>QANU01074319.1:574017-672226 GCA_003254905.1 Nissolia schottii | reverse complement strand
CCCCCCCCCCCCAATTGTTTGATTTTCACCTATATTGATTAATTTGCTATATAGCTTGCTTACAGCTCTATATGCCTACAGATGTTATCATTCTTGTGAGGATTTGAATATGGAATCTCCATGAACTTGTTGGTTGATTTTGCATTTCATTCATGAAAACCCTTTTGGAATCAGTAATCCATGATTTGTTAATAGACTATCCCCTCCTTTTGTCTTCACGTATGATAAATTACAGTTCTAATGTGATTCCTAGACAATAAAAGTGAAGTGCAATTAAGTTGCATTTATGTCTATATTTCTAGTTGATTGGCTTTTGTGTTAGTTCTATTGCTGTATAGTTTATGCTTGCTGTGTGCTTTAATTTGGCTGAAATTTATTTCTTGTCCTGAATTATACTTCATATAGCACTCTCCTCTTCCTGGTTAAGAATTCATGAATTTTGTTTACTTTTGTTTCCATTGAAATCACTGTTTGACAGAGATGTCGGCATATGAAAATGTTGTTGGTGGGAAATTGAAGCTCAAGGGAAAGGCACTGAATGTGAAGGCTGGTGGAGTGAAGAAAAAGAAAAAGAAGAGCAAAAGAGATCAAGATCAAGTTTTACAGGCCACTGAAGATGAAATTTCAGCAGGTATATGTATCTTTTTGTTTCAGCATATCACATACGAGTTTGTATATTGAGAGAGTGAGAAGAGTAAATTATGACCATTACATAAGATATGATGGTTTGCCAATGTCCATGAAAAGTTGGAAATCACATTGAAAGAACAATAACACTGGTTTGTAATTGTAATGGTCAATGAAAACTTTTAAAAACACCAATCTTCATCAGGGCAAGGGAAAAGTCAAGTATTTATGTGAAATTATTAATGTTTCCTTTTCCTATTTTTGAAGCTCTTATTTGCGTACTTGTCATTAATAAGTTCATATTTTTTTGTCCCGCCTTAGAATTAGTTCAACTTCCCCTTAAATAGTATAGGGATATTTTATCTTAAAAATTATTCAGGGCAATGTTTTATATGTATTTGTTCAACAATAAAGGTGGCGATTTAAAAGTTCTATGTCGTATACAATTTATCATATAAAATTCTTTCTGAGTTTCAACAACCAGGGTACTTTTGTGCAGAATAGATGATTTCTTGAACTGCTCACAGTTCTTTTGTTTCATATTTCATTCATCTTTCAATTTCTGGTTCATCATAAATAGGTGGAAGTACAGAACAAGCTAAAGATCCTGATGATCAAGATGTAAATGATGTGAGCAAAGCTAGTGGGGAAGTGAACCTTGCACATATTGATGATCATCTTACACCTGCGGAGAGACGATACATAGAACAGAGGGAGGAACTTGATGTCCATAGGTTGGCCAAGATTGCTAACAAATCTCACCGCGATAGGATTCAGGATTTCAACCAATATCTTGCAAACATGAGCGAGCATTATGACATTCCTAAAGTTGGTCCTGGATGACTCAATGTGGTGTACAAGTATGAAGGCCAACACCTATGGTTTCTTAGTTTAATATTGATGTCATGTGTTGTTGTCACTACAAATTTGTTTTGGACTAAGCTGCATTCCAGATTATATAATTTGGTTTCTTTCCTAAGGGTCGGGTAGTAATCATAGTTGCTAAACACTATTTAAAACCTAGAAACCCACCGCAATGTTTTTACGGTACAAAACTTGCTAGATTCTACAAATTAGGCAAAATCTTACGACAGTGTGTTTTCCAATGCTAAAAACCGCAAAAAACCTTTTTTACGTATTTTTTTATTCATTATTACACTCATCACTACTGGTCGGTTTCATAGTCATTGCTTTTGGTGGTTGCATTTGCGAATTGCAAGTATGCTCATCATCACTATTCACTATTAGTCGCGTGCATCCCGTAACTCATTTTTTATATCGTTTTGTTTATTCTATCATTCTAAACTTATGTGGTTATGTATTTTGTTAATGTATGCTTCGAGATTCATATTATCTAGTTTTCCATTCTTAGAAAAATATCTCTCATCTTATCTTATATATAAATACACACACAATTAGAAATTGAAAATCCCTTCATACAAGTTGGCGAGCTCTCAAACATTCTAATGATACGTTATAAAATTAATGGTAATTATTTATGGCATTTAAGTTGATTATTATTTGCTTATTTTTTCACTCATCATTCCCAATAGCATAGAATGACATTAAAGTTAGAGTTTAATTTCTATACATAATTATTATAAAAAAAAATCTTATATTGTCATTTAATTATGTATTATCACTTTTTGACTTTCACATGGACTACCTCAAAAGAAAAATATTTATATAATGTGCCAACACGTAATTAGATAATTGTAAAACTGTATTACATTCACCATGCACAGAAATTAAACTATAATTATGCTCTAATCTAGCATAACATTAGAGATTTCTATTAAAAGGTGCATCTTTTAATTTGGAAGGAAATGTGTAATTACACTCAAATTTAAAATAGTTTTTTTTTATGGTTAAATATGTTTTGAGTCATTGATAAATTATAAATTGTGTTTTACTCTTAAATTTTTTTATTAGTAAATAGTTCTTGATAAATTTTTTTAATAAGATTTAATTCATGTCATTACGATAAATCGTAAGCGACTTGGTAATTAACTTAGTTACATGTCATGATCCCTCCATTTTTCAAAAACTTGACCCACCAAAATTACTCGAGACCCATGCCCAAGAATAAAAAATATAAAACAAAAAAATTAAAAAGGAAAAAACAAAACCTCCGCTTCGTGCATCTTGTCCGGCTGCAATTTCATCTCTCTCTCTCTCTCTCTCGACATTCTCCCATGTCCCAGTCTCCTCTCTGTGCTTCATCTTACCACCACCGCCCCTTACAATTTCCCTTCCTAACTATCCAACACCGCCATCCGCAACCACCAACAGAAAACCACCGCTGCAAGGGGCTTATTCTTCCTTTTCTTCCTCATGCTACTGCTGAAGACTGACAACGATGGTGGTGATGGTGGTGCTCTAGCCGCCGCTAACCCTCCACGCCGACCACCACCCTTGAGAGCGTTGCTTTAGATCTCCTTCTCACCCTCGGAGACTTAGATGGAGACCAGGGGCTTTGGGGCTTTTCTTTGATGCTCTAAATCATAGATCTAGGTTGTATTTACTAGTTAGAGAGTTGGGATTTTGGTTTCAATTTTTTTTGAATCTTTTGCTTGGTTGTTGTTGCTCTAAATCACAGATCTGTTGTTGTTGATGTTGTTGATTTTTCATTTGTTCTTGTTAATTTTTCTGGGTTTGTGATGAGCTTCTTGATGTTGATATTTCTGGTGGTGTTGATGTGTTGGTGATGAACTTGCTGATGTTGATTTTTCTAGGTGATGTTGTTGATGTATTGGTTTTCTGGAGTTTTTGGATTTTTTATGAAATTTTGGTTTATGGGTTTGGGCAGAGGGGCATGGGTAGTAGGTGGGTCGGATACGGGAAATGGTTGGGTTAAGAGGGTGCACGTGAACTTTCACGTGACAAAATTAGTTGTTAAATTAGTAATTAATGGTTAATCCTAACAATAGAAATTAAATTTTATTAAAAAAATTATTAAAGACTATTTTTTAACAATAAATTTTTTAAAGATAAAATATAAAATTTATAATTTATTAACGATTAAAAATATATTTAACCATTTTTTTTATCATAACATTTCTCTTGCACTTTTTAAATTACACTAGCCCATTGTGATTGATTTATTTTCTAGTATACAATTGAAAATTATTTCATATTTTAATATAACATGGAAATTGTAATTTTAAATTATGGATATCATTATGAATCTTCTTATAGTTGACGTTTTAAATGGTAGACATTTTAAAATTATATGTTAATGAAGGAATATGCTGAATGAGCAATATGATAATGCAAATTTGGTTCATTTTCTTATAGTTGAAGGAACTATAATTATAAACGAGTAAATGAGGATGTAAATACATGAATTATTAATTTTAAAATATGTATATATATATATATATATATATAAAATATGTAAGGCTAAAGAAAAACTTTAATATATAACTTAAAACAATTATCATGAATAAGTATAAGTATTGCATGAGAAATTATCCTCGTGATTAAGTAAATATTTTATGAATAAGCATAAATATTACGTGAAAAATGATCCGCATGAGTAGATACGTCTTCCATGAAAAATGATCATATATAATACTTTGCCTTCTTTTTTCATCTACCAAACAAACACACTTCTAACTTCTTTATATTCTTATCTCGTCTCTCACATTCAAAATGTCCTCCTTTCATCTCATTCTCCTAATAGTAACTAATTTAAAAGAATGAGTTATATATTAAGTTTTGTTTTTACCCTTATATTTAATAAATGTAATTACTTTATGCTTATTTTGTTTATTTAAGTTCTCAACTCCACATTTATAAGTATACTTTTTTTAATTATCAATATTTTTACAAAGTTTATATCAAATGTTTAAATTTAAGAATGTAATAATTTTATCAACTTACATATTAAGTTCGCAAATTTTTTTCCTAGCCATTACACGAGTTCAAAAATACTAATTGATAGATATATGTGAACATATTATTTAAAATAATAACTCTTAATAAATATAAAATCTGTGTTTTTACATTTTGTTTTTACGTTTTGTTTTTACGTTTGCTTTCATATTACCCTCTAATGTAGACCCTTTGTAATGTGAAGATTAAGAATAATTATTAATGTTAGATTAGGCCAAAACATAATCATTTGTCTCCTTGTGGTCATTGAGGGGTTGACATAGGGTGGTGTCATGAGATATGCCTAAAATATGTCTGCAAAGAGACAAGAGGGGAACTATGAGGAGTCATGGATTAAAGGGCTTTGAGTCTTGCCTCACATCCCAGAGATGCCATGGGATCCTCTCCAAAGGCCTTTTTGGCCAGCTAGGGAGCTTAGAGAGCAAGCCAAAAACGCGCCCTCACAGCAGGCCTGCAGATAGCAACAACAAATAGTCCCTAGACAGGCGCCAGGGCTTATCTGACACGCCTTCTGGCGACCTGCCAACAAAGCAGCACCTTCCACCAACCTTGCACACTTTAGGTACCTTTCACCATGGTCTAGGAAAGAGGGACAAAAGGTGGTTTTGTTTATATTAGGTTTTTAGTGAAAAGAACTTGCATTGGGATGGAGTGATAGAGACAAGTGAAGAGTGGGCAGAAAAGAGCCCTGCTAGGCAGTCTTTGAAAGGGACACATCAAGGAAGTCCAAGGAACAAGAAAGGGATCCTAGGAAGGAGAAAAAGGGAGGAAAAACCAGATAAGAGGACAGATTTTCGGAGAGAATACACAGAGAGAAACACTTAGAGAACACACACATTGAGAGACATCAGAAACCAGCAAAAAATCACACCAGAACGGAGAAGCCCGGACCCAAGGGCGTATCCGAAACCAACCTGAAATTGATTGCTCTCAGCTCCATAGTTGAAACCACTCACATAAGGACTTGGATTGGCGGATTAGGTTGTTCACCCCTCACAAATCCAACCCTCATATTCCCCATTTCTTCCTTCTCCTTCATTTCCATCTTCCTTCATTCTCCTTCTTTCATTCCTCAAGTTTCAAAGCAAGTCTACGAACCCATTATCTCACTTTCATTCATTTCATTTTATGTTTTAAACCTTGTTTATCAAAACGGTTTAAATCACCCTCAAACATTTTTTACTAGATACCTGTATTTAACAATATTGATAATAATGCTATTGTCTTTAATGAAATTTTGGCGTTTAAAATTCTTTTATTGAACGTGCAAGAAATTAAAATGCTTGTTTTACATGATGATTCTTAAGTTGGGGATGGAAAAACATGTACATTGTGGTGATAGTACAAGCTAATTGCATGGAGACTAACTTTGGAAAAGCGATTACATGATAACATTGAAAATAATTTATCTAAGGTTGTATTTGGGTGAAACTCTAAAATCAGGTCTAATTCTTGTCACCTAAGAATTTCTATGTATTTCTATGTTTTTTTAAATGTTTTTTATACAAGAGAATTTCAATTAATTTAGTATAGAATTATTTGTTTGGATACATAATCAAAGGAATTACAAATTTTAAGTATTATTGTTTTGAGAAATTTCATATGTAGTGAATTTTAATTTCTTTTCTCTTGGCATTTATGTTTACACAATAGTGGTTGTTCTTGATAAGTTAGAGAAAAAGTCAATTTATTTAGTAAAAAAAAATGAAAATTCCTTTCAACACAAGGAATGATAATTTTTTTTAAAGAATTCTCGAATTTAAATCTTTCCATTATAGCCTAAAATTGAATGTTTAAAAAGGGTATTTCATTCTCTAGATTTATTTTCACTAGTACAGTACTTGTGTATTACACGAGTTTATTTTGACATATGTGTTTATGCATTTATTTATAATAAACTTTAAACATATAAAATTAAGTAATAATTTTTTAAAGTGTATGAAAGTAATTTTGAATAAAATATATTAAATTTATATTTTTTTATAAAAAACTAAATAGTATTTATTTTAGTTGTTAGAAATTTTTTAAAATTTAAATTTGAAAAAATTATATTAAATAATTGATTTCATATTTTAGTTCAAAATTTTTATTTTTTTAATAAATTTTAAGTAAGGTTTATTTTATATGCGAGAGAATGCTAAAATATAAATTAAGAAATATTTAGTAGGGTCTAATGGAAAAATGTTTAGTGAGCTTTGGCGGAAATTTTTTTTTCCAAAAGCAGTGGTGGAAAAAAACTTGCTATTTATTTAGTATAGATTACTCAAAACTAATTATAAAAGAGATTAAAACTCTCTAATTTTTAAAATGAAAATAAGAGATTATGTTGATCACCTCGCCATTTATTTACATGATTGTCTCATGTTAATGTAATTATTTAATCCTCTAATAAATGGTGGAAAAATCATTAGTAGACCTAACTTATTAACTTACAAATCAACTTACCAGCACTTATGAACGACGCATGACATTTCAACAAGGGCGGAGTTATAAAATTTTTGTAGGGGTAAGGTTTGGTCTCTTAAAGGAATATTGTCACTATATTAGCCCGACAATTATTATTTGTTTTTTTTAAGATTGGTCTTTTAATGATTAAAAATGTCACATAATAGTAATTTTGTTAATTCTCAAAAAGTATAGTGATCACTCCATTAGTCATCTAAAATGACTAGTGCATAGACATTTTTAACTATTAAGAGATTAATTTCGGATAATTTTTTAAATGACTAATATGGGGACTGCTATTCTTTTGAATGATCAAAATAGAGTTTTACTCATTAAATTTATACATAGAATATAATGTATCTCTTATAAAAGAAAATATAAATTTCACAATTAAAATTCAAGAGACACATATACACATCATATTGACTTTGAAAACAATAGTTTTTCTCAAATTTTTGAAATTTCAAAAATAATCAACTTGTAATTTTATTATAAAAATATAGAATGCCAGAATTTAGAAAAGTAGAGTAAAAAAATTGTATTTCAATTTAACCCAAGATTGATCTCTAAAAATTAGATAAAATAAAGATACAATACAATCTATAATTTTTTCAACTACACACAACTATGTTAGAAAAATAATGGGATGAGAAATAATATGTTTCTTTTACCTTTTTTATTTAGATAGAAACAACAAAAAATACAAGAGTGAGGTCAAAACTAAAAAAAGGGTAATAAAATTGAGTAATTGAATATAACTAACATTTTATTTTATTTGCTGTATAAATATAAAAAAACTTTTATGAGGTGAATAAATAAATATCTATACTATTATAAGAAAAATTAAAATTTCAAGGGTAGTTGTCGCTCCCTTTGCAGCATGGGAGGCTTCACCTCTCTCTAGAACAAGAGAGCCTTTGTGGAATTTGAGTGCCATTTATAAGAGTGAATATGTTAATTTGTAAATAGTGAGATAATAAACATAATTATCTCTTTTTTTCATTTTATTTTTAAAAGAACATATTTTTTTATATTTAAAAAATTACAATGTTCGCAATAAGATTTGAATCTAAAATCTTATACGTATTACTCAAATTCTCATTATTAGATCAATCCTAATGGGATATTTTCAATAGAAGATGATCTTAATCCATTAGGAAGATGTCTATAAAAAAAATTAGTAAGATTGTAAATTGCTGCTTTTTTTTTTTTAATTTTTAAGAAGGACAACACATAAAGGAAATTAGTAAATAAAAATATACACTGAATTTGATATTTTCTTCTTTGACGAGAAACCATTTGATATTTTCTTTAATTTAACAAGTTAATTTTGATAGTGAATATTATAAATTGAATTTCTTGTTATGTGTTGTAAGACTTAGTTTGGTAAAGTATTTTAAGATGGTGCTCATTTTCTAAAAAAAACACAAATTAGTTTTTTGTGTTTGATAAATAAAAAGTAGATGTATTTTTTATGTTGGTTTTTAAAAGTTAGGAGTGCTTCTAAGAATTTTTTAAATGTTAAAATACTAATATATCTTAAATTTTAATGATTATTGTTACTCTCTTGAGTTAAATGTCAATTTAGTCCTTGAAATCTGTCTCAATATCTTAAGTGATGGCTAAAAAAAATAAAGTGCCATCATAGTCCTTGAAAACTGTCTCAATATTCTAAGTGATCCATAAAAAAATAAAATGTTAACTTAATTTTTGAAAATATCAACGTAATCCTCAAAATTTCAAATTAGTTCTTGAAATTAAAAAAAAATTGCCAACAGAGGACTAATGGGACAACATTTTGAAATTTCAAAAATTAAGTTGGCACTTTTTTAGAGACAATTTCAAAAACTAAGTTGACACATTTTTTCGGAGACTAAGTTAGCACTGGACCCCTTTGATATTTATGTATATTATGATAATTTTAGTTATAAAGAACAAATTTAAAATATATTTACTAAACACTACTCTTATAACTTCTGTTTATTAAAAACTACTTTATCATTCATTTATGATTTACCAAATAATATTATTATAAATTTTTTAGAGTAACTTTTAAAAAGCTAAAGAACTCAACAACTCTTTAAAAAATCATGCTATTACCAAACTAAGCCTAAGAATGATCTTTGTTATTTTATGTCATCGGTAGGACTCTCCTCATCCATTAATGTTAAAAGATCATACTTAAATGATAATAAATTTAATTAAAATGATTCATTTCCTTTATTTTATTCTTAATTGTTTTCTTCAATTGGGATATATTTCTTTTGGTCAGATTATTTTGTGGATGTGTTGAGGTGTCTGGTTTAGGACCCCCCACGTTCATTCACTAGTGAAGTCCGATCTGGTGAAATAATTTTAATCTGTGATGACCCTAAAACGTGGACTGTGGTCTCTGGACAGTGGCTAAGAGCAAGAGGCAAGATTGCTACGTGGCAGTTAGTAATTGGCAGATACAGTTACTACCACTTCACTCTGCGATACACGCGTCCGCACCAGATCCGAGCGCCGTTTGAGCAAATCAATCATCAGAAGACGAAGTTGCTACATAATTGGCCATTTTCATTTGCCTTCTCCTTCTCCTTGCTTCTCATCTCTCTCTTTCATTCTCTCGTCGTCTTCTTCTTCCGTTGTTGCAGAGAAACACTTCCCTTACAATTGTTACCGTTGATCGAAACCCTAGGGTTTTGGTCCTTCCTCTTCAAATCTTCAATTCTCCAAATCCTTCTCTTCTCTGATCTGATCCGATCTCTCTGCCTCAGGAATCAAAATGCCTGCCGTTTACGGAGCTCGCCTTACCACCTTCGAGGACGACGAGAAGGAGAGCGAATACGGTTACGTTCGCAAGGTATGTATATACATATACATATATCCTTAACTCTGCTTTCTTCCTTACTTACTCCACAATTACATCGCTTTCATTTCCGTTCCCAATCACGTTA
Source organism: Nissolia schottii (assembly GCA_003254905.1). Classification (NCBI taxonomy): domain Eukaryota; kingdom Viridiplantae; phylum Streptophyta; class Magnoliopsida; order Fabales; family Fabaceae; genus Nissolia; species Nissolia schottii. The sequence goes on along the minus strand of QANU01074319.1, from coordinate 662,318 downwards.
GATTTGCCTTCGTTTACTGCGATATTCACTCTAGCGTCTTTAAATTCCGCGATTGGATCCAATTACCTGATTTGTTTGTTGTCGATCTTCACTCTTTTAGATCGATCGTCGTACTCAGACTGATGCGTGCTCTTTTTATTTTCCGTGAATTTGTGGATTGATTGAGTAATCTAGTTTACAATCATCCGGATTTGTGATTAATTTTAAAATTCACTAACCTTTTGAGAGAATTTGTCTTATACTGTTGTTTTTATTTAGCGTTTCCTTCGGTTTAATTATTTATAATAATTTTAACACAATCTGTTTGTGATTGGTTTTTGTTTCACCGAGGGATGCGATCACGTTTTCAACTTGCCCAGTTCTCCGTAATTGAATTGTTTGGCATGTTAGTTGAAAAATAAGGGCCGTGGATGCTAAACTTGTGTACAATTATGTGTTTTTTTCTTCCTAAATAATACAGGTATCTGGACCAGTCGTGGTTGCTGATGGCATGGCTGGAGCTGCTATGTATGAACTGGTGCGTGTCGGTCACGATAATCTGATTGGTGAAATTATTCGTCTGGAAGGGGATTCTGCCACTATCCAAGGTTCTGCTCTTTGGAATCCCATGTCTTATGTGATTATGAGTGCTATTGCAATGAGGATTTAGAATTTCCCTTTATTATTATATTTTTTTAATTTCCTTTTTTTTTAAAATTTATTTTTATAATGACAAACTTCATCTGCAATTGTAGTTTATGAGGAAACGGCTGGCTTAATGGTTAATGATCCTGTGTTGCGGACACACAAGGTTAGATTCTATACCCCATATCTTATTAGTTATATTCTTGTTGCCTACCTCAACTGATAATCAATATATTTTATAACAGCCTTTGTCCGTGGAGTTGGGGCCCGGAATACTGGGAAATATTTTTGATGGAATTCAGGTTTGCTTTTCCTCATATATGCACCATTCAATTATATCTGATTCCAAATGCTGAAAATTTTCAGATAACTAAAATATCCCTTGCCTGTTCTTTCTAACTTTTTACATTTATTTTAATTAATACAGAGGCCTTTGAAAACTATTGCTAAAAGATCGGGTGATGTCTATATTCCTCGGGGTGTCTCTGTTCCAGCACTTGACAAAGATATTCTATGGGAATTTCAGCCTAAGAAGATTGGTACCTGTCTAGAGAATATGTTGCTACTATTTATTGTCAAGACCTATGCTAAAAAACAATTATTAATGGCCCTCTTTTTGTTATCCTTACATTTTATTTTATGCGTTGGTGACAGGTGAGGGAGACCTAGTAACTGGTGGAGATCTATATGCGGTATGTGTTTCTAGCCAACTAGATTAGCTTGTATACGATTCCTATTTATTGATTTGTTCCCTAAATCATTGTTTGGATTATTTACCATTGCAGACTGTTTTTGAGAACAGTCTAATGCAACATCATGTTGCACTTCCACCTGATGCCATGGGAAAGATTACCTATGTTGCACCACCTGGTCAATATTCCTTGAAGGTTCGTCTTCTGATTTCCGTTAGAGCGCTGTTTTTGGCCTCTCTTGTTCATATTTTAGTGAGGATGGCAGGATTGTCAAGCTGATAAAAGTTATTTATACATAATCTTTAATTTTCATTGTTAGCTTCTCTATATTTTATGCAGTGCATGATATTTGTCTTTCAATATATATTTGCAGGATACTGTGTTGGAGCTTGAGTTTCAAGGTGTCACAAAGAAGTTCACCATGCTTCAGGTTTATACATTTTCTTGTTTATTATAGTTTCTTTATTTAAGTCTTGGTTTTCCTTCTCTTTATATCCTACATTACAACTTACTTGTATGTTCTTTACTCTTTCGCAGACTTGGCCTGTACGTACACCAAGGCCCGTTGCATCAAAACTTGCAGCCGATACTCCTCTTCTTACTGGTCAGGTAAACTTAATTGTTATTGATTCTCTCATTCATGATCTAGTTCTGATTGCTTTCACGTCTGATGAGTTATGTTTTGTGTAGCGTGTTCTTGATGCGCTTTTCCCCTCTGTTCTTGGTGGGACTTGTGCCATACCTGGAGCTTTTGGTTGTGGTAAAACAGTCATTAGTCAGGCTCTTTCTAAGGTGAAACTAATACATCCCATTAAGGCAAATGATTTTGTATTTACAAGTTTTTCCCCCATGATCCATCAGACTTTATAATTCATCCTTTCTTCTATTTGGCAGTATTCCAACTCTGATGCTGTTATGTACGTTGGTTGTGGGGAACGTGGAAATGAAATGGCAGAAGTATGCGTCCTTTATAGTACTTCTGTCAAATATTCGTGTTTGTTAAGTTGCAGTTGTTCATACTGATTTAATGGTTGTTCAGGTTCTGATGGACTTTCCACAACTTACAATGACATTGCCTGATGGCCGGGAAGAATCTGTCATGAAGCGTACGACACTAGTGGCTAACACTTCAAACATGCCAGTTGCTGCTCGTGAAGCTTCAATTTATACAGGTGACTCCTTACTCCTTAAATTCTAGAACATATTGTTATTGTTGAGAAATTAATATTTACGAATTCTTTCCTAATTGTTTGGTACGTATACTTGGCACATGAAAATCATTTCGTTGTGTTTCTCAGCACCTTTACTTGTTCTGCAGTAAGCTCTGTTGTTTTTTATATTCCTAAATGTTGTCCTGATCTGAAGCTCTATTATATTTGTACTTTATAATGAACTAGTTTTGATGTGTGCTGCATTAAGGCTTATTTTGATAATGAATATCTCACTTTGACTTTGTTTTGCTCTGTTTTTGAATCTCAGGAATCACTTTAGCAGAGTATTTTAGAGATATGGGGTACAATGTCAGCATGATGGCTGATTCAACATCTAGATGGGCCGAAGCATTGCGTGAAATCTCTGGACGGCTGGTAAGCATTTTGCTGTTTTGGAATGAGTACGCCAGTTACTTTAGAGTTCTTTTAAGTTATTATATTTTATTCTATTTTTTGGGGCTTCTTTTGTGCTTAAGATACATACATTATTTTGTAGCATTACTATATGGTATTGGGCTGTCTTTCTTGACTAGTGTAAAGTAGATAATTTATATCATTAGGCACATGATACACGTGCAAACATTGATATTCATCAACATATTTTGATGCTCTTGTTGTCTTCCACAGGCAGAAATGCCTGCAGATAGTGGATATCCTGCTTACCTTGCTGCACGTTTAGCCTCTTTCTATGAACGTGCTGGAAAAGTAAAATGTCTTGGAAGTCCTGAGCGTACAGGTAGTGTGACAATAGTTGGTGCTGTTTCTCCACCTGGAGGAGATTTTTCAGATCCCGTGACATCTGCAACGCTCAGCATAGTTCAGGTAAAACTATAGTTTCTAATATGGTTGTCAAAATGGGGTTAAATCTAATAAAGAAAGTCCTCATTTGGTAGTCTTGACTAATGTGCCAAGTGCCCTTGAATTCTCAACCCTATTTGAATTCCAATGAGTATTCCTATGTTTATTTCCTCTTCTGCATATTCTTCCATAACATTCGCTCATTGTGTAAGTTGAATTTTATGCTATTTGGCAGGTTTTCTGGGGTTTGGACAAAAAGCTTGCTCAGAGAAAGCACTTTCCCTCTGTGAACTGGCTTATTTCTTATTCTAAGTACTCAACGGTATGTCCTAAAATCGGTTACTTTGTAACTCATTCTCTCCTAAACTTTCTTCATTTGTTTGCTTATAGTTCCCAGTTTGATTCTGTAGTAATTTTTTTTTGGGTACTTGTAGGCACTTGAATCTTTTTATGAGCAATTTGATCCAGATTTCATAAACATCAGGACAAAGGCTCGGGAAGTTTTGCAAAGAGAAGATGACCTGAATGAAATTGTCCAGGTATACCTTTATTGATTCTATTATAATCTTAATTCTAGGTTAAATGTACGTCTCAAAGCTTTTTAAATTCTTCTGGTTCGGATTCTTCTGGGGATGAATAAGGTTTGTTTAAGTTACTTGAGAGAAGACCACTTGGTTCTAGGTAGTGTAGTTTTTAGACCTAGGTTTCAAGTTATTGTCAATATAATGAATAGCCTGAGAAGTGGATCTTTAACACTATGCTATGGCATTATTTTGTAGTTTTGACAAACTTGTGAGCAAGTCTATTTATTTTGCCTGTGAGTAGTTAACTTAAACGGGGTCATTTACCAATCATGTAAATCTCTCCAGCTTGTAGGTAAAGATGCTTTAGCTGAAGGAGACAAGATCACCTTAGAAACTGCAAAGCTTTTGAGAGAGGATTATCTTGCTCAAAATGCTTTTACCCCGTAAGTGCCCTTCTTGTAATTGCTTAACTTACATTTATATTATATAACTTTTTATTTGTTGCTCGTCTTATATTGGTACCTTTGGTTTGGCTGTGATAGATATGACAAATTCTGCCCCTTCTACAAGTCTGTCTGGATGATGCGCAACATTATCCATTTCTACAATTTGGCAAATCAGGTATGGTGTAAGGAATCAGTTTGTGTGGTTTGATGTTATTGACATTAGAATAAAGGAAAAGAAAAATATTTATTTTGGCTTTGGCATCATTGATGGGAGTGTAAGTTTCCTTGTAAATGTGGGTTCAAGTTAACATCTCGATTTATCTTCTCTACTTTTACTCACACAGTCTGAGATCAGAAATTATTCATTTCTTTATGATCTACATTCTCTTGTTCTTAATTCAGCCAAACTATTTCTTTTTTGGCTTGAAAAGATATTTATGCTGAGTAGGCTAAAATACTAAATTGCATTCAAATTGTGGGATTGTTAACATGGGGCTGGCTACACGTGCAGGCAGTAGAGCGTGGAGCTGGTACAGATGGTCAGAAGATAACTTACACTCTTATCAAGCATCGTTTGGGAGATCTCTTTTATCGTTTAGTGTAAGCAATTTTAGCTGTGCTAGTTGACTTATTTTGACTCATAAAGTAGGTCTAATTCTGTTGTCTTTGCAGGTCGCAGAAATTTGAGGATCCAGCAGAAGGTGAAGCTGCTTTGGTAGAAAAATTTAAGAAGTTACATGAGGACCTGACTACTGGTTTCCGCAACCTCGAGGATGAAGCCCGATGATTGAAGATAGCAGGCTTGCTCAAGTATAGTGTTGTTTTGGTTCTAACAATCAGAAGGATCTTGTGTCAGCGATGTCATGAATTTTCTCGTATTTGACTGTTAGATTCATTCATTTCTCATGTCCTTCCATTCATGGTGCTGGTTTGTCTTTTGATTTAGTTTGCTCGTGTAGCTATATAATCATGTGGTTCGGTCATCCCCCGTTATTTATTAAAAATAAGAGATGAAACATGTTCTTTCAATTTGTATGTAGGCGGATAAATTTATTTTTGGAAATGAAGTGCCTGCGGGCATGTGGATTATGGATTCAGAGATGGACTGGACATGCAATTTCTGAATCGTGTTTCATGGATGGATTCAGCCTTGTAGCTGTAGCAATGGGAATATGATAAATCCATAGTTTTTAATTGCGTTTGTTCTTTCCCCATTTCCATTTAGCGTGTTGTAGGTTCTAGTTAGCAAGAGAAACTAGCAATGTAGACGTTAAGGTGAAAAAGTTTAGGCCAACTTGAGGGGAAAAAATGCCGAAATACATACGACTCTGTACGTACCAAGGAATAACTGCCCTTAATTAGGACAAGCCGCAAAAACTTATATCAGCACCATTTTCATGGGATAAGATTCTCTTCTTTTCATTTTGACATGATGAGTACCAGTGATGTCATGATGTAATTTTTTCTTTTAAATGAATGATGAAATTAGGAATATAATTCTCTCCTTTCATCCAGAGAATTAAAATTCTTTTCATCTAGCTAAAAATATGCCAGAGAGAGACAAATGAGTAACATGTACTTTAGCCCATGATAAATGGTTTTAGAAGCAAGATGGAAAGACAACTTCCCGAACTCCTCGAGCCACTTTGGCGCATGCTTTAAGTAGTAATTTCCGAGGTAACTAAGCTGATATTCGCTAATGCAAGGAAATTCTAGGTGTTTTGACTTGGTTACCAACGAAGTTATAAATCAATTTTATTGGGAGTCAAGGTTAATTGCCAAGAATATTTCAATGAAACAATGGGTTCGCTGATCAAGTTCGGAATCATGTAGGTGGGTGACCAAAATTTACAAGCAAATAATGAGAAAGAAGGTTGTAGGCACTGAAAAAATGCATATTTTAAAAAAATTATTTTTAAATAGAAATTTAAGGTGACTTTAAAAAATGAAGAAGAATAAAAAAGGTTTTTTTAAAATAAAAAAGGCAAGTGTATGACCTTTAAATTATTCTCATTACTCAAAGAAATCATTTTTGATAAGAAAGAGAAGATTGTCCGCAATAAAAATAAAATACATATTTCTGAAAATCACTTTGAGCTGAAATTGAAGGCTATAGCCCATGAAAAATACCACGGATAAAAATGTTTCTTTTCAACAAAAATAACAAGAGCGTGACCTATAAATAATGGCCATAGCTCAAAGCAATCTATTTTGATGAGAAAGAGAATGTTGTATGCTAAAAATATGCTTATTTTTTAAAACCATTTTGAGTAGAAATTCAAGACTATAGCCTATGAAAAATGACCATTATAAAAATGGTTTTTTTCAAACAAAAAAGATATATGGCATATAAATGATGCCATTTACTCAAAAAAAATCCGTCTCAATGAGAAAAAGAAGGTTATAGGCCAAATAAAAATGCATATTTTTTTAAACCATTTTGAGTTGAATTCAAGGCTATAGTCCATGAAAAATGACTATTTACAAAAAAAATTCTTTTGAACAAAAAAGGCAAGGGTATGACCTACAAATGATGCCCACAACTCTAAGAAATATGCTTCGATGAAAAAGAGAAGATTGTAAGCTAAAAATTTTTGCATATTTTCAAAAATTATTTTGAGCAGAAATTCAAGGTTATAGACTATAAAAATAACCATTCATCAAAACGTTTCTTTGTAACAAAAATGATGAGTCTATAGCCTATAAATGATAAAAGTTACTCCTAGAAATCAATATTAGTGAGATAGAGAAGGTTGTAGGCATTGAAAAATGAATATTTCCAAAATCTATTTTTGAGAAGAAATTCAAGACTATAAACTATGAAAAATGACCACTAATAAAAAGGTTTCTTTACACTAAAAAAGACAAGAGTATGACCTTTAAATTATGCCCATTATTCAAAGAAATCATTTTTGATGAGAAAGAGAGGTTGTTGGCTACAAAAAAAAACATATTTTCGAAAATCATTTCGAGCGAAAATTCAAGGTTATAGTCCATGAAAAATGATCATTAATAAAAATGTTTCTTTTTAAGAAAACAAACATGGGTATGACCTATAAATTATGACCATAGCACAAAGAAATCTTTTTCGATGAGAAAGAGAATGTTGTATGCTAAAAAAATATGTATTTTTGAAAATCCTTTTTGAGCATAAATGAAAGGATAATGCTTATGAAAAATAACCATCAACAAAAGCGCTTCTTTGGAAAAAAAAAATGACGAGGCAATAGCCCCTAAATTTTGACCATTACTCCCAGAAATTAATATTAATGAGATAGAGAAGTTTGTAGGCACTGAAAAATGCATATTTCAAAAAATTATTTTGAGTAGAAATTCAAAGTTATAGCCTATGACAAATGAGTGAATGTCAATTGATGAAAATGTTTCTTTAAAAGAAGACAAGGGTTTGACTATTAAATTATGCCTATTACTTAAAGAAAACATTTTTGATGACAAAGAGAAGGTTGTAGGTTACAAAAAAAAATGCATATATCCGAAAACCATTTTGAGCTGAAATTGAAAGCTATAACCCATGAAAAATATCATTCATAAAAAGGTTTCTTTTCAACAAGAAAGGCAAGAGCATGGCCTATAAATTATGCCCATAGCACAAAGAAGTCTGTTTTAATGAGAATGAGAAGGTTGTAAGCTATAAAAATGAATATTTCCGAAAACTATTTTGAGCAAAAGTTCAATGCTATAGACTATGAAAACCACCTTTAATAAAAACGTTTCTTTGCAGCAAAAATGATGAGGCTATAACCTATAAATGATAATAGTTACTCCTATAAATCAATATTAGTGAGATAGAGAAGGTTGTAGGCATTGAAAAATGCATATTCCTAAAATCTATTTTTGACAAAAAAAAAGTCAAGGTTATAGACTATGAAAAATGACCACTAATAAAAATGTTTCTTAAAAACAAAAAAGACAAGGGCATAACCTTTAAATTATGCCTATTACTCAAAGAAATCAGTTTTGATGAGAAAGAGAAGGTTGTTGGCTAAAAACATGCATATTTTTAAAACTATTTTTAGTATAAATTCACGGCTATAGTCCGTGAAAAATGACCATTAATAAAGTTGTTTCATTTTAAGAAAATAGACAAGAGTATGACCTATAAATTATGCTCATAGCACAAAGAAATCTGTTTCGATGAGAAAGAGAGGATTGTATGCTAAAAAAATACGTATTTTTGAAAACCATTTTTGAGCTTATGAAAAATTACCATTAACAAAAACATTTCTTTGGGAAAAAAATGATAAGGCAATAGCCTCTAAATTGAACATTACTCGCAGAAATCAATATTAATGAGATAGAGAAGGTTGTAGGCACTAAAAAATGCATATAATACGAATTTTTACAGCAAGTATATCATGTTGTACAAGTAGTACATAGTGAGGGGACAAATTAATCACAAAAAGATCGTCAAACAACTAAATCAAAAGGAATGTTGTTTTGGTTGTGTGATAACTATTCTATAAAAATTTAAAAGGACAAAGTTAAGAAATTGAAATTGAAATGAAACGAGATAAAAATATTTTTGTTGAATTTAATGGGAAGAACATTTAAGACATTTGACTTATCATATTACAACCCTGATAATTCAATCTCAGTTATTTAGTTATGCCTCACTCAATTTTCGGTTAGAACTATTTTCCTAATCACTAGCCTCTCTCAAGGACAAGCAATTATATTCTCATGAGCTGGAAAACTATAGGCTATGAAAACCACCTTTAAGAAAAAAAACGTTTCTTTGCAGCAAAAATGATGAGGCTATAGCCTATAAATGATGAACATTATGGCCAGAAATCAATATTAATAAAATAGAGAAGGTTGTAGGCACTGAAAAATGCATATTTCCAATAACCATCTTTGAGTAGAAGGCAAGGCTACAGACTTTGATAAATGACCACGAATTAAAAAAGGTTTCTTTACAACAAAAAAGACAAGCTTGTGGCCTTTAAATTATTCCCATTACTCAAAGAAATCATTTTTGATGAGAAAGAGAATGCTGAAGACTATAAAAAATGCATATTTTCGAAAACCATTTTGAGCTGAAATTGAAGGCTACAGCCCATGAAAAATATCATTAATAAAAAATTTCTTTTCAACAAAAAAGACAAGTGCATTGCCTATAAATGATGGCCATAGCTCAAAGAAATCTGTATCGATGAGAAAGAGAAGGTTGTATGCTAAAGAAAATGCTTATTTCTGAAAATCATTTTTGAGTAATTCAAGGTTATAGCCTATGAAAAATGATCATTATTAAAATGGTTTTTTTTAAAACAAAAAAGATAAGGAGATTGCATATAAAGGATGCCATTTACTCAAAAAAAAATTTGTCTCGATGAGAAAGAGAAGGTTGTAGGCTAAAAAAAATATATTTCTAAAAGCCATTTTGATTTGAAATTCAAGGTTATAGTCTAGGAAAAATGAACATTTACGAAAAATATTTGTTTTATGCAAAAAAGATATGGGCATGACCTATAAATGATGCCCATAGCTCAAAGACATTTATTTCGATAAAAAAGAGAAGGTTATAAGCTAAAAAAAATGTATATTTTTTAAAATCATTTTGAGCAAAAATCCAAGGCTATAAAAATACCCATTCATAAAAACGTTTCTTTGCAAAAAAAAATGATGAGTCTATAGCCTATAAATGATAATAGTTACTCCTAGAAATCAATATTAATGAGACAGAGAAGGTCGTAGGCATTGAAAAATGCATATTTCCAAAATCTATTTTTGAGAAGAAATTCAAGATTATGAAAAATGACCACTAATAAAAAGGTTTTTTTACAACAAAAAAGACAAGGGTATGTTCTTTAAATTATGCCCATTACTCAAAGAAATCAATTTTGATGAGAAAGAGAAGGTTGTTGGCTACAAAATATGCATATTTTTAAAAACCATTTTGAGCATAAATCCAAAGCTATAGTCCATAAAAAATGACCATTAGTAAAAATGTTCCTTTTTAAGAAAACAGACAAGGGTATGACCTATAAATTATGCCCATAGCACCAAGAAATCTATTTCGATGAGAAAGAGAAGGTTGTATGCTAAAAATATACGTATTTTTGAAAATCATTAGCAAAAACCTTTCTTTGGGAAAAAAATGACGAGGAAATAGCCTCTAAATGTTGAACATTACTCCCAAAAATTACTATTAACGAGATAGAAAATATTGTAGGCACTGAAAAATGCTTATTTCAAAAAACCATTTTGACTAGAAATTCATGGCTATAACCTATGACAAATGACTATTGATAAAATGGTTTCATTACCAAAAAAAAAAAGACAAGGTTTGACTATTAAATTATGGTCATTACTCAAAGAAATCATTTTTGATGAGAAAGAGAAGGTCGTAGGCTACAATAAAATGTATATTTTTTAAAACCATTTTGAGCTTAAATTGAAGGCTATAGCGCATGAAAAATACCATAAATAAAAAAGGTTTCATTTCAACAAAAAAGACAAGAGCATGACCTATAAATTATAGCCATAGCACAAAGAAATCGGTTTCAATGAGAAAGAGAATGTTGTAAGTTATACAAAATGTATATTTCTAAAAACCATTTTGGGCTGAAATTCAAGGCTATAGTCCATTAAAAAAGACCATTAATAAAGAAATTATTTATTTTTTTTTAAAAAAGACAACGGTATGACCTAAAAATGATGTCCATAGTACAAAGAAATCTGTTTCGATGAAAAAGAGAAGGTTGTAAGCCAAAAAAAATGAATATTTCTGAAAGCTATTTTGAGCAGAAATTCAACGCTATAGTCTATGAAAACCACCTTTAATAAAAATGTTTCTTTGCAGCAAAAATGATGAGGCTATAGCCTATAAATGATGAACATTACGGCCATAAATCAATATTAATGAAATAGAGAAGGTTGTAGGCACTAAAAAATGCATATTTCCAATAACCATCTTTGAGTAGAAGGCAATGCTACAGACTTTGAAAAATGACCACGAATTAAAAAAGGTTTCTTTACAACAAAAAAGACAAGTGTGTGTCCTTTAAATTATTCCCATTACTCAAAGAAATCATTTTTGATGAGAAAGAGAAGGTTGTCGATTGTAAAGACATGAATATTTTTGAAAATCATTTTGAGCTGAAATTGAAGGCTATTGCCCATGAAAAACACCATTAATAAAAAGATTTCTTTTCAACAAAAATAGCATGACCTACAAATGATGGCCATAGCTCGAAGAAATCTATATCGATGAGAAAGAAAATGTTGTATGCTAAAAAAAATTCTTATTTCTTAAAATTATTTTGAGCAAAAATTCAAGGTTATAGGCTATAAAAATAACCATTTATAAAAACGTTTCTTCGCAACAAAAATGATGAATCTATAGCTTATAAATGATAAAAGTTACTTCTAAAAATCAATATTAATGAGATAGAGAAGGTTGTATGCATTGAAAAAGACATATTTCCAAAATCTATTTTTGAGAAGAAATTCAAGGCTAAAGACTATGAAAAATGACCAATAATAAAAATATTTTTTTACAACAAAAAAGACAAGGGTATGTTCTTTAAATTATGCCCATTACTCAAAGAAATCAATTTTGATGAGAAAGAGAAAGTTGTTGGCCACAAAAAATGCATATTTTTTAAAAACCATTTTGAGCATAAATCCAAAGCTATAGTCCATGAAAAATGACCATCAGTAAAGATGTTTCTTTCTAAGAAAACAGACGAGGATATGACCTATAAATAATGCTCATAGCACAAAGAAATCTATTTTGATGAGAAAGAGAAGGTTATATGCTAAAAAAATATGTATTTTTGAAAACCATTTTTGAGCATAAATGAAAGGATAATGCAAATGAAAAAAAACCATTAACAAAAACATTTCTTTGGAATAAAAAAAATGATGAGGCAATAGCCTCTAAATGTTGAACATTACTCCCATAAATCAATATTAATGAGATAGAGAAGGTTGTAGGCACTGATAAATGTATATTTCAAAAAACCATTTTAAGTAGAAATTCAAGCCTATGACAAATGACAATTGATAAAAAAGTCTCTTTACAAAAAAAAAAAAGACAGGTTTGACTATTAAATTATGACCCTTACTCAAATAAATCATTTTTGATGACAAAGAGAATGTCATAGGTTACAAAAAAAATGCATATTTCCAAAAACTATTTTTGAGTAGAAATTCAAGCCTGTCTATGAAAAATGACCATTAATCAAAATGTTTATTTACAACAAAAAAAGACAAGAGTGTGGACTTTAAATTATGTCAATTACTCAAACAAATCATTTCTAATGAGAAAGAAAAGGTTGTTGGCTATAAAAAATGCATATTTTCAAAAACCATTTTGAGCTGAAATTCAAGGCTAGGCCCATGAAAATGACCATTAATAAAAAGGTTTCTTTTGAACAAAAAAGACAAGGTTATGTCCTATAAATTATGCCCATAGCTCAAAGAAAGTTGTTTCAATGAGAAAGATGAGGTTGTAAGCTAAAAAATATGCATATTGTCGAAAACAATTTTTGAGCATCAATTAACGGCTATAGCCTATGAAAAATAACAATTAACAAAAACGTTTCTTTGCAACAAAAATGACGAGGCTACAACTTATAAATATTGAACTTTACTCGCAGAAATCAATATTAATTAGATAGAGAAGGTTGTAGGCATTGAAAAAAATGCATGTTTAAAAAATTCAAGGTTATAGCCTATTAAAAATGACCACTAATAAAAACGTTTATTTACCAAAACAAGGGAAATGGTGGTGACTCAAAATTACTCCCATTGCTATAAAATGGAGTGAAAATCTAACGTGATAGCATATGAAAAATTGATAGTAACAATAACTTTTTTTTGGTGAAAAAGACATGACTATTGCCAGACAATTAATCTAAGAAGTCATTTTTAGTAAAATAGAGAAGGTCACAAGCTACGAAAATTGCATTTTACTGAAAATCATTTTTGAGAGAAAATTCAAGGCTATAGCCTACAAAAAATGCTTAGTGACGATAAACTTCGTTGAAAATTAGAAGGTCAAAAGTTATGGATATTGCAATTTAACGAAAATCATTTTTCATTAAAAACTCAAGGCTATAATAGCCTACGAAAAATGCAGAGTAAAGATGAACTTGATTTTTCACGAAAAAGACTTGACTACAGCCTATGAATGCTGACAATTAATATAAAAAATCATTTTTAGTGAAATAAAAAAAATTCAAAAGTTACAGATATTGTAATTAGCCGAGAATTATTTTTGAGAGAAATTCAAATGTTATGCCTATGAAAAATGCTTAGTAACAATGAACATGATTTTGCAAACAAAAACATGGCTATAACCTATGAAAGCTGACAATCTAAGAAGTTGTTTTTAGTGAAAAATGGAAGGTTAAAAGGTACAAATATTGAAATTTAGCGAAAATCATTTTTGAGTGAAAATCCAAGGTGCGTACGAAAAATGCATTACTAACAATAAACTTTATTTTTCGCAAAAACGACATGGCCATAACCTCTAAAAGCTGACAATTAATCTAAGAAATTGTTTTTAGTGCAATAGAGAAGGTCATGGGCTAAGTAAATTGCATTTTAACGAGTAACATTTCTGACTGAAAATCCAAGGCTATAGCCTAAGAAAATGTATAGTAATGATAAACTTTGTGTTTTAGAAAAAGACATGACTATAGCCAACGAAAGCTGACAATTATTCTAAGAAGTTGTTTTTAATCATAAATAGAAGGTCAAAAGATATGGATATTATAATTTACTGAAAATCATTTTTGTGTGAAAATTCAAGGCTAAAGACTATGAAAAGTGCATAGTAACAATGAACTTGATTTTTAAGGAAAGAGACTTGACTATAGCGTATGAATGCTGACAATTATTGTAAGAAGTCATTTTTAGTGAAATAAAGAAATTCAAAAGCTAATGATATTGCAATTTGCAAAAAATTATTTTTGAGTGAAAATCCAATGCTGCTTATGAAAAATGCTTAGTAACGGTGAAATTGATTTTTCACGATAAAACATGGCTATAACCTATGGAAGCTAACAATTAATCTAAGAAGTCATTTTTAATGAAAAATGAAAGGTTTAGGTACGAACACTGAAATTTAGCGACAATAATTTTTTAGTGAAAATTAAAGGCGTATACGAAAAATGCATACTTACAATAAAATTTGTATTTTCAAAAAAAGACATGGCTATAGCTTCTAAAAGCTGATCATTAAACTAAGAAGTCATTTTTAATGAAATAGAGAAGGGCACAGGCTACAGAAATTGCATTTTAACGAGTAACATTTCTGACTAAAAATCCAAGGCTATATATAGCCTACGAAAATGCATAGTAACGATAAACTTTATTTTTCAAAAAACAGACATGCTTATAGCTGATAAAAGCTGACAATTGATCTAAGAAGTTTTTAACGATAAATAGAAGGTCAAAAGGTATGGATACTACAATTTAGCGAAAATCATATTTGAATGGAAATCCAAGGCTATATAGTCTAAGAATAATGCATACTAACGATAGATTTTGTTTTTTGCGAAAATGAGATGGCTGTAGCCTCTAAAAATTAATAATTAATTTAAAAATTCATTTTTCATGAGATAGAGATGGTCACAGGTTAAGAAAATTGCATTTTACTGAAAATCATTTTTGAGTGAAAATCCAAGACTATAGACTAGAAAAAGTGCATAGAAACGATAAATTATATTTTTCACAAAAAAGACATGTCTAAAACATACGAAAGCTGACAATTAAACTAAGGAATTGTTTTTAGTGAAAAGTAGAAGGTCAAAGGCTACTGATATTGCAATTTATCAAAAATCATTTTTGAGTGAAAATCCAAGGCTATAGGCTACAAAAAAAGCATAGTAACGATAAATTGTATTTTTCACGAAAAGACATGCCCATAGCCTATAAATGCTAACAATGAATTGAAGAAATCATTTTTAGTGAAAAATAGAAGGTCAAAAGATACAAATGTTGCAATTTAGCGAAAATTATTTTTGACAGAAAACCCAAGTCTATAGCCTACGAAAAAAGCATAGTAATGATAAACTTTCTTATTTCGTGCAAACGATGTGGTTATAGCCATTAAAATCTAACAAATAATCTAGGATGTCATTTTTAATGAAATAGAAATGGTCATTGTAACACCCTAGCTAGTTGCTTACACTTAAGTCGTAAGCAAAGTCCACTAGTTTGTTACTTCTCAGCTGGATTAATTGTAGTCCTATTTTACTTTCAAAAATATCCTTTAATTGAAAATTTGGATCAATTTAAACTTTTTCCTTATTCAGTGAAGAAGAAAATATAAGCCGCGACTATAACGATATATATATATATATATATATATATAAGCGATAAATTATAACCGAATTAGGGCGTCTGACAGGACAACACATAAATAAATAAGTCATGGAAATCATAATATACATTCATTCACATTTGTCCAAGAACAGTTTCACAATTAGCTACATTATATACATACATATACAGTTACTACACAAATATTGCCATGAGGCTAATGGCATAGCTAGCTCCATTAGCCTATACAAAATGCATATACATAATATCCAAAATACTATGCAAAAGTCACGATTTCGTTGTGCATGTAGAAGTCAGATCACTGCCCTACTAGGGTCCCCTACAGCAAAAAAGTCCACTTGCCCCAAACCCCCCATACACTACTCAATGGCCTCTGGGGATGCTGTCCTCGACATCTTCCTATGATGCTCCCTCCTCCGGGTCCTCCTGGGGATCCTCCTCCTCTTCTAAGTCCTCCTCTAGACCCTCCCCCTCAGGGTCCTCCTCCTTGGATATCCACCCTAGTTGTGCCATCCAACCTGTCTGTGTGAATCTGGATACCATGGAGCAAAGCCTTAAGGTCCTGCTTCCGCGTCATGTGCTCTGATGATGGGAGTCGGCTCTCATCTGATAATTGGTGTAACCTTTTTTGTTGCCGTCAGACGACGACGAGGACACTAATACCCCTACGGGCTGATCTCTGTCGAGTACAGAACTTGGAACCTCAGTGATGATCTTCTCGTGTTGACTTGACTCGGCACCCTCAATGATAATGGGAGAATTATAATGTGATCCGGGGGTTGGAGAGGGTTTTGGAACCACCAGCTCCTGAGATCCCTAAGGTGCAGCTGCTACGGAAGGTGTGGAATGGTGAAAGGTGTCTGGTGCGGGTGCGGGTGCGGGTACGAGATCCACTAGTGGTGGAATGACCTGAGCATCAGTAAACTTCACAGAAACCGAAATTGTGACGACCCTCATGGTGGGGTCAACCATGGTGTCTGAGTGTAAGGTATGAACCCTGCGATTCCCCGGCACGTTCTCCATGATGTACTGGAATCATAAATGAATGGGGGTGAGAACTTACGTCCTTAGCGGGAATACTGTTGGGATAACTATTATTATATTCCTTTGTGATCCCGCCGCTCAGGGGGTCTCTAACTGTGAACTGTATAACTAATATTCCTTACTTTATTTTAATTCATACTAGTCCTGAGCAACTTTATCTTGTTACTAGGTGACGAGGGGGAAACTAATCTTGAATTACCTATTATTATGATATTGTGCTTTCTAATCTTAATCACATGAGCATCTGTGACATTGAGTCATGTAGTCTCATACTTCACCAAAACTCGAAGAGAATTCTCGTGATACCGAATAACTTTTTAAACTTGTGACTCACAAGTTTCAGGCATGCGGGGTTAATGGGGTCCTCTTATGTACCTGTCAGGGGTTTACATCAGGGTACATCCTTCTTTCCCTTCATGTACCCATCAGGTGACTGCTGCCACCATCAGGATACATCCTTCTTTTCTCAGGTTGAGCTCAAACCAGCGTGGTAGCGATCCATAAACGCATTTAGCGTAACCATCCCCTGTGAGATGCTGAGGGGTTATCCTGTGACATTCCAAAGGGGTTAATTTTGTTTCTTAACGTAACCATCCCCTATGAGATGGTGAGGGGTGTTGTCCTGTGACGTGCCAAAAGTGGAATTTCCTAATTATTTTCTATGTAATTATTACTAAGGTATGCCGAACCAATTTGGCCGAAAACCATCTATAGTAATCGTTCAATTCTAGGATCCCGTTATTATCTTTTTAATTTTAGTGTTTAACTTTCTAGCGATCTAATCTAAAGTCACCCTAATACTCCTAATTTTAACCAATATTTCCTCAAGATGTTTGAAAGCATTTAATATATCATAGGCAGTACCAACACTTATAAATATAATTCAAATAATTCATTATAATTATTTTCAACTAAGGGCTAAATTGAACCATTGCTTTCGGGGATGTTGTGTTCTCCATAAAACTCGGGGAACCAAACGTTATAGGATGTTAAACTCCAAACCCTCAGGGAATTGTATTAGTCCCTATGTCACTCACTCTTAACTTTCTAGAGCTTTTAGCTGACACTAATTTTCGTAACTGAGTCTTAAACTCGCGGGTATGTTCGGAGACACCCGTGGGTACGTGGAATTAGTTCGTAAACTTTAGAAAATACAAAATCCTTTATTGTTATAATTGAATCCCAATAAACTCAGTTTCCTATAAGGAAATGTTTATTTCACTCTCCAGTAGTCACACTCCCACACATCCGAAACACACACACCCCTTTCTTTTCGCGCATACACTCAATTTCTTTTCCTCATACTCAATCATGTGAACAGACACATTTCTTTTTCTCACACATAATCCTATAAATACATATACACACACAGCCGAAACACACACACCCATTTTCTTTTCCTCGCACATAATCCTATTAACACACACACATAGCCGAAACCCACACACAACCTTATAAATACACATACACATTTCTTTTTGTCACACACCTAATCTTGTAAGCGCACACACTCACACCCGAATACACACATCGTTCTTTTTCACACACACTCATTTTCTTTTCCTCACACACGACCCTGTGAACACAGACACATATATATTTTCTTTCGCGCACACACCTAAAAACACAATGACACAATTTAATCATAGCCTGCAGAACAAACAAATAATCACATAATACCAAAATTTACACAGACACTCAAAGTAGTGGGTGTGTTTCAAAGATTACCCACTTTCAGAAATGAAAGCAGAAAATCAACAACAACAACAACAACTACTTGGTGTGGGTGATGATGAATCCGTGAGAAGCCGCAAGTAAGCTTCCTCAATACCACATGCAAGGCCGCCTTTTGAGGGATGAGGAATTACAAGCGGTGGTGGTGGCTATGGTTGGTGATGAATCGGTGGAGGAAGGACAGTGAAAAAAATTTCTTTTTCTCCAAGCTTGCTGGAGCTTCGGTGAAAAAGAAGGAAAGAAAAGAAGTGAGGGACGAGATAGGGAGAGTGGGCCGTTTCCTTGGGTTTTCGGTGAGGAAAAATTAGAAGAAACCGAAGTGAAGGATGGCCAAGGTTTGCTTGACTGTTGGTGGGTGAAAGGAAGAGGAAGAGGAAGAGGGAGCTATGTTTCGCTGCTGAAGGAAAGAAAGAAAGAAAGAAAGAAAATGAAGGACGGAGAGGGAGAGGGAGAGGGAGCTGTTTGGTTTCGGTGGCTTTGAAGAAATAAAGAGAGGAAAGTTGTTGGGCTGGTAAATGCTTCCTTGGTGAAGAGACGGAAGAGAGAGCTGGAGACTTTGTTTCCAATTATTTTTTAATTACTTAAGAATGAAAAGAAAAGAAAGAAAGGAAAGCTGATGGTACTTGCATGCTCCCCTATTGGCCGTCCAAGTTTCAAGTGGCTTTGGTCACTATTGGGTGATGAGGGGTGAGGTGGCCACAAATGAGTGGCGACACGTGTCGCCATGCATGTGTGGTGACCAATTAACGAGATGTCCTATAGAATTTTTCGGAGTACAAAAGTGTGACCGTTTTAATTTTCTAGGGACAAACTAAATTAATTATAGACACATATGAGTTAATCACTATAAAAGTGAGTCTCAATAATAACTTTGATATTTAATTAAATTGATATAAGGAGAGATAAACTATTCTGGGGCTCGTAGGACAACTCGAGCAGCCTAAATTATTATTTTTATTAATACTCTTCAAGAAGGCATAATAATTTTTAATTTTCTATCATAATTAAATAAATTATTTATTTATTAATTTCGCAAAATAATCTTAATGAAAAGTGGAGCGTTACTGCCACAGGTGACGAAAATTGCATTTTACTAAAAACCATTTTCGAATTAAAATTTAAGGCTATAGTCTACAAAAATTCATAATAATGATAAATGTTGTTTTTCGCAAAAAAAGACATGACTATTGCCGATAAAAGTTGACAATTAATCTAAGAAGTCATTTTTAGTGGTTAAGAGAATGTCAAAAGGTAAGGATACTGCAATTTTGCGAAAATATTTTTTGAGTGAAAATCCAAGGCTATAGCATACAAAAAATGCATACTAACGATAAATTTTATTTTTTGTGAAAAAGATTTGGCTCTAGCCTCTAAAAGCTGACATTTAATGTAAGAAATTATTTTTAATGAATCAGAGAAGGTCATAGGCTATGAAAATTGCATTTTAATGAGTAAAATTTCTGAGTGAAAATCCAAGTCTATAGCCTCTGAAAATGCATAGTAACGATAAATTTGGTATTTCAGAAAAAAGACATGACTATAGGTTATGGATGCTAACAATTAATCGAATAAGTCGTTTTTAGTGAAAAAATAGAAGGTTAAAAGATATGAATATTGCAATTTAACGAAAATCATTTTTGACTGAAAACCCAAGTCTATGGCCTACGAAAAAAGCATAGTAATGATAAACTTCCTTTTTTCGTGCAAACGATGTGGCTATAGCCGTTGAAAGCTAACAAATAATCTAGAAAGTTATTTTTAATAAAATAGAGATGGCCATAGGCGACAGAAATTGTACGTTACTGAAAATCTTTTTTGAGTTACATTGCAAGGCTATGGCCTACGAAAATTTTTAGTAACGATAATTGTTGTTTTTCACAAAAAAGACAAGGTTATTGCCGAAGAAAGGTGATAATTAGTCTAGGAAATCATTTTTAGTGATAAATAGAATGTTAAAAGGTACTGTAATTTCGTGAAAATCATTTTTGAGTGAAAATCCAAGGCTATAGCTTACGAAAAATGCATACTAACGATAAACCTTTTGTTTTTTGCGAAAAAGACTTGGCTATAGCTTTTAAAAGGTGACAATTAATCTAAGATGTCATTTTTAGTGAAATAGAGAAGGTGATAGATTACGGAAATTGCATTTCAGTGAGTAAATTTTCTGAGTGAAAATCTAAAGGTTATTTGCCTATTAAAATGCATAGTAACAATAACTTTTGTTTTTCCCAAAAAAAAAAGACATGGCTATAGTCAATGAAAGCTAACAATTAATCTAAGAAGTCGTTTGTAGTGAAATAGAGAAGGTCAAAGGCTATGGAAATTGCATTTTGCTTAAATTCATTTTTGAGTGAAAATCCAAGGCTATATATTACGAAAAGTGCATAGTAATGATAAACTAAGATTTTTGCAAAAAAAAAACATGGCTATAACTTCTAAAAGCAGATCATTAATCTAAGAAGTTATTTTTAGTTAAATAGAGAAGGTCACACGCTACGGAAATTGCATTTTAATGAGTAACATTTCTGACTTAAAATTCAAAGTCATAGCCTACGAAAATGTCTAGTAACAATAAACTTTGTTTTTCAAAAAAGACATGGCTATAGCCAATGAAAGCTGGCAATTAATCTAAGAAGTCATTTCAGAGATATATAGAAAGTCAAAAGTTACGGATATTGCAATTTAGCAAAAATCATTTTTGAGTGAAAATCCAAAGCTATTACCTATGTAAAATGCATACAAATGATAAATTTTGTTTTTCACGAAAAGAACATGGCTATAGCCTCTAAAAGCTGACTGTTAATCTAGGAAGTCATTTTTAGTGAAATAGAGAAGGGTTTATGGCTACGAAAATTGCATTTTAATGAGTAATATTTCTTACTGAAAATCCAAAGTTATGACCTACGAAAATGCATTGTAACAATAAACTTTGTTTTTTTTTATAAAAAAAAAAGATATGGCTATAGCCAATGAAAACTGACAATTAATTTAAGAAGTCATTTTTAGTGATATATAGAAGGTCAAAAGTTACAGATATTGCAATTTAGAAAAAAAATCATTTTTGAGTGAAAATCAAAAGTTATTACCTACGAAAAATCCACACAAAAGATAAATTTATTTTTCGCAGAAAGGACTTGGCTATAGCCTCTAAAAGTTGACTGTTAATCTAAGAAGTCATTTTTAGTGAAATTGAGAAGGCCATGGGCTATGGAAATTCCATTTTGCTTAAAATATTTTTGATTGAAAATCCAAGGGTATAGACTACGACAAGTGCATAGTAATGATAAACTATATTTTTCTTGAAAAAGTCATGGTTCTAGCTGATGAAAGCTGAAAATTATTCTAAGGAGTCATTTTTAGTGAAAAGTGGAAGGTCAAAAGCTACTGAAATTGCATAATAATTTTTGAGTGAAAATCCAAGGCTATAGACTACAAAAAGTTCATAGTAATGAGAAACTATGTTTTTCGCAAAAAATACATGGCAATAGGCTATGAAAGTTGACCATTAATCTAAGAAGTAATTTTTTTTTGTGAAATAGAGAAGGTCACAAGCTACGGAAATTACCTTTTAATGAGTAGCATTCGTAACCGAAAAGCTAAGGCTATAGCCAACGAAAATGCATTGTGATGATAAACTTTGTTTCTCGTAAAAAAGACATGGCTATTGCCGATGAAAGCTGACAATTAATCTAAGAAGACTTTTTTAATGATAAATAGAATGTCAAAAGGTATGGATATTACAATTTTGCAAAAATCATTTTGAGTGAAAATCCAAAGTTATAGCCTACGAAAAATGCATACGAACGATAAATTTTGTTTTTCGTGAAAATGACGTGGTTATAGCCTCTAAAGGCTGATCATTAATCTAAGAAGTCATTTTTAGTGAAATAGAGAAGGTCACAAGCTCTGGAAATTGCTTTTAATGAGTAACATTTTTTACTGAAAATCCAAGGCTATAGCCTACGAAAATGCATAGTAACGATAAAATCTGTTTTTCGAAAAAATGACATAGCTATAGCCAATGAAAGCTGAGAAATAATCTAAGTTGTTTTTAGTGATATATAGAAGGTCAAAAGTTACGGATATTGCAATTTAGTGAAAATCATTTTTGAGTGAAAATCCATAGCTATTATCTATGAAAAATGCATACAAACGATAAATTTTATTTTTCGCCAAAAGGACTTGGCTATAGCCTCTAGAAGCTGACTGTTAATCTAAGAAGTCATTCTTAGTGAAATAGAGAAGGTCACAGGCTATGAATGTCATTTTAATGAGTAACATGTGTGAAAATCCAATACTATAGCATACGAAAATGCATAGTAACGATAAATATGGTATTTCACGAAAAGACATAGCTATAGGCTATGAATGCTAATAATTAATCTAAGAAATCGTTTTTAGTGAAAAATAGAAATTCAAAAGATATGAATATTTCAATTTGGCGAAAATCACTTTTGATTGAATACCGAAGTCTATAATCTATGAAAAAAGTAAAGTAATGATAAACTCTTTTTTTTTTCCGTGAAAAAGAAGTGGCTATAGCCAATGAAAACTGACAAATTAACTTAGTTTTTTGCAAACAAGACATGGCTATTGCCGATGAAAGCTAGCAATTAATCTAGGAAGTCATTTTTAGTGATAAACAAAATATCAAAAGGTATGGATATTGCAATTTATCGAAAATCATTTTTGAGCAAAAATCCAAAGCATAGCCTATGAAAAATGAATACAAGCGATAATTTTTTTTCTTCCAAAAAGGACATGACTATAGCCTCTAAGACCTGGCCAGTAATCTAAGAAATAATTTTTAGTGAAATAGAGAAGGTCACAAGCTATGGAAATTGCATTTTAATGAGTAAGATTTCTGAGTGAAAATCCAAGGCTATAGCCTACGAAAATGGATAGTAGTGATATTCGCAAAAAAAGAAAAAAAAAACATGGCCATAGCCATTTAAAACTGACAATTAATCTAAAAGGTCGTTGTTAGTGATATATAGAAAGTCAAAAGGTAAGAATACTGCAATTTAGCGAAAATTATTTTTGAGTGAAAATCCAATGCTATACATACAAAAATTGCATACATTAGATAAACATTTTTTGTGTGAAGAAGACTTGCCAATAGCCTCTAAATGCTAACAATTAATCTAAGAAGTTGTTTTTAGTGAAATAGAGAAGGTCACAGGCTACGGAAATTGCATTTTGCTTAAAATCAGTTTTGAGTGAAAATCAAAGGCTATAGACTATGAAAAGTGCATAGTAACGATAAACTATGATTCTCGCGAACAAGACATGGTTATAACCTATGAAAGCTGACAATTAATCTAAAATGTCATTTTTAGTGAAAAAGTAGAAGGTCCAAACCTATGGATATATTGCAATTCTCTATCATCAAAACCGGTTTCTTGGAGTAATAGCCATCATTTATAAGCAATAGGATTATCTTTTTTGTTATGAAGAATTTTTTTTTGTAATGGTCTTTTTCATAAGCTATCCTTGTATTTCTGCTTAAAAATGATTTTCGGTAAAATACATTTTCTATAGCCTATAACCATCACTTTCTTATCAAAAGTGATTTCTTAGGTTAATAACCATCTTTCATAGGCTATTATCTTATATTTTTCGTTAAAACAGTTTTTTTTTCTAATGGTCATTTTTCTTATGTTATAGCCTTGGATTTCTGCCTAGTTTTCGATAATATGTTATTTCTATTGCCTGCAAACCTTATCTTTCTCATCAACAACGATTTCTTGCATTAATAGACATTTTTTAATGGTTATAGCCTTGCCTTTTATGTTGTAAAGAAATTTTTTTTATTAATGATCTTTTTGCATAAGTTTATAGCCTTGTATTTTTGCTTAAAAATGATTTTCAAAAATTTGCATTTTCTATCAGCTACAACCATTTCTTTATCATGATTTTTTAGGTTAATGTCCATCTTCCATTGGTCATAACCTCGTCTTTTTTGTTAAAAACAAAATTTTGTTCTACTGGTCATTTTTCATAGTTCATAGCTTTGTATTTCGGCTTAAAAATGATTTTAAAAAATATACATTTTTAGTAACCTACAATTTCTCTTTCTCATCAAAACTCATTTCTTAGAATAACAGTCATCTTTCATAGGCTATAGTATTGTCTTGTTCTTAACAACAAACTTTATTATTGACCATTTTCATAGGCTAAATCCTTATATTTTTCATTAAAAATGATTTTCGGTAATATGCATTTTCCATAGCCTACCACTTTCTCTTTCTTATCAAAAGTGATTAAAATTAATAACAAAGAACTTTATTGATCGAAAACCATTGACTTTCTTTGATTAAAATAAAAGACAATAGCCTTTATACAAACTCAGAAATTTTATTAGTCTAAGATCATAAGCTTCCATTAAGATCAAAGACTATACCTTATACAACAGAGAAACTGCAAGAAGTATGAGAGTTTAGCTAGTGCTCAATGGTCATCCTTAGCATAGAGATTGGGCTTTGGTAAACACAAACACACCTCCTCCACCAACAGCACGACCAAGAAGAACATTGTCATCCAAATAACTAAGGTAATATAGCCCTCCTACTGATTCCCTACAACTCAAAAAATAAATAAATAAATAAAATAATAATAAATAAAGCATCACGTAACATATTTGTCAAGAAAAAATAAAAATAACCATTTGAACATAGTAACCCATGAATGATACATACCTTCCGGGATCTCTCACAGGGATTTCAGCTTTGAAAGAGCGGAGAAATTGCAAGATCTGCAGGAGAAAAACAGTTGCATACAACACAGACAAAAAAAATGTGTTTGTGTGTGTGTGCGTGCGCACATGTTAAATAACCATTACGAGAACTGGTCTGCACCACATCTCTTAATGGCATTTCATCTTTAAGTGGTGTGTTCTTTCCAGATAAATGCTAAAATTGTCATTTTGCGTATGGTTAGGAGCATATCTAACATGGCGCTTCATGATCACACGAGAACTTCTCCAACTAATTGGGTCATTCGCCAAAAAGTACATCACCAAAGTTTTGGAGCAGACAGAGCTTCACAGCATGACTTACTGGTGACAAACTAACAGTCCAAACACAGATATAAGTGAAGGTTAAATTACCTGCAGGCTTATAAAAGATCGCGGCAGTATTGCTGGAGCTATTAGAGCTTGCAGCTCTTCACTGATATTAATATCCTGGACCTTGATCTGCCAAGTATAATGTTCATGTTTCATCTAATGTTACAATAGCATCATGGGTCATGGCAACTAAAGAAGGATATGCCATTTCAATACCAAAATATCAACAGTATAGTCTTATTTAATTTTTCTCAATCGTAGGTAATGCAGACGTGAAATTTGAGGGTATGACCATCGTCATGAATTACAAATCAGATTATATTATTGGAAGCATGTTCATGTAAGCCAGAATGATTACCTCCTGAAACTGAAGGTAGATATTACGCACAGAGACAACCTTAAACTTTGCAGAAACAAGCAATGTAGCACCTTCTTGTTCCTGTATGAAATATGCATTTAAATTTTGTAGTTTTGGATTCAAGGAGAGGGCAAGCCTACGCATAAGTATTTCATCCAATATATTTTTTTCTTCCAACCATCTAAGCTTGGGCTAGGTGATAGCAAGACAAGAAGATATCCAATCCCTAGAAACTTAAAGGAACTAGGTTTTGACCAACTAAGATTATCTCATTTTCCAACACATTTGAACACACCCGTAAAATCAACAACTTCAAATACAGAGTTAGCAAGCAAATCATAGGTCTCATTTTGGCTGTGAAGTTCAAATGTATTAATAAATCCCATCTTTAATTTTGGTTTACCCGATTACAAGGCTGAAAATTCAAATCCTCTTTACAATGCATTTTCTTGGAGAAGTGAAATTTTCCATTATATATGAGAAATTATCAGCGGTGAATGAAATCCAAATGAGAAGTTGTTTTGACATCTTGAATTCTAAGATAGCGTGCACATTCATTCAGGAGTCAATTGAAGAGTTCAATCTAGTTAGTCTGATAATAATATAAAAAAGGGAATCAAATCATTCAAAGGTTAAGAGTGACCAGTCACAATTCAGAGTTTCCGGAGGGAGAATTTAGTTGCAACCGCCTAATTGAGATAGCAGAAAGTAAAGGAAGGCGTTGTTGTTTTACCTCCAACAAATTCGGAATACTCCACCGGACAACATTGCGGACAACACCTCCATCAGATTGACCACGGCATTCAAATTTCTGAAAGATCTGGCCAACCTATAACATCTCAACATGGAAATAAAGAAAGGAAGAGAAGCATTACATTACCACAATAGGCCCCACATAAATGCATTTCCTTGCAAGAAATTCAAATGGATAGAAGGAGGAATGGTTAGTAAGTAACAACTTGAAAGAAAGGAAGAGTAGCGGCGGCTTGGAGAAGGATGAGGACATCAGGGGCAGAAGTGTACTGGAGGCGCCAAGTCCCGTCAAGCATGTCCAAATTGATAGGATTGCCCATGCTGTAGCCTTCTACGCCAACCAGGGCCTCCTCAACGGAAGAGCGTTGGTCAGGAGTGGTGGAGAGGCCCCTCTGGGTGTCCTGGATGCAAGTCAAGAGCTTAAGCTTTCTGTTCTCTAACTCGGATGCCTGAAAAGGAAAGGACTAGTGTCAAGCAAAACCACAAGCAACCACGCAGTGAATGGTGAAGAACCCGACCTGAGGAGGAGAAAGGGTAGATAAGGATGCCATGGTGGTGGGGTTGGTGCTAGAGAGCGATGATGTGAAAGGTCGAAACCGGCGGCAACTGGGCCTCCTTGTTGAAGACGGTGATGGAGGGTACAAGGGTGAATGGAAAGCAGCCAAGTCCATTTGCAAGTACAAGTAGTAGAAGAAGCAAATCTACCTTTCACAGAGCGAGACAAGTAGGAGTGGAGTCCCAGCTTGAGTGCCTTCTGCTCCTTTCCGGGATTGGGATTGGGATTGGGATTGTGGCCAAATTGGAAATGTAAGCAAAAGCAACTAACTAGCAGTAACCACTACTTACATTAGTGTTTTAATCCCACCCTTTCATTCCTTTTTTTGTATACATGCATATATATATATATATATATATATTATAATCATACCCTTTCATTCTGCACCTCTGCTATATTGAAATTTAAAGTTAGATTTTAAATTATAAAAAAATAAAATAAAAACCTCTTTCTCCTTTTTCCCTTTATTCCCTCTTTTTGTAAAAACTTATTATGTAATATATAAGTTGAAGGTTATATGTGCATTTTAGATATCTCGAGAACAAGTATTCATATAACGTTTTTGCTCTTAAATCAATTTATAATAGAGATAAATAAAATAGTACATATCCTCCCATTAAACAATTAAAAAAATATTTAAATATATCTTGAAATGTTCACTATCACCACCTTTTTTGTGAATAGTTCGATTGAATAGGGGGTAACACATGGTTAAAACGGCTCAACATGTTACATCAATGATCATATATAACATTAAAATGAATATATGTGTCGCGTAAAAGATGTTTCCAATGTACAGTCAAATGTCCCAAAAATACGGGTGTATCTATTGAAAATTTTAATTACAAACTTATGTTGGCACTCTCTGAACTTTCTCATCTTGTCTGCTAACTTGTGAATATTTCAATGCAATTGGAAAATGCGACAGTTCATGGTTAAACCGGGCTTGACATGGTGAATCAACAAAATATAACGTATGATATAACACTCACAGAAAAGGAAATACTCAACTTGAAAGAATCATATGATTTGGTACATAACTAGGTCAACAAAAGCAAGATGAAAGCCAGCGTAACTGTAAATTGAAACAAGCCTAGGTTATGTTTTCTGCCCATCTTCGCAGGATAATGTGAACTAGAAAATTAAATAAAAATCACTTCCACAACTTCCGCAATGACATATTCTTCTCAGTTTCCTTCTTCATCACCTTGGCCACAGCCATCTCGAAATCCTCCTGTGTCACATGTACTCTCCTCTCCCTCAAAGCAAACATACCAGCTTCTGTGCACACCGCCTGACATAAAAGGGACGCACGAAATTTATCAGTCAACTTAGGGGGGGGGGGGGGGACACAATTAAAATAAATGCATTGATTTACCTACTAACAACATTAACAAACAAAATGCTATACAAATAAATAATTATGAATACTTAAAATTCGGCACAAATCAGTATTCACTTTTGCCATTATGATTTGACTCTTGCTTCATACAAGATTATATGACAATGAATGCGCCCATTATTTCAATATGTAGGAACACAGTGCAATGATCGACAAGAAACGGAGTTCAGCACTGCCACCACAAACTGAATCGATGAGGATAGTTTTAAGAGGATTGTAGAGCATCCGGAAAAGTTACCTTAAGCTCAGCGCCAGATGCTCCATTCATCTTCTCAGCAATCTTCTTCAAATCAATGCCACGCATTAAATTCATTCTTCTTGAATGGATTTTCAAAATATCCAGCCGAGACTGCAAAAAAAATTTCAAAAAAGGGGGTCATTTTAAGGAATGTTATGTTTCGTTCATTGTATAAATATCAAAAGAAAAGATAAAGCAATATGCATACATCTTCATTAGGGTTTGGAAATTCAATCTTTCGATCAATCCGTCCAGGTCTAAGGAGGGCTTGGTCCAGGATATCAATCCGATTTGTAGCCATCAACACCTGTAATTACATATTTTTCCTCAGAACTTCCCCGGATGATTGTAAAATTTTATATCAAATGAGTCAGAAATTAAATATTATCTATTTATCGGTTACAGATATTTATTTATAGCAGTGGACACCATGCTAACTTTAAAACTATCCTAACTACACCATATCAGTATAGTTCCATTATGAAGCAACATGTATTACCTTGATCTTATTTGAAGCTTCAAATCCATCTAACTGGTTGAGAAGTTCCAGCATAGTGCGCTGCACCTCACTATCACCATTGCCACTTCCAGATTCCATACGAGCAGATCCAATACTGTCAATTTCGTCCATGAAAATAATTGATGGTGCATGCTCCCTGTGAAAAGAACAGGAGTAGTGTTCCATCATCTCATAATATATGTAGCAACGGCAAAGCAAGTCGTCATACAGCATAAAGAATGTTGAGCATTAACTTTTTAAGGGATTATTAATACCTTTTTTTTCTTTTTTTTTTTGGAAATTGGAAAAGGGAATTCACACCAAATTCCAATCATTGTATGCATCGAACTCCAAATTTGAGAAACACAATCACCATAGTTATTAAAATCGAGATTTAACTCGTAGATTTTACGAGTTCAGGTTGCAAAATCGTGTTAAATCGAGTGTAAACTCGTTTCTGTGTAAAATCGGGTAAAATCGGACAAAATCGTATAAAATCGCGATTTCATTCACGTTTTTACGAGTTTGCTGCCTGGGCCTCAAAACTGCAAAACTACGCCGTTTTGCGCTCCTAATGGGCACGCACGTTTTGCTGGAGAACGACGCCGTTTTGCACTCTGAATCTGGACTTAGGGCTGCCCCTGTCGACCTCGACCCCGTCTTCCCCTTCCTCTAATCTTCTCCCTCACTGCCAATCTGCCATCAATCTCCCATTCTCCCTCACCCTCACTGCTGCTTCGTGCCTTTCGGCTTTCACCATGCACGTGCTGCTCTTGCCCTCACCGCACCGGCGCCGTTCGCCCCCCGCCGCACCACGCCGTTTTGCACCCACTGCCCCCCACCGCAACAATTCTCGGGCAACTGGGCAAGTGCTTCAACCTCTTTCGATGTTCTCTGGCTGATTTTATGCTCTTATGCTTGAGATTTTGATTTGAAAGTATCTTCGCTGTTGGGTCTCCAATTTAGAGAGGGACAACCTCACATGCACACAAACTGTTTGTGTTTATGTCTCAATTATAAGAATGATCAAAATTTCCCCTTAAATATTGAACTTGTGCTTCTAATTTATGAGTTCTGTTTTTAGTTAATATGTTTGAATTATTTTTGAGATCAAAACCCCCAAATACTCTGATTGAGTAGCACTAAAGTTTTAGGGAGATGACTCGATTTTCATGGGTGTTTTTGATTTGATTTGATTTTATTTGATTTAATTTTTTTCATTGAAACTCTTGGTTAATTGGTTTGGTTGTGATGTGTAATGTCAACGTGTTCTTAATTTGTTTCTCTCCAAATTGTTGTTGAATTATGGAATAGATAAGGGATATATTTGAATTTGATGATGATGATGCTATTGAGGATGTTGGAGGATTTGAATTTTGAAACTTTTGTATTTGAAGTTTGAAGTTTGAACTATATTGTATGTTAGTACTTTATATTTTCTTTCTTTTATTGTGTTTTGTTGTGAACTTGGAATGAATATTATGTATGAATTCAACTTAGAACTCACATATTTCATATTTATTTGGTTTTGTATGAAGTTAAAAATATTTATGAATTTCAAGTTTTATTAAATATATTTTTGTAGCATAATAATTTTTTAAAATATTTTTTTAATAATAGGTAAACTCGTACGAGTTTACGATCCGATTTTACGATTCGAGTTTACGGAGGCTCCACGAGTTTACCTAAACTCTCGAGTTTGATAACCATGACAATCACTAACAACAGAAATAAATTCATCCTAAGTTGAGTTAATTTTCCCTCTTAGGAATTTCTTCCACCCACAAAGCCATGAAATCAAGAAGACATGCTTTCCCCTTCTCTTTTGATGTAGGGCAAAATAAAATGAGCAGACGAAACTGAATAAAAAAGGATGTACCTAGCCATGACAAAAAGTTCCCTAACCATTCGAGAACCTTCTCCAATGTATTTCTGGACTAATTCAGAACCAGATACCCTGATGAATGTACAATCAGTATGATGTGCCACTGCCCTAGCCAGCAATGTTTTCCCAGTACCAGGTGGCCCATAGAGCAAAACACCCTGTTATATGTAAGAGAGTCAGCAAACAGAAAAAAATATATAAAAAACTATAAATAAATAAAAAACCAAGATTACAAGAGTGCAAGCAATAATGCGAGAGAAAAACACAGCTAAATAAGCTGATTAGAGTATGGAAAGTTGTGCCACAATCTCAGATTGAGAGACTACCTTTGGTTGAGCAATTCCAAGACTTTCAAACAGTTCGGGATGTTTAATCGGTAGCTCAATGACCTGTAAATGTGAACACATACATGAGGCCCAGCAACAATGATAAATTTTCCTGATATGAATTAGATTATACTATAAATACATTAACATACAACCACATGCATACAGAATGCAGATAGAAACAAAGAGAAGAGTGATGCAAGAACAGACACACACATAATATTCTCAAGGACATCACAAATAATGACCTTCAAATGCAAATACTAAGAGTCAGTCAATCAATGCATTATACTATCATGTACCTCTTTTATTTCTTTGATTTGCTGGTCTAAACCACCAATCATGTCATAGGTAGAGTCAGGAACTTTCTCAACCTTCATCAGGTTGACCAACGGATCAACTTTGCTTGGGAGAACTAAATGAAGAACATAGCTGTCGTTTCTGAGGGCAACTCTAGTTGATGGAGTAATCTTTGTGATGTCAATACTTTTATCAATATCAACAACATATTTTCCTTCTGGATGGACCTGAAGAAAAGAAAATGAAATATCAGTACTTCAGCCAGAGTGTGATCCTGATTTATCAATTTTATGCACAAATTAACATTAACATTTACCATCGCCAGGTAAAGTCATGAATTCAGAAGTAACAGGGAAAATCAAATAATGGATTGTAGTCCAATCCAATGTGTCTTTTCAGAATGAATCATCCCCATAAATCATCTGAACACAACACTCCTCAAGGACAGGCAATCAAGTTGACAATGCATAATCCCAAAAACATAACAAGTATTGTATATTAACCCAATAGGTGATCAGGAATATAGAGCTATAAAAATAGACAAATCCACAAAACGATCACATCAACTGAAGCAAACATGTACTTCAAATCAAACACAGTTGGAAGTAAATGTCAATTTAAACAAGACCACCTTAATTAGTGATTTAGAGTGCAGGCTCAAACTGTATTTATGTCAATACCAACCCAAAAAAAAAAAGGCAACCATTCAAGCTAGAAAAAGGGAAATGAGAAAGTCAAGTAAATGATAATGGCAACCGCGTGAACGAGATGGAAAGGGCTTCAGTTCATCAAGGACAATAATAATAATATTAAAAAACTTTAAAAAAAAAAACACGCAGCAGAGCAGAAAGGAGTGACCTTGACTAAGACTTTGTTCTTGCCCATGACCTTGACAACTTCACCGACATACGATCCAGGCTCCTGAAGAAGCTGCAGCTCTTCCCTGAGCATCCTCACTGTACAAAATTGGCATCAAATCACACAAACACATTTCGTTAACTAAGACGATTAGCAAATTGAATTTCAACAGTAAAACCAACCAAGAAACAAACAATTAGATGTTATTAAGCACAAGAATTAAAAATAATGGATAAAAGCATTCAAATCAAGAATAAAAATTAGGTTAGGGTTAGGGTTAGGGTTAAAAGAACGGACCCCTAGAATTGAGCTCGTTGCGCTGAGCCTCGAGACGATTGAGGTTATGGGTCTTCTGGCGGAGGAGAAGCTGAAGCTCGTGGATGTGGAGAGAGTAGTACTGGCGTAGACCCTCGCCTTGTTTGGTGGGCTTGGCGGTGCAATTCTCCCCCGGAGCAACCTCCACGGAGTGCTTCATCTCTACGCCCACAGCGGCCATTCAATTCAGCTTGATATGATAGATCCCTTTGATATTGGATTTCAGGATCAACCTTCTTTCCTACTTTCTCAATCGATGATCGCTTCTTTGATTCTAAGGCCCCTGAGTTAGGTCGGTGAGGAGAGGGGAACAAAGGTTTGAAACTTGTGCACTGCTATATGCGTTGCCTTTTCTTGAAGAGCACAACAACAGAAACAAATATCTTATTCTTCATGGACCTACGTCTTAATCTAAGCCCAACATTAACCGGGCCTGCCCCTTATAATAACAGAGAAAAAAATGTTATCAAAGAAAACCGATGACTTAAATGCACTTGAATGAGATGGTGTCTCGTGCATCTGGCATGCGCACCATGGACCTTTTTAGATTGTGACCGGCAATATTCCGTCTTAAATGTTTCTATAATTGGTACCTCACGACTTTATTAACCAGTTTTTTTCTTTGAAAAAGTTTCATGTTCACCCCCTAATCCATACACATGTATATACACCCCCTATTTTATACGGTTTGAATTTGAATGACAATTAATACAGAATACAGTATACTTTCCTTATTTGGAAACGACGCACTACCACGCAAGTTTTCTCACGTAATAAATCTCGAACTCGACCCAATGCCTAACTCTTTCTCGTTATCGTTTTCACTCGCCATCCTCATCATCTCATCCTTGTTCTGTTATGTTTATCATCATCATCCTCGTCATTCTCCCATCCTCTCATCATCTTCATTTTCATCCTCCTCATTTTCATATTCTTATCATGTGAAAGTTGATTAAAATAGAATTAAGATGATAAAAGGTTGGTTTTCTTTTAAAATGGATAGATCTATCTTTAACAATGGTGGCAATAGTGTATGTTGTAGAATATGATATCTGATTAGAGTGCACAAAGTAATATTGCAAAATATGATATCAAATTTTAGTGCACAAACATTATATGACAATTTGCACAAACATTATATGACCATATGCACAAACATTACGCACTTGTATGATAAATCACTGCTTGATGATAGAAATTCGGTCCAGGGATGGCATCCACTTGCATCACAAATTGCTTGTATGAGGGCTGTAGTCGGTCATAGGAAAAGTATGCTGAAATGGAATTCAGACCAGTGACAGAGTTGCATCGATATTGTGACAAGTACTGAGGTAATCTAGACTGCCTTGTGGATCTCCTTACAGGTGGGACAGTGTCAGGTACCTGAGGAGTAACATCAATGACCTGCTGAGGTTGTCGAGGCTACTGTGCAATGTCAATGTCCTGCTAGGGCAATGGAAGTACAGAAGCAGGGAATGGATCAGACCTGGGATCTGCAGGATTTAACTGAAAAGGAAAAATACTCTCATGAAACACAACATCTCTTGAAATGAAAAATTCCCTTGTCTGAAGATGGTACAACTTATAGCCTCTATAACCACTCGGGTAGCCAACAAACACTGCAGGCACAACTCTTAGTTGAAATTTGGTTCTATGTGCAGCAAAAGTAGAGGCAAAGCATAGACAACCAAACACTCTCAAAGATTCATATGGAGGCATCTTGGCATATAATTTCTGATAAGGAGATTCAAAATGCAGAAGCTTAGCAGAAATCCAGTTGATGATCTGAGCTGCAGTGGCAACACAATCTGCCCAAAAACATAGTGGAACCTTTGATTGAAAAAACAAAGCCCTTGCAACATTCAAAAGGTGCTGATGTTTTCTTTCAACCGCTGAATTCTGTTGAAGGGTTTGAACACAAGAAAATTGATGGATAATGCCTTTTGTTTGCAAAAATGATGTTAGGGCCAACTCTTTGGCATTGTCACTCCTAACTTGTTTAATCACCTTATGAAATTGTGTTTCAATCATCACAACGAAGTTGATAAGCTTCTGAGTTGCATCAGATTTTGCTTTCAACAAATAGATCCAAGTGAATCTAGTGTTATCATCCACAATTGTAAGGAAAATACTTATGGCCATGATAAGTTGGAGAATGAAAGGGACCCCAAACATCACAATGAATCAAATCAAATGCATTAACAGCTAAATGATTATTACATGTGTAAGGTAGCTTTTTCATTTTGGCAAGGGGATATATTTGACAAGTAGTGTGATCAGGTACAAATTTGAGAGCTGAATCTGCTAAAGGAATTTTTTGTAACACTTTATTGGAGGGATGTCCTAATCTAGAATGCCAAATGGACTGAGAAACTATATTTACATCAAAAACAGGTTTAGAAACAGAACTGGGAGCAGCCTTGAAGACATATAGACCTCCAAGGAGGCTAGCCCTTCCAATCACCCTCAGGTTGCTGACGTCCTGTATGAAACAATCATTTGAGTTAAAAAAGACTGCATATGGATTATGTTTCATTAAGGCAGCTACAGATATGAGATTCACATGAAATTCAGGGATGAATAGGACATTATGCGACTTCAGAGAATTGTTCAATGAGACAGTACCAATAGCTTGTACCTTGGCTTTGTGATTGTTTGGTAAAGAAACAAATGAATTAGGAACAGGCATTGAAGAGATGAAATTGTGTAAGGAACAAGTGATGTGACTTGTAGCTCCAGAATCCAAAATCCAATCAGAATTATTAGAGATAGACAAGGACTGAAAATTTGAATATACATGGCCAAGGTTTTCATGATATATTGAAGAAAAAATTGTACCTAATTGTTGCTCTTGCAAATTGGTAGCTTTGGGGTCAGATGCTACAGAAACTTGAGCAGTGAGGAAGCTGAGTAACTGTTGGTATTGAGCAGTGGTCAATTGCATTGGAGTCTCAGGTTTGGCAGGAGCAGCAAAAACTGTATTCTCAGAAACTTGATGTGCTGAATTTCCCTTGTTTTTGCCTTTCTTGTAGTGAGGTGGGTAACCAATGATTTTGTAGCATTGTTACTTGATGTAACCAAGTATTCCACAATTAGCACACTTTCGCCTATCATTGGAGCTCGCTTTCTTGTTATCTTGAGTGTTTCTTACAGCAAAAGAAGCCTGAGAATCAGCATTTATGCCAACAGCCCTATGTTTTTCTTCTTGAACCACCAAAGAGAAAACCTTATTGATTGTAGGAATTGGTTCCATTAAAAGAATTTGGCCGCGTGTAGCAGAATAGGAATCATCTAATCCCATAAGGAAACTGAGGACAAACTCATTGTCAAGAAATTTCAGAAACTGTACAGTTCCTTCACAATGACATGAAAGTAATGGCCTATGTTCACTCAATTCAGACCATGATTTCAACTTGGTGAAATATTGAGTAACAGACATCAAACCTTGCTGAAAGTTGGCCAGTTCTTTCTTGAGCTCGAAAATCCTTGGACCATTCCCCTGTTGATATCGATCCTTGAGATCTTGCCATATTACTGCTGCTGAAGAGCGTGTGATGATGCTTGTAGAGATGTCTTTGCTGACTGAATTCAGGAGCCAAGAACACACAATACTATTGATCCTATCCCAAGAAGCTCGCAGCATTGCATCACTTTTAGGCCTTGGCAAAGAACCATCAACAAATGCCAATTTGTTCTTGGCCTGCAGTGCAATTTTCATGGACCGGAACCAAAAGTGGAAATTATCACCAGTGAGAGGTTGAGACACCAACAACAGACTTGGTCCATCAGAAGATAGAATTGAGTAAGGGTTGGTAAAATCCTCCAAGCTTTGAGTAGCCATGAAGATGAATTCAGAAGAAAGAACAGAAGAAAAGGACGAATTGCAGAAGATAAGAGAAAATTTCAGATGCAGAACAAGAATACTTCTGCACAACACCAGTGAATTCTTCAAAGATCTTGATGAAATCAATCAAGAACCGAGAACTCGGGTGAAGAAATCCTCAATTGCTTTGTGAATTTTCCAAAAAATTCTATGACCAGATGAAGGACAGATCATGATCAAGAACAGACCACGAAAAAAAAATCGCAGCATTGAAGAGCAGAAGCACAATCATGGATCGAGAGAGAATTTGCGGAAATGAAGAACTACTGATACCATATTAGACCAGAGAGAATTAGACTAAGTGAATGAGCAATGTATTGAATGAATTGCTTGGTTACTTGATTCACAAGTAAACCATGTATATATATATGTACAAGCTTGCTCAGCAAGCAATACAGCTGGAAGCTAACAGAATCAGTTAGTGTGTAGGTAGTTAAATAACTAACTAAAATGAAAATACATTCATTACTCTAATATACCGTGAGTTTTCGAGAGACCCAGCACTTGCCTAGGAGCCAATGGCCTTCCAATCTGATTTCTGCCTAACCTCTCCCACACTCCCATTGTAGAGTTGGAAGGCGGTTTCCCAGCTAGTGTAAGCTGGAAATTAAGATTTCTGCAGGTTCAACTTTTAAAATTTTAATTTCTGTAGATGATTACTGTTAATAATATAATTGTAAATTATAGATTTAATTGATTTGATTTGATTTAATTGATTCTTGGCCATTGTATTTTGGCCGTTAGGTTTTACCCTATAAATAGGCTTAGCCTCCAATGTACAGAACACACACTGAATATACAGACATTCATATATCACTCTCTCCCTATTTTTCACAATTACAATGAGTCAGGAGGATTACAAAGCTGGAGAAGTTTCAATACTTTAGTATCCTCTGTGCATAGTTTCTCCCCATTATGGGTTTCTGCAAATTGATTTGCTTGAACAAATGTAAACTTTGCTTCGTCCCAACTAGCCACCTAAGTAAAGAGGTTTTTTTCTGTGGGGCATGTGTGGCATGGGAATGAGTTGAATTACTACACTAGAACGCTGCACCAAAGTTGCTGTTCACGAAATTGTTTTTTTCTTCCAGACCAAATCAAAACTTGAGTTCCGTTCTTTACATCCTTACCTCCAGTTCTCAAATCACAATACAATATCTAGGCTGTGACTACCGCACGGGCTAATGCCATACCCAATCATTAGAGTAGACTTGCACTACTAATAACAGATTGATAACTTAACCATGAGGCCACCAAACATCGGGCAGAATCTTCTCTAATAATAGATAAAAATCACATTTCCAATGAACTTGTGCAATAACATGATTATCCAGAATCCTCTGCGAGAGTATTTACAAAGTACTAGTCTTAAATACCAAAATGATCAGCCACACAAAATGAGCATATTCAAACTCCAATCATCATATGCATAAACCTAAAATATATCTATACTAGAGTTAACCAAGGCATAAGCCTTCACAAGCATTTTTTTTATTTTTTATTTTTTTATTTGGTACATGAGCTAAAAGAAACAAAAAAGAAAAAAGAAGCTTATCGCAGATGAACCATTCCCGCAAGATTAGCATGCATAAAAAGCTCCATCCCAGGGACAGGGTTCTCCCAAATACAGAAGTCACCACCACTAGTAGTGAACGGTGTTATTACTAATAACCCATCATGGACTTTTAACATAAATATTTAAGAAAACACAATGCTCAAATTCAATACATGGCCATCATTAATACTCTGTTCTCATAAATAGTAACTCTACCATAAACGAATGGCTCCAAATACAATAAAAGTACAACCATAAATTTGCCAAATGTCAAATGAGGCTAATTGAAATTTTATACTTAGCATCAACTTATAAATCGTTTATCATCATAGGATAAATATAAAATAAATAATTTAGTAAATAGAAATGAAGTAACATGAAGTTATTGGCTTTAAAAAGTTTGTTTTTCTTATCATTTTAAAAGTAAAAAACAAAAACAATGCCACTAAATAAGTTATTCACTTACTGCTGCTATGACGAATCAATATAGTAGCTCCCCAACAACTCTGGGAGGACTAACCAGCACAATATCTAGAAAATCTGATTTAAAAAAGAAACAAAACAGATATTGGTGGCCATTTTTAGATCTTTTAAATAAACACCTATAAGAACTAACCACAAGGACTCAACTTCCGTTTGAAACTTGCTCTCAACTGTTAACTAGTTACCGTTTCAAATGCATTAGAGCTGCTTGGTAGATCTCTTGAATTTGAAACATACCTTCTATGAATATATTGCTTTGGTTGGACAACCTATTGGAAGACAAATTAACACTTTGAAAGGCCGTGTTCTTTATAGAAGAGCACTTTCTTCTTCATTTTTTATAGAGAAATTACAAAATGCCCCTATCTTTTTTCCTCTTTTTTTTTTCCCGCCTTGCTTGTGCCACAAAAAAATGACATGAATATTTTTCACGACATCTCGGAAAAAATATTCCCATGGTATTGCTTGATTTTAAAATTGGTTAGCAAGGATATAAGAAACTAGATATAAGTGTTGTCTTTTGAAATGATGTATTTCTATGGCCACATACAGAAAATGGAAAATTGAGTCTCTTATGAAAATACTAAATATTATTTTTTGTATGATATATCTTGTAATTATACTGAAGGTTTTTCCATGTGTGGAGGTGACTTTGTTGAAGTCTACAGTGATTCAAGCCAAGTAGGTAGGGAGAAATTATTTTTAGATATATTCCTTTTTATGTGCAATAATACATCTGCAGCTATAGAACGGTAAACTTATGAAGTATTAGAGTTTTCTACTTTTCTTCATTACATTTAAGCTTCGTGCTTTACTGATTCATCTTGTTAAATTAGGAATTTTTATCCTAAAAAAATCATGTTAAAATTAAATTAGGAAAAACAGTTATTGCACGGTTTGAGTTAATGACCCGTGTTGTTACCATGACTAGAAAACAAGTTGCTATAGATGCTCGAGCTTGTAGAGTAAGAGTTGATG
This sequence comes from Nissolia schottii, assembly GCA_003254905.1. NCBI lineage: Eukaryota > Viridiplantae > Streptophyta > Magnoliopsida > Fabales > Fabaceae > Nissolia > Nissolia schottii. The sequence goes on along the minus strand of QANU01074319.1, from coordinate 622,474 downwards.
AATTCATTAGTAATAGATAATGTGATGGGGTCAGCTTTATAGTGTATGCGTCCTCAGTTTCATTTACTTTTTTTTTTTGACCGAAGAAATTTGTTGGTATGAAGTCAGAATTACAGAGTAAAGAAGAACCCCCCCAAAATAATTTTTTTTTTTAAATGTTATCGATGTAACAAAGCTTTTCAACTCCTCAACATGTTATTTCGACAAACCCTGAAAAAGCAATGACCTTTGCACCAAATAGACAATAACTACAGAAACTTATCCCAAATTAAGCTATTTATTAAAGAAACTTTGAAGACAACAAAGTTCTTCTCTTACTAAATACACCATGGTGTAGTATATATTTTACATTGCCACCAAAATTCAGCCTCTGCTTCATTTCTACCAAAGTGAGGGAAGTTAACAGTCAACAATTGGTCCAAGGACCTAGGACACGCCAAGCATCCTCTCAAAAATGCCATATAAGCGCCATAAAACAAAAAACAGTAGAACAATGCAAGAACAAGTGAGTTCAGGTTCTAAGCTACTGCACATTATACATATTAGGAGAGAGAGCCTTATATGGCCTATGAACATGCAACATGTTGTACTCATTAGATCTAAATCTAGTTCTAATTGCTGTAGTCCAAATAAAAGACTTGACCTTAGAAGGAGTTTCGAATTCTCGAAATGATTTATCAAGAAGAAAAGTATCTCTATTCAAAGAATAGTTGAGGAATGGAAAAAAAGATTACATGAAAACTCATCAAAAGAATCCAAGTATGGAACCATTTTTATCAGGATGAGAAGATATATGAATTGAGTCAAGGACGTGTGAAAAAAACTCCACCTCAGAATATTCCCCATCATCTAAATTATAGAAGAAAAAAAATTAGAAGTTTCAGGAAAAAATAGAGCCATTGACAAAAAATAATGAATTATAGGATTATGTAATGAAGAAATACAAATGTGGAAAGGTGAAATGTTAGCTTACTATTTGAAAAAATTTCTTGGTTAGTCCTTGAAATTTTTTTCGGTTGCTAACGTATCTGAAAAAATTAGACGGATGGGCTAAGATGACCCAAAAAAAATTCATAGACTAAGTTGACACTTTAGTTTTTTTAGGGACCAAGTTAGGTACCGAGACATTTATTAGGACCAACTTGGTCATTAACTCTGAAGGTAGAGTAGACATTTGGTTCCCATCCATTTGGTTCTTGTTAAGAACCATCAATCCCAAAAGTTTAAGTTGTGAGATTAAGGTAAATTAATGATTTTATATCTTAGCACACTTGAAGCATGGACAATGCATAGGTTCACCTATCTTGTATTGTAATTTAACTTATTTTATTTAGAAGAATGCGAGCAATTAATATGAAACCCTAGACCACTTGGTCATAGAGGCTCACTTGAAAGAAAATAAGAGGAAAATCTCTTAATATTATTGTATGTCACAAAATTGTACAAATATGTTACCATATGTATACAATTGTCAAATATTGCCCAATAAAATGTAATTATTGATAGATGCTAATTTCCCTAAATTAATGTGATAAATAGGTAACTAAATACCACCTTTGGGAAATAAAGATGCCTTGCTTGGAGCAGGCTACCTCTATTCCAAGAAAGTATCTTAATTTTCCAATATCTTTCATTTCAAATGCAGTTGATAATCTTGTGTCTAGAAGCTTCTTCTCAATAAGATTATCAATAGAAATAATGATGTCATCTGCATACAAAAGAAGGACAATAAGTTCTCCTCCAAGTGGATGCTTAATGAAAAGAGTATGCTCTTCTTGACTCTTCCTGTATCCAAGTGACACAAATGTTTTTTTTGAATCTTTTGAACCATGCATGAGGGGATTATTCCAAGCCATACATAACCTTTTTAAGCTTGCACACCTTGTTTCTTTCATTGGTGAGATCATACCCGAGAGGAATCTCCATGTAAACTTCTTCCAAGTCTCCATGTTAGAACGCATTCTTTACATTGACTTGATGCAACTCCCATCCAAAATGAGCCGCAAGAGAAAGCAAGATTCTGATTGTATTCATCTTTGCTATTGGGGAAAACGTTTCCTCATAATCAATTCCAACCTTTTGCAACTAATCTCACTTTATATCAGCCGAGAATGCTATTGGACTGATATTTCATGTTGTATACGCCACCTGCACCCACTGGTCTTTTATCTTCTGGTCTACAGTGATTTGCCATGTTCCATTCTTCTCTAACACCGTCGTTTCCTCTTTCATGGCATTAACCCAGTTCTTATCCATCAATGCTTCTTGTACTAAAGGTTGCTGGTACTGAATCAACAGTTGCAATAATGTTGAGAGGATGGGAACCCTTGAACTTTTGATCTTAACTTGTTTAGTTGTCGTTTGTTGCAATGGGGATTTCTTGTCCTCCTTTATCCTTGTGTTGTTCTTCTCTCTTTGACTTTGAAATGTTAGATGTGAGATAATGCTGAAATTTAAATTAGGAGAGATTTTTGAAGGGTAAAGTGAAATAAGTATAGTGAAATTTGAAATTTAAATTAGCATGTGGCCAAATGAAATAGATTTAATGAAATTTTAAATTTAAATTAGGGACGATTTAGTGGGGTTAAGTGGAAATGATTTGAGCAGGAAAATTCCTTCCGAAGTAGTGGTGACTAATATAAATAATGTGAGTTGACGGAATTCTTCTTGCAAATGATATTAATTCTAACGGTTCGTTTGGACACCAAAATTGGAATTGTAGTTCAAAATTTTAAATTCAATTCCAATTGTGTCAGAATTGGAATTTGCTGTGAATCCTGAATTATATCTTCGGTTTCTACAAAGAAATAGGGCATCTCCACCTTCTGTGGGAGTGGGCAACCTCCTTTGTTGTGAGCTTCCTCTTCTCTCGTGCACATCTCCACGTCTAGCGCCTAAATGCAAAAACATAGCACAACACCTTAACGACGACCATCAGAAACAACGGTATGGCGGCGGTGGCGACGAGTGTGGTAATGAAGACGACCCAATCTTCCCTTGTCTGCTCCGTGGTCGCTGGCGTCGGTTGTTGTCATGTAGCCGCAAAGTAGCCGCCGCACTACCATTGTCATCCCTTGTCGTGCCGCCACCTTCTCTCATCGCAGTGACGTTCCCAGTTCCTAGTCCAATCGTCAAAATGTCTTTATATTTAGTGGGGGTTAAAAATGTTTGAGATGTGGAATTCATAATTCAGAGGCTATTAGCTTAGAATTTTAAAGGGGGTGAACTAGTTATGTTTTAATTTCATGGAATTGCAATGCGGAATTATGATTCTAATTCTAAAAGGTTTGCCAAACATAAAAGTTAGAATTAATGACCCCAATTCCAATTCCAAGCCTCAATTCCATGTGCCAAACCGGCACCAAAAGTTTTTATTTATAGCCAATATCCATTCAAATAACTAGCCCCTTAAGGTATTAAGTGTCTAGAGTCAAAGTACAATAAATAACTTAGTCAATTACCATGATAGTTTCAAGTCAAAGCAAACTCTATTACTTTGTTCTCACAAGAATATCCTATTGACAAATTTATTGTAATTATAATCATCAGGAATTTTCAATTGAGTCGGTTCAATAATCATAACTACATATGCACTATTTATATGTATGACTTAATTAATTAGATCAATTAATCTTCATCCAATGAAGAACATCGCATATATATTGATCTTTCCAGATCAATAACATCGTTTTTTAGTGATTCTATGACCAAGAACAAACTAGATTAAGTTATAGAAGATTTATCTCATTATTTTAAATTTGAAAGTAAATCATCACCATTGAAATAGAGGTATTGGTACCCTTGTAAAAGCTTGGGTACCCAAGAAAGAACCTTATCGTTTTAATTAAATAACAAAATAACAAATATGATAATCAAGTAAAGTTTTGATACATTGTACACAATAGATTGGATCTTGGCATGCCTAATTATCCCAACAATCCATGCTGCAATTCTAATTGTAATTTCTAACGAGGTGTGCAATGGCCATACAGGTGCATGGGATGCAGTTGTTACTTGCTTCTTTAACGATACTGCCCACAATATAGTCGAGTACATTGAAATAATTTCACAAATTTTGAAAGATGGGGGAGTAAGTTCCTCAATCCAAAAGTCCAAATAAACATCATGCATCCCTCTTCTTTTTTATCCTTCCATTTTAGGCTTCGCTTGTTGCCAATTTGCCATTCTCATGTCATGTCCTTTATACCGGGTGATATTGACACATTACAGGTTTGGATAAATTTGGGCCCTCTACTTTATCACTTTGCAGATATGTCTGGACAAGAAGATGAAGTTTCTTTTCTTTTAACATACAACATCGTATCACATCATAGGGTGTATTGTCTTACTCTGAAATTTATCTGTAGGAAATGTCCATTGAATTGAGTTTGGAAGATGTTAAAAAGGTTGCGTTGCATTATGGATTTGAATTTGAGGTAATCTCATCTAATTTGTATAGTGGCCCCTTCTGTTTATACGAGTGATTAATTGTATTTGCTTTGTCTTATCATGGACTGCAGAAAGAAACAGCTATCGAGACAACCTACACCACAAACCCTAGATCAATGATGCAAGTAAGCTTCTAACTCTCAAGTGTTCCTCAACTTCCTCATGGTCCTTTTACTTTCCTTTCCATAATCTTATAAAACGTGGCTAATCCCTTCAATACATTTGTCACAAGTTTAGGGCTGTTTATACTTGGTAATTTTAATTCATAAATTCTAAAACCCTTTATTAAAATTATTGCTATTGATTTATATTGAATATTCTACATACAAGTTTTTCAGATTATATTTCTTTCACAGGATTGGTTCTTAATTTGATAATTATTAAAATTAATGTCAATATATAATGTTTGATATTTGTGTGATTGTGCAGCAAACAAATTGCATAGTTTGGACATTCTTTTTATCATTTGATCATTTCCTTGCAAACAGTTGAAATGGCAAATCATTAGGACTTATCTACGATTGTTTGAATTTGCTGACGTACTTAATCCTGTTTGCAGAATCGCTACTTCACTGCATTTTGGTTTTGAGGAAAAAATCTGCAGCAATGCATCAGCAAGTGCTTTGAGAATAGGGACTAAATGCAACATAAAGTATAAGTTCACTTTTGCTTATCAGGCTTTTCTGGAGTGGAAAATATTCGCGCATGCATTCATGGGAACCTTGGCTATTTGCCATATGCATTTACTAAAATACAAAGTTGCATGTACTCGATGGGTACTTTTGGCAATGAAAACTAAGTGTGGTCTTAGGCTGTTAGTGTCCCTTTCCTTGAAGGACTTTTAAGTATGTCTTTTGCCCCTGCCATACAAACTATTTACGAAAGTACCCCTGTTTTGAAACATATTATAAGGGAATCCATCTATTTGTACTTCGAATAGTCCAAACGACTAGGACTCATGCGAGCGAGCCCAACTCCCTTCTCAACTATTTTTACAAATACAACAACTACTAAAGGTATATAAACACTTAAAATGTTTGTGATCTAACCAATGTGGGACTAAAACTTTTGAAATACCAAAATGTGAAACACTTAGTTCACACATATTCACATCAACATGCTTTACACAATGCAAAAGTACAAAAACTTTTTCATTGCTTTAGCAACATATAAGAATTTCATTATTTATCAAAGTTGTTTTACACGGAAATGAACAATAAACTTCATGAACAAGAAACCAGAGTTGATGCAGGGAGATAATCTAGTTAATGCAACCTGCTGCTGCTTCTTCATTTCTTTTTCCGTGTGTTGTTATGCTCTTTGCTTTATCAATATCATCATCTATTCTTCCATTCCATCCATGTAACTTCGATCGATCACAACTTCTATTTACTGTTACTTTATGTCTAAATTTCATTCACTTTTTCTCTCCTCCCAAATTTTCTTTACTAGCTTAACGTAGAATCGACACTGATTCATTGTGTTTGTAGTGCTTATCCAAAATTTTATTTGAGTGGGCTTTAATTTTTCTAGAGGGGGGTATTTGGCAAATGCCCAAGGGAGTTCAATTTCATATACTACTTGTATTTTAGAGTAAGGTAATTTATTGAATTAATTCTAACATAATTTTCTAAGGCAGACATGTTGTTGGGGTAACTGTAGCACATTAAGAAGGATGAATACATTGGGATATTTGTGGTTGTTATGGAATAATAATCTATTTGCTATTCTTGATAGAAAACCTTTCCCTTAAAATGCAGTTTGTCATATACCTTGAAAGGTGTTTTGGTAAGATTGGAATGATAGTTTGTTTGCTTGCCATTTAGGAATGCTATTGTGCAGCTTACACCTACAGGCAGTTTTTCCTGAAAGGAATGGTGGTGTTGTGCCCTTTCCTTTTAAATGACCGTTTGTAGGTAATCCAAACACACTTTAATTGATCTGGGGTGATTGGTTGTAGACGAGGTCGTGTGCTTTCCCTTACATTTGTTTATGGGATAAGATTGTCTTTACTTCTCTACCCATGGTTGTTTCAACGGAAATAATATCCCTAATAAGTTGTATGCATAACAAATAGACAATTTTGTTTAAGTTTTATATCCACTTATCATGTTGTTTTCTTATCTTCTCATTTTTTTCCTAATAAGAAAAAAAAAATATATATATATATACACACACTTAGTTTGGTAATCAAGATAAAGGTGTGGGTAGAGGGCTGGAGAACGGTTGAAGTTGGTAAATACTAGTAACGATCAGAGGAGTCATGTCAAGTGTGAGACATATGCAAACGATGCTGACGTGGACGAGATGACGTGACAGTTAACATGCATCATCGCTTCGTAAAGTGCCACATTAGCAGTCACCATTAGTCAAACTAGGGCTGTCAAATTCATAAGGACGAAATTGACCAAATAAATTTGAGAGGGACTAAGTTGACCAAACTCAAAATTGAGATGGACTAAATTGAGAGTTTATCCTTTTTTTTTACGTCCATTTTTACAACATTTAAGTTTTGATAAATATTTTGATAACATTAATTTCAAATGAAATTGTAACAATAATAGCTTTAAAAAGGGGAAGAAAAAGGTAAGAAAAGTAACCAGAGTAGATGAAGGGAGATAATTTAGTTAACGATCAAAGAAGCATAACACGATGAGATCCTTGACTAATTGCGACTTACATAGATCTATCTCCATCACATGCGGTAAGACCCCTCTTTGACACAACGCAATTCATTGAACTTGACTACCATAAGAATTTAATATTTAATTTTATATATATATATATATATATTAATTTAATACATCATGTTGCTTGATCATTTCTTTTCCCGTGTGTTGTTATGCTCTTTGCTTTATTGATATCATCATCTGTTATTCCATTTCATCCATGTAAGTTCGATCGATCACAACTACTATTTACTATTACTTTATGTCTAAATTTCATTCACTTCGTTTCTCTTCCCAAATTTCCTTTACTGGCTTAACGCATATTGACTCTGATTTGTTGTGTTTGTAGTGCTTATCCAAAATTTTATTTGAGTGGGATTTAATTTTTCTAGAGGGGGGTATTTGGCAAATGCCCAAGGGAGTTCAATTTCATATACTACTTGTATTTTAGAGTAAGGTAATTTATTGAATTAATTCTAACATAATTTTCTAAGGCAGACATGTTGTTGGGGGTAACTGTAGCACATTAAGAAGGATGAATACATTAGAATAATACTACTTGGTTTTGTGGTTGTTATGGAATAATAACTTGTTTGTTATTCTTGATAGAAGTCATTTCCCCTAAATGCAGTTTGTCATATACCTTGAAAGGTGTTTTGGTAAGATAAGAATGGTAGTTTGTTTGCTTGCCATTTGGGAATGCTATTATGCGGCTTTCCCCTACAAGTAGTTTTGTTTTTTTGAAAGAAAAGGTGGTGTTGTGCCTTTTCCTTTTAAATGACCGTTTGTAGGTGATTTGAACACACTTTAATTGGATTGATGTGATTGGATGTAGATGAGGCCGTGTGTTTTCCCTTACATTTGTTAATGGGATAGGATTGTCTTTACTGGTCGACCCATGATTATTTCAAGGGAAGTAATATTGCTAGTAAGTTGTATGCATAGCAAATGGACAACTTAGTTTAAATTTTATATCCACCTATAAAACCTGTCCTGGTCCAATCTAATTAAGTCAACCCAAAACCACGTGACCTGGCCATGGGACTAGGCCAATTCTCTTATTGGATCAACCATGATTTTATGAAACCCGATCCAGTTACTCCCGATTGAGTTCATGCAATTTCTTTCTTTTATTTTTTTTTTACAAAAAGGCATGCCGTTTTAGTCAAATAAAAAAAGAAAAAGAAATAAAGAAAGGTAAAGCAAGAAACAGAAACAAGGGTCCATCTAACATGGGGCCCAAATCTTTATGCTCACCATGAACCCCCTTTACCTTTGACTTGCTAAATCCCTTCCTTCTAACGTTTTGGCTTGACCCACAAACTAACTTAAATTCACGTGTTTGCCACAAATATAAATGCACAATGCCCAGTATAAATAGATTTGGATGAATTTACTCAAAACATTTTTCACAGAATATTTATCGTGTATTATTCTAATCATTATATTATTTATATATTTTTAATGTTCTGGGTAACTTAATATTATTAAATCATTTATAATCTATTAAACTATAAATATATTTGAAATAACTAAAATAATTAGATGAGTGATAAGCAATTTAGTCGTCTATCAAAATGAGGACACAAGATTAATTTATACAAAATGTACTTATTGAAAGGAGGAATAATGTTTAACTGTCGTATTTTTTGAAATTGCAAAAATAATGTCTGCCACAATCTTAGTTAAAGTATATATCCCACATGTATACAGGAGAAAGCTGTGATGCACCCTAAACTTGTGTTTAATGATGCACCTGATGGACTATAGTGGTTTACATACATTTAACTATACTTTTAAAATGTAGTTAAATATGTTTAAAAGTGTTGCCAAATGTGTTTCCAATTTTATCCTCCTTTCCCTTTCAACCACCCCCGCCTCTCCCTTCCAAATCTCTTCGTCATCCACGCCTCCTCTCCACCCCACTTCTTACCCCAGCTAAAACCACCGTCAATGGAACAAAAAGTACCAACAACACCATTAACAAATGAAAAAAAAAAATCATTAACAAACACCCACTAAAATGAAATCGGCAAAAAGGGGTTTCAGACGAATCGTCAAAAGAAACTTCATCGAAGAAGGAGAGGAAAAATTCATGTGGGGGTGTGGGATTGGATGGTCTCAGATATGGATAAGGGTTGTGGGTTGTTGTGGCGATTGGAGAGCTAGCGACGGTGGAGGGCGGCAACGATGACACCGAAGGGTTTTTGATCTGGACGATGGTTGTGGGCTCGAGGTGGTGACTGGAGAACTGGTGGCGAAGAATGTCCACCACCGCAAAAGTACCACCGTCATGCTCCCACTGCTGCAGAGATGTGTCGTTGTCGCTGCTTCGGTGTGAGACTATGCAGTGGAGCTCTGTTAATTCCTTTCCTTGTTGTGAATCAAGCACTTTGTTTTTATCCATGTAAATCAAACACGTTGTGTTTGTGACGAATTGAAATCTGCTGTTGGGGTGAGGGTGAAGGAGGAGATACAAAGGTTATGGTGAGGAAAATTTTAATTTTGAAATTAAAAAGGAAAAATAAAATCTTAGAGCTGAAGAAGAATGTTTGCGCCATGGGTGTAGGATAGGATGAGAGGTAGAAGGGACAGAAACAAATAGAAAAGAGGACGAGGATGAAAGGAGCGTTGATTTACAATAATATTCTTATGGAGTATGGTACACCCCTTCTTTTAGCGAGGTGCATGATGCACCATATATAGCAAGGTGCATTTAAGCCTTGACCCATGTTTACATACTTTAAATAAATTTTGACTTATTATAATTATAATTGAAAGTTAGTCAAGCCAACTCGCAAGATATTTATAACTTGATTCGTTAATTGTTTGATAAGTTGAACTCTTGATCTCATGTGTTAAGCTTAAACTTGAACTCGAAATTCTAACCCGTTTATAAAATGACTCGGTTCGACTCACTTCTAATCCTCATTATAATTCTTACCTATTATAACCATGTTTACAAACTTATTAATAATATAGATATTATTGTTCTTATCATAATGTAATAAAACTTGAAATAACATTTTAATAAATTTAATTATTCAATTTCTTTTTTTACATAGCAAGAATAAAACAATGTGTTGGTCCTGCAAAAATATAGCAATCGATCACTATATTAGTCTTTTAAAAATTATTTTCACAAAATTAGTCATTTAATGATTAAAAATATCATTTATTAATCTCCAAAAATATAATAATCATCACATTAGTCCTTCAAAAATAATTTTTTATTATTAAAAGATTAATCTAGTTACTTTTTAAGAACTAATATGATTTAAGATGTATTTTTTAAAATAATAAAATATGATTTTACTCATAATAATAATAACATAATATTTTAATAATATTTTTTTTTACTAATATAAAAAGAAGACCTTTTTATCCATCTTACGACTAAAAAACTTGAGTCCTTCCATTTAATCAAATGCATAAATAATTATTAGAATGTAGGACTACAATAATACCATGATAATATAAAAATAAAATTATATAATTATAATATATAGTTGCAGCGTTACTGCGTTGCTGCTTTTATTAATACTAATATAAACAAATCATAATGTGTTTTAATAGAGGAAGGGAAGACTATCAACGGGGGGTTGGTTCAAGTAGTAAGCGGCTTGATAAGGTCCCGAGTTCGAGACCTTATATACGCAATTATCCCTGCTGGGAAACTCACCCACCATATGTAACATCCCGCTTTCTCCTTAGTGAAAATATCGCTAGATAAATGCCTAGGAATTTCTAGTGAAGGATAAACCATTAGAAATATGACCTTTTAGATTAAAATGTCTGTAGAAATAATTCTGTACGTTTTCTCAAAATTCTGCAGACACTAGAATAAACCATTTTTGCCGTCTGAACACAACCGCGTGTCTAAAGTATCCGTAAAAGGTATGGCTACAGTTGAGAATTTATAAATACCTAAGTGACCCTAGAATATTACTTAGGAAAAATTAGGGGATCACAAGGATGTGATCAGAATATTTTTAGAACAGCCATACGCGAAGTACCGGGACCGAAAAAGCCAAAAACCTGATCAAAAAGTGATCTGCCGGAGCCGTAAAAATTTTGGCCACAAAATCAGCCAAGAAACAACAAAAGGAACGGCCATGAAGCAGCCCACATAGCCAAGTCAATATTCAAAGGCCATGAGTCATGAAAATGACATGTGGGAAAAAGACAAAATAAGGGTATTTTGGTCATTTTGGCCCCAAGGGCAAAATGGGAAAGAGGAATTCGGCCAAGAGGCCTATAAATACCCCCCAAACCAGAAAATTGGTGCAAAAATTGGAAAACCTAGCCAAAGCTCTGTCCGATTACACAATCGACTGTTATTCAGTCAAAACAGAGACCCAGACACTTCCTATACACAACCTAGTTCCTGTTCTTCAGAAATTCCCTAACCTAAGCTCACAAAGAACCCTCAAAATCCTTGGATAAAGCTTGAGGAAACTCAGCCCAAGAGGAGTTAGAAGGCACCATAGCAAGCTAGACGTCGTAGGAAGCAGCGACACCAGGAAAAAGTGGGTAAACCGACATAATCACTGTCTATGTGATTTAAGATGTGTTGAGCTGTGTTTTGTGCTAGAAATACCTGTGGTTAGGATTTCTTTTATGTGACTTTGATGTATATTTATGTTGTTGATGATTGTCTGGATCTGTTGGTGCTGTCTGTGATTCTGTCAGAATTTAGGAACGCCTAAGACGGAAATAGGCATATGACATGATTTTAAAGGGAACTGTATGCTGAGATTTTTATCATGAAAAACTAATGTTATTTTTGGATTCTACACGAAATTTTGAGTGGGGATGTCAAGTTTTATGATTTTTGGAGTCCCCGATGAATTTCTCAGCAAACAGGCAGAAAACGGGATTTTTATGAAAAAGGGCAAAACGGGAATTTCGTGGCTTGGGACTGAAAAACTGGGTTTATTTTCAGAAAATATGGGTTTAGAACTATCAAAAACCTTAAGGGCAAGTCTTGAGTCCATCGGGTTTTTGAGAACAAAAATTCCAAAGAAAACAGGGCGTTTACGGGGGCGAAATGGTAATTTTGGGAGAAAGGGGAAAGCTGCAATTTCGTGGTGATGGGGTTAAGATCTGAATTTCTAGACATGAAAAATGATCTTAGGACTATCAAAAACTTTGGGGTAAGGTCTTGGACCTCTCCGGTTTATGATTGCTATTTTCTGACAGAAACCAGACGTCTGTTTTGCTAGTTGCTAGATTTATGTTTATTATGTTCAAGAAATGTTTAGTATGAGATTATGTTTCTTATATGTGATGAATTTGATGTTATGAGATTGGTGAAGTTAGTGACAGTGCATGATTGATATCCGTGAGTTATGTGAAGTTATAAATGGTGAATTCTTTGCTAAACTGCAATTGCTTATGTTTGATTGTGGAACTTATGGTTGCTTTGTGATTATGGAAATAGTGGTTGGGAATATATGTGACTTGTGGTTGAAAATGATATGGATTGAATGATATATGTGTGGTTGCTATATTGGATGTTGAATTGTGGACGGCAGTCCTAGGGTGTAGATGGCAATCCGAGTGGACGGCAGTCCTAGGGTGTGGATGGCATTCCGTGTGGACGGCGGTCCTAGGGTGTAGATGGCATCTCGAGTGGACGGCGGTCCTAGGGTGTAGGAGGCATTCCATGCGGACGGCGGTCCTAGGGTGCGTAATGCATCACGGGTGGACGGTTCCAGGGTGTCTAATACATCACGGGTGAATGGTTCTAGGGATGTGCATTGCATCACGGGTGGACGGTCCTAGGGGTGTGCATTGCATCACGGGTGGACGGTCCTAGGATGTGCATTGCATCGCGGGTGGACGGTCCTAGGATGTGCGTTGCATCACGTGTGGACGGTCCCATGATATGAGTGATGAATGATGAATGTTGATTGAGAATTTATGATGAATGATGAATGTTGATTGAGAATTTATTCCCTAGGAGCACAGATGACATAGTAACGAAAAGATTAGACTCCCTCAAACACTTAGTAAGATAGGTAGCTGCTCAGGATTAGGTTGGAAATTAATAACTGGTAGGGACGTAGTATAACTGTGACACCTAGAGACCCCTGAGTGGCGGAATCATAAATGAGGCTAAAAATGAGTTGCAACAACCAAGGTTTCCCACTGAGAACATAGAGTTCTCATACCCGCTCCTTTATGGTTCTAGGTGAGCAAGGCAAGACTTCAACTTGATGTACGCAACAGCGGCCTTGAAGACAATGAATCAAGGAATAGAATAACGAGAGCTAGGCTAAGGATGTTACAATCCATGTATTGTACTTTTACGAGAACTTATGTGTATGTATTATTTAAGATAATATCTATGTAAATGTTGTTGATGACATGCAATGGACCACTTGTTTGCTTATTGTTTGATGTTGTTATATTGGAGCAATTATTCGTGTAGTATAAAGTTTTAACGCTTGCATTATAAATTTTATCTGACGCGAGGCTCATATTTTATAATACACGTATAGAACGAAAAAGTTTCAAACGGTCCATATTTTCAAGTGTAAAACTAGGGGCTAAAAGTAACCCAACCAAAGCAGATAACAACCTAGTAAGCATTGTTTGCGACGTACGCGTAAACAGTTAGCTAGGGTGTTACACCATAGCTAGGTGCGCAAACCAGGTCAACCTGGATTAATCAAGGCTAAGCCTCAGATACCGGGCAGACAATCTAAAAAGAGGAAGGGAAGAGATAAGTAACAATAAAAAATTTTCAGAAGAAATGGGGGTCATTATAAAATTTTTAGAAGTCGGGAATTTCAACCGGATCAATGCTTTACCCGTATTTGTTGCTGACCTTTGCTGACGCAGTAATGCTTTACGGCGCCCAGGTTAAATGCACCCACAGAGACAAATCGTGAAGTGAAGCTGTGAAGGGAAAGAAAATTAGAAACCCTTCTCTGCCATCCGCGATCCTTCATCCTCTTCTCCTTCCTCGCGGACCTCAGCTCTGCCATCCGCCGGCCCCACCTCGTCGCCACTCGAGCTCCGCAGCTCGCGTTCCGCCCCTCGCGGTCGCTGCTCGTCGCCGACACTTCACCACTTTTTGTTACCTGATCTGATTGCTATGCTAGGTAATGCTACTGGCCTTTTTCTTTTGTCAAATTTTATTTATTTATTTATTTATTTTTATTTTCTATTTTACCTTCAGAGGTCTGAATAAGTGAAGTTGTTCAATGTCCCTAAGAAAAGAAAAATTATTAAAGCCAAGTGCCTAATGCTACTAATAAGTTAAGCTTTTTGAAAATGCCTTTTTCCTTAGTGCTCCATAATCTAACCCCATTTAGAACCAAAGAACCAATATAAACTTTGATTGTCAAAGGTAGCATGCTGAATCTGCAGAGGAATAAGTGGAGAACATGGAAAAAGATTTTTGGGAAAACAAGACAAGTTGCAAGTGAACAGCAACAGAAACTATCCTGATCCTCATTTAAAAAAATTACATAATAAAAGAGGTTCCTAAATTGAATTGTTATCTGATAGTTAAGTAGATGATAAATTAACACAATTTTTTCATTTTTGGTTGCTTCTCAATTATAGTATTTAAAACTTGGTCTTATGTTTGGAATTGAACTTGTCACTTGTGATTTAGGATCTTGAACTTGTCACTTGTGATTTAGGATCTTGAATTTGTATTGTTTATGGATGGTATGGGGTTTGAAGTTTGAACCTTGTTTATGTATTTTCAAGTGATTTTATGTTATGATGGATGTTTAAATAAATGCATATTATTTATTTGGATTTTTTAATTTTTTAGGTTATATATATATATTTATTAGGTTATATATTTATTTTTATTTTATTTATATCCAGGTCAACAAGTGACCCAGTGACTCATTGGTTGAACCAGTGACTCAATGGGGTGGCTGGGTTGAGTCCCGGGTAGGGTTTAATAACTATAGTATGTTGTTGTCTTATCTTCCCATTCTTTTTTGTTTTTTTTTCTTTCTAATCTGACAATAATACACACACACACACACACACTTACTTAGTTTGGTAATCAAGATAAAGGTGTGGGTGGAGGGGAGGAGAACAGTTGAAGTTGGTAAATACTAGTAACGATCATAGTAGTCAATCCCATGGGATCCCGGCATTACATCCCATCCCAGTGCCTAGTGCCCTTTCTGAGATGGGAAAACCAACTTTTCCCACATTTTTGTCCCACAGAATCCTGGAATCCTGGCTAGGATCCCAGCAAATCCCAACAAATCTCGGCTGGGATGGTAATTTAAAAAAAAATTATTACCCTCCTTTTTTTGTTTTTTTTTTTCATTAGTATAGTGGTATATGATTCTTTTTCGTGTATTAATTTATTAGGGCTTTTTACCTCTATTTCACTCTACTGTTCATTTTCCTTTTCACTCCACTGAATCTTCTCGTTCCTCCATTCTCCTTCCATCCAAGTCCTACAACTTTTGGCGACGGTGAATTTTTCGGTGACAACCTTCTTGTTTACTCTGTTTGTCTTTGTTTTCTGTTTATTTCTCCTTTTTCTCCTCGTCTCATTCTTCTTTCTTCTTTCCCTATTTGCTTTTGCTTCTTTGTTCTGTTGAGGTTGTTCTGTTATTCACTTCCTTCCTTGCTTCTCGCTCTGCTTTTGTTTTGATGATTAATGAAGATGCTGAATTCTATGTTTTGTTTTCCCTTATAATACTTAGATTTTGTTTATGGGTTGTCATTTTGTTTAGAATCTTTAGATTATTAAACTGGTGTTGATTGCGTGTTTTTTGAGTATGGAACTTGGATCTATGGATTACTTTATGACTATTGATTAGTAATGATGAATAAATGAGACAATGAGTTTAATTTTGTTTTTTTTAAAAAAAATTTTTTATATGTATTTTGTACACATTCGTTACATTTCAAATAATTTTGTATACATTACCATCCCAGCCATCCCATCCCGCTATCCCATGGGATCCCATTTTTCAGCTCGATTGGTATAGGCCGAGAACTGGGTTTGACTACCTTGATAACGATTGATACAGATTGATTGATTCACTCTCTCTAAAGTAAAATTTAATGAACAACAGAATGTTTGACATGAGAACAAATGAGTGTTGTTAGTTTTTATCATCGTAAATAGAGCACGGGGAGAAGCTGAATGAATGCAGGTTTCTTTTCTCTTAAATAATATTACTTCTTTTACGTGCATCATGAACCTTTAATATATAATCAACGTTAATAAATCTTAATGTGAGATCATCCAGAAGCTTCAAAACCAAGGAGGTTGAAATTTTGTGGCTGTTATTCAGTTATATGGTGTATTTGGTTGGTGAGCACATTATGACCCCCAGTATTTGTTTTGGAATAGGATTGTCTTTGTGGCCTCTATCCGTTGCTCAGTGTATTACTTTTGAGGGAGTTTTCATTTATCATATACTTTTTTGAATTTTCAATTTGTTTTTCAGGATATTTTATCCTCCCCTAGTTTTACTTTCTTTTCTCTCATAATATTTCTTTTTGTATATGAAAAATATTGGACACATTTTAGGTGGTATCACTGGTAGTACTCACATTGCATTTTGGTGCTTTCATTTAACAAGGATGACAGACATTTTGTTTCTTCATTATGATTTATGATGATACAGCACAATTTTATATTTCTTTAACCTTCTTTTATCAATTTTTTGAAACATATAGCCAGAAACTATTAGGGAAAATTGAATGAAAGAATCTTCTGACATTAATGTTCAATTGATAGTTGTCTTCTTTCTATTATTATTGTTGTTTTGTTCTGTTCCATTCCTATCTATCTAATGCTTAAAATTTTCATATTTTAATGTAGTTATGTTAAAGAGGAAGAATTGACTGAGGTGGTTTAATCACTATGGAATCCTGCAACTGTATTGAGCCGCAATGGCCAGCTGATGACTTATTGATGAAATACCAGTATATCTCAGATTTCTTTATTGCCCTTGCTTATTTCTCAATCCCTCTGGAGCTTATCTACTTTGTTAAGAAATCAGCAGTATTTCCGTATAGATGGGTCCTCGTTCAGTTTGGTGCTTTCATAGTTCTATGTGGAGCAACACATCTAATTAATTTGTGGACCTTTACAGTGCATACAAGAACTGTGGCAGTAGTAATGACCACTGCTAAGGTTTTAACTGCCGTGGTATCATGTGCAACTGCCCTTATGCTTGTACATATTATTCCTGATTTACTAAGTGTTAAAACTAGGGAACTATTCTTAAAGAACAAGGCTGCAGAGCTTGATAGAGAGATGGGCCTGATTCGCACTCAGGAAGAAACTGGTCGACATGTTAGGATGCTGACTCATGAGATTAGAAGCACTCTGGATAGGCACACAATACTGAAAACGACTCTTGTTGAACTGGGTAGAACTTTGGCATTGGAGGAGTGTGCTTTGTGGATGCCAACACGTACTGGATTGGAGCTTCAACTCTCCTACACACTGCGACAACAAAACCCAGTTGGATACACAGTACCCATTCATCTTCCTGTGATCAATCAAGTATTTAGTAGCAACCGTGCAGTAAAAATTTCCCCGAATTGCCCAGTTGCTCGATTACGACCTCATACTGGAAAATACATGCCTGGGGAGGTAGTTGCTGTTCGGGTCCCTCTCCTACATCTATCTAACTTCCAAATATATGATTGGCCAGAGGTTTCAACAAGAAGCTATGCTTTGATGGTGTTGATGCTTCCATCAGACAGTGCTAGACAATGGCATGTACATGAGTTAGAGCTGGTTGAGGTAGTTGCTGATCAGGTTAGCCACTCTCCATTTTCTTCTATATCCTTTCCAGCTTATGTCTTGTGCAACAAGAAGCTATGGTTTGATGGTGTTGGAATTGGATATTTTGTCAATTATTATACTTTATTAAGTTTCTAGGTCATGGAGTTATGAGAAAGGATTTTTATATTTTGTGAGTGATGAGGTTGATTTCTTTGATAAGTTGTATGCATGTATAGTTCTCTTAACTTTAGCGTAATAGGTTTATGCAGTCTTCTCAATGGTTAGTTCTTTGTTTCTTGTAAATATAAATTGATTTTCCCACATTTATAGAAAGTTCATTTACCTATTTATGTAGTAACTTTAGTTTAATGAAAATAGATTTGTGAACTAAATCCTCTGATACATTTCAAGTTGCATCTGCTTTCTATATTTAGTTGAGTGTTCCTTCTTTCCGTAACAAATAGTTATAATAATTTAACTAATTTTTACCCTTGATATGAATAGTTTACTATAAAATCAAATGGCATTGATTGATCCATGTAATCAATCCCAATTTAGTATGACATTCTAATAGGACATTGTTAATTAGTTACATGTATCTGTTATGGAGTTAGTTGGTCATAAATAGGAATGAGAGGGTAAAAAGTAGTCTTGTAATTGAGTGAAGTTGAGGAGAGTTGGGAGGACTCTAGAATTGCTTCTCAACAATGTTGAGAATTAGGGTTCTTGGCCACATTAACCAAGAATTCCAATGTAATACAGCATTCCTTGTGTTGTTCATAGCATTTTCTATAATTCCCTGAACTGATTCTATCAGCTGGTATCACAGCTCTTGATTCTAGGAGCTTGAATGGATCAGGGACGAACGGAGATACCTTCATTCTCTGGTAATGATGCTCATGATTGGGTGAATAGTGTGGATTAACTCTTTGAAGAAAGAGAGAGTTGTGGCAGTCTTGGTGACCATGGAGGGTTGAACTCCATTGGTTTCCATGGTGGGCATCTTCCATTCCTAACCTAAGTGGGTCATATTCAGGATTGCCATAATCAAAAGGTTTCAACATTCAATGATCCAAAGTTCGTATGAGGCTATTGGGTTTGAGGCAAGCAGGGTCGTCCAAGGATAGAGATATTTGAGATCTATGCAGGACAATTACGAGTCAAGGAACAAAAGTATTTGAAGGGAGTTCTTGAAGGGCATAAGAGAAGAGGTAATGGAAGAAATCAAACTCCCTCCCAATGATACTCTATCTGATTTAATGGGGGTGACTCATTTAATTGATGAGAAGATAAGAAGGATTTCTGATGGGGGGAAATATTAATAGTGTTGAATTTGTACGAAAATAAAAGTGTAGGAGTGTAGGTGAAACAACTATGTGTAGAAGAAAATGATTTAGTTCAATACTTGAGTACTTAGATATAGATATGTAGCACTATATTTAGTCATTGTGGAGTAAATACATGCATAATTTCAAGGATATATTATTAATGTTAGCTATTTCCTATGACTCTGTTTCCCATGTCACATTAATCACATGACAACTACACATTCCCATGCCAGACACATAATAGCTACACTTTCCAATCCCACACATGCTGATCACATGCATCACTTCTAACAGATTGCCCAAGAGTTTGGGGAAATAATATCTCTTCTTATGCTAGAAGCAACGTTGGGAATAGAAGCGGAAAGTCAGGGGTTAGTGGGGGGTGATGTTGTAACCTGTTACACACCCTCCAAGTGTGGTAACAGCATCTGCTTAGAAAGGAAAGGAAATAATTCCTTTTCCTCTACACTACTCGAGAAGAAGGAGCCGTATTAGGAAGGGAATTAATTCAGAATAATATCTGAATTAGTTAGCAATAAAATCTGATCTGTTTGTTAACAAATCAGTAAAAAATAAATCAGTTAAGCTTTTTTAGGAAAGGAGAGATATTAGGAAGAAATAATAGCCACCCATGATTCTTTCTCACCGTGTATAAGTGAGACTCCTTGGAGAGGTGGAAGGCAGGCAGAAAAATAGACAGAACACAGGGGACCAAGGGATCCATTAATTCCCAGGATTTTTATTCGTTATTTTCCTTATTAGCAGTTTATGTTCTGCACCGATATCTCCCACTGGGATTCGGTTTTTCATCAATAATAATCAGTATATTCAGCAAGTTATTTTCAATAGATACCAGTTCTTACATAACCATAGCGGTTGTTTCCAACATCAGGTCTAGTTGTGGGGTACCACAAGAAAAATTTATGAGGAAGGGAGAAGGCCAAACTTGACTTAATGGGCCGAGCTTGATCGAATATGTACAAATAGGGGTCTCATAGGAAAGAGAGGAAGTTATGGGTTGTGTTTGACCCTAATGGGCCAAGCCTGAAGCAGAAGGGAGAAGTTAATTTGGCTCTGCTAAAGGAGACTATTTTCTGGAGTTTAGGGGCCAAGTCCAACTCAAGAGAGAAGCATTGCAAGTATGATCAAGGACATTACGTTCTAAACTTAATGGGCAAAACCCAATTTACGAGGAAAAAGGGAGAAGCATTGCAATCCTTTCACTGTTGAAGAACAGGTCCAGCTCATGACAAAAAGAGAGTCTATCTTTAAAGGTGGAGGACTGGGCCCAAATGAAGAGGATATGTTTAGGTCTTTATATTTCAAGCAATGGGATCCAGATGGAAATTTTGAGGAAGTCTAGTATAAGTCTTTGTACCCACCTTGAGGACAAGGTAGATCTTTTTGGGGGTTGGTTAGTGACATGTATCTTTTAGGCAATTGGTTGTTTATAGAGAGATCGAGTAGGAAAAGGCAGTCTTGTAAATGAGTGAAGTTGAGGAGGGTAGGGAGGGTTCTTAAATTGCCTCTCACCATTGCACAGAGTTAGGGTTCTTGGCCACATTGACTGAGAATTCTAGTGTAATAAACATTCATTGTATTGTTCATACCTTTCTCTATAATTCTCTGAACCAGTTCTATCACATTGAGACATCTAACATGAGAAGTATGCTGTGGTAACCGTTAGTTTATGTACAGCATTAGGCAATCATTTGAGCATACCATTAAGTTACCTGTTACAATTGTCTCTTACACTAGGTAGCTGTTGCTCTTTCGCATGCTGCAATCTTAGAAGAGTCAATGAGGGCAAGGGATATGCTCATGGGGCAGAATGTTGCACTTGATCTGGCAAGAAGAGAAGCAGAAACTGCAATTCGTGCTCGCAATGACTTTTTGGCTGTTATGAATCATGAGATGAGAACTCCCATGCATGCAATTATTGCACTCTCTTCATTATTACAGGAAACAGAGTTGACAGCTGAGCAACGTCTGATGGTAGAGACAATATTGAAAAGCAGCAATTTATTGGCTACTCTCATCAATGATGTTTTGGATCTTTCACGGCTTGAAGATGGCAGTCTTCAACTCGAAACAACAACATTTAGCCTTCTTTCTGTTTTCAGAGAGGTATAATTTTCATTCTAAATCCTGAGATTCAACTCTATTTGCCCATCTTTTTGTTGGTAATGGTGTTTCTTTAAAACCTGGTTGTAAGATCTGTTATTCTGATTGCAGGTCCTTAACCTGATTAAGCCTGTTGCATCTGTCAAAAAGTTGTCACTCACTTTACACTTAGCTCCAGATTTGCCAGTGTATGCCATTGGTGATGAAAAACGCCTCATGCAAACTATTTTGAATGTTGTTGGTAATGCCGTGAAGTTCTCAAAAGAGGGCAGCATTAATGTCACTGCTTATGTTGCAAAGCCTGAATCCTTCAAGGATGCTAGAATTCCTGACTTTCTTCCTGTGCCAAGTGATAATCACTTTTATTTGCGAGTACAGGTTTGTTTGATCAAGCTTAATTAGTACTCTTCTGTGTTGGAGCTTTGCATGCTTTGCTATTTGACTTCCATTTTGGAGTAAGATTCTTCTCCCCTGCTTTATAGGTAAAAGATTCAGGACCAGGAATTAACCCACAAGATATTCCAAAGTTATTCACTAAGTTTGCACAAAGCCAGTCATTAACAACAAGAAGTCCTGCTGGAAGTGGACTTGGCCTCGCCATTTGTAGGAGGTACTATTTTCTTACCACCTTAAACTAGGATGCAAGGTCTAATTAACTGTTTGCTATTCTTTGGAATCTTTCTTGCAAAATTGGAATTAGGTTCTCGTTAGAATAATTTTTGTTGGTGATTTCACTGTTGAATATGTACTGTGTTTTTAAATTGTGAGCAGGTTTGTAAATCTTATGGAAGGGCATATTTGGATCGAAAGCGAAGGTATTGGTAAAGGATGTACAGTCACTTTTATTGTCAAACTTGGAATCCCTGAGCGATCAAATGAACCTAAACTGTCTTATGTACCAAAAGTTCCGGGAAATCATGGATCTACAAACCTTGCAGGTCTCAAGGTTCTTGTCATGGATGATAATGGGTTAGTAGCATAGCTTCATTTTTGTATCTTCAGTTTTGACATTTGTTGCCACTTATTAATTTAAAACTTTAGTTGATTGCTTATGTTAAACCCCAAATTCTTGGTACATGCCTCCCAACTTCAGTGCTATTTGGTTTGCTTTTTGCTTTATTTTCTTGTTGATATGTTTTTATTATAATTACAGAAATGCCATCCTGTTTTAACTCTGTCCTATTTTCAAACTTTTGTGAACAAAAATTATGAACACAAAAGTTTAAACAAAGGAAACAGAGTGAAACCAATGTGAAACAAGTGTGGCAGAAAATGCTTGAGTTCTTAGGTGCTTGGTATTTATTAAGATATAAAACCATTCAATTACTTCTACCCATAACTTGCACTATTGGGAGAGACGCTTTTTTTTTTGGACATGGTATCAGGGCTTTTTTGACTAAGTAGTATAAATTTCAATCCTTGTTGCCCCATTCTTCTTAACAAACTAAGTTGAATTTCAGTACAAGGTAGGTGGCTTGTGCGATGTCCACACTTAAAGCTCAAATGACACTTGCACGAGAAGATGCGTTAAGATATAAAACCATTCAATTGTGTCTACACAAAAGCTTAAACTTTTGAGACGATTGAATGATTTCATATCTTAACAGGCCCTCTCATGCAAGATTCATTTGGGCTTTAAATGTGGACAACGCGCAAGCCACCTACCTTGTACTGCAATGGCAACACTATAAGTACTAATTAGGAAATAAATACAGCATATTTTCAAGACATGGTAATTGATGATTAGCTATTTCCTAAGAGCCTGTTATTTTAGTGCCATATTAATCACATGGCAGCTACACATTCCCATGCAACACACATATATGATAGCTAGACATTCCAATTCAACACATGCATTATTCTAACACCCCCTCAAGCCAAAGCTTACCAAGCTTTAATCTTGTTACAAATTAACCCATTAACAATACGAAAATATAAAGACACCATAAAACATGAGTGGAAAGACAACTAATGCTAGAATGGTTTTCAGCTGAGATTTCCTCCAAGTTCAACAACATTTGGAAGCTACTAGATGGGCTGTGTGTTTGGTACTGCTGAGTTAAGGGTCAAATGTCTAGGACAACGGACTAGGATGCATGGGACAACTGGTCAAGATGCCTAGAACAACGGGACAGGATGCCTTAGGCTACTAGATAACAGGTAATGATGCTTGGGACTGCTAGAATCAACAAATGACAACAAAAGAGCCTTGGACATTGGAAGTATGGGATTTTCGTGTAGGGTTTATATGGCCTTGGGCTCTCAACAACAAAAACTACAAAAACTTAGTCTTGTCCTACTATGTGTGGTTAGCTAAGTGGATCATACGACTGCATATTGTTTTGTCAAGGATCATATTTGCATTTAAGCCATTAACCTTTAAATCTTTTCTAATAGTTTCATCTATTGTTTTTCTAGATTTGCTTACCGCTTCTTTAGGTCTTGTCCTCATATGTCCAAACCACATATGTTGAGATTCTACCTTTTCCACAATAGGTGTTACCCAACATTCCTTCTAATGCATTCATTCTTAATCCTATCTTGTCTAGTGACTCATCCAATACAACATCCTCATTTCCGCAATGTTGAGTTTATTTTCATGTTGGATTTTTACTGCCCAACATTTAGTTCCATATAACATGTCCAGTCTTACAGTTGTGTTGTAAAATTTTCCCTTAGTTTGAGTGGTACTCTTTTATCACATAAAACCCCCCAAAGCACTCCCTCATTCATCCACCCAACTTGGATCCAATGATTTACATCTCCCTGTATCTCTCCATCATTTTGAATAATGAATTTGAGATACTTGAACCTTGTGACTTGTGGTATAGTATTGTCCCGAATAACTTTTGCGGTGTGGTCATCCCAAGGTTTGTATCGATTAGTATCCAAGCCTTCCACCATGTCTCTAAGTTGCAATCTAGTGGTGTAGGTGTTTTCACTAGTATTGTTGTTTTTGTCTAAATCTAGTCAAAAGGGACTTGTGTACATCCATCTGGCGTTGGCCTGTGGTTGCGGAGCATGGTGGAATCCTTGGATCCAATTGCAGGGTATAGGACTTGAGTCGCACATTGGAAGTATGAGATTCTAGTGTTCCTTGGGCTCTCCAACTCTAATGGCTAGCTTTGTGGTGTAGTTCTCCTAAGGGTCAAATCAGAGCAGTCAATAGCACGCAATCGTGGCGTTATCGCAGCGGAGCAGTGGTCGGCCGCGACAGTGCTGTCGCGTTGTGGGGTGTTCGGGGTTGTGGTTGGGGCAGCCGCGAATCGCGGCAGATCACGGGCGCTACTCTTGTGTAGCGGTTGCGATGAAGGGATTAGGGTGAAATACCCAAAATTTTCTAGGTTTCAAATAATTAAAGCAATAAAAATAAGGGTATAATTGGAATTTCCCCTTTCCCTTCCATTTTCACAACTGTAAACCCTACGACTGTAAGTATTCCCCCGTTTTCACTTCTCCCATTTTCACTTCTCCCGTTCTCACTACTCTGTTGTTCTGTCTTCCTTTCACCTGTCTTCAACCTTCCACTCTGCTACTGGCGATTGCAGCGGGAATCGGCAGCGACAACCCTACCATTGACGACGACTTAGAGGTTTCTCTTTCCTTCTCTTTCCCTCTTCCTTTTCTCAGTTTCCCTCCCTTCTCTGTTCTGTTTTCTTTTTCAGTTTTTCCAATCTGCAGAGCAATGGTTGCAGTTGTAAATCCTTCTCTGCAATGTTTTCTTTTTCAGACTTAGAGGTTTTCAGTTTCCCTCCCTTCTCTGCAATGTTTTCTTTTTTAGGCTTCAAAATTAATCCTTCTCTGTTTTGTTTTCTTATTCCATTTTGTAGAAGCAAAATCTTTCTCAGTTTCCCTCTCTTTTCTCTTTTATTTTTATTTGATCACATCACTCATTTTTTTCTCCTGGTTCTGCGCTGTTCAGTCAAGGCACAAGGTGGAGATTCAAGTGCTCCTTCTCCTCCTCTTGCACCTCTATTGGTGAAACCCATAGGTGACAATGTTGACTTCGCTTGGCACTGTAACATTTTTCAAGACATCAACAATAAGAAGATTGTGACATGTGACTTTTGTTGAAAAGTCATAAGTGGAGGAATCACTCGAGCTAAGCGACACAAAATGTGTAAGAGAAGGGATGTTGGTGCTTGTAAGGAGGTCCCAACGGATGTAAAACTTCTCCTTGAGGAAGCTTATGCGAAGAAGATTCTAGAAAAGGAAGCATATCTTGGAGAGATTCAAGTAGGTGATGATGAGCAAGACAATATGGAAGAAATTCATCATATTAGAACCGGAAAAAGATCAATTGAGGTTTCCAATTCTTGTTAGGCCACCCAAGAGAGGAAAAAATGTGAAGGGCCTATGGATTTGCATCTTTTTAAGAGCCGAGAAGCACAAATGAAACTAGGAAGGCTCACCAACAAACAAATATCAAGGATGGTTATGATAAAGAGGCAAGGGCGAGAGCAATCCAATACATCACTCGGTTCTTCTATAGGAATGGGATTTCATTCAATGTTTCAAGGACAAAGAGCTATAAACAAATGGTTGAAGCTATTGGGTTATATGGTCCATATCTCAAGCCTGCAACCTATCATGAATTTAGAGTTCCACTCCTTAAAAAGGAGTTAGAGATCACAAATGAAATGTTGAAGCCTCATAAGGAGCAATGGTTGCGATTTGGATGCTCCATACTGTCTGATGCTTGGACCGTGTATGAGCTATTCATGGTCAATTGTCCATATGGGACAATGTTTAAGAAGAATGTTGATGCTTCTGAGTAAGTGAAGACTGGGCAATAGGTGTATGAGCTATTGAATAGCTTTGTAGACGAGACTGGAGAGAAGCATGTTGTTCAAGTGATCACTGACAATGGAAGTAATTACGTCCTTGCCGGTAAGAGTTACTAAACTTACTTACCTTTTACTTCCTTAATTCTTTTCATTATTGGTCTTTGGTCGCTTATGTTGCTTATGTATTTTTATTCGATTTCTTAGATAAGTTGCTTGAAGGTAAGAGGAAGAATCTCTTTTGGACCCCATGCACTGCACATTGTCTTGATATGATGTTGGAAGACATCGGAAAGCTTCTTCGGGTTAAAGGTGCAATGGCGAGAGGGATAAAGCTTGTGAGCTACATCTACAATCATACAATGGCCTTGAACATAATGAGGAAGTTCACAAACAATGTGAAGTTGGTTAGGCATGGAGTGACAAGGTTTTCCACTTGCTTTCTTACGTTGCAAAGGTTGCAAAAGCTCAAACCCATCCTTAGGAGAATGTTCACTTCAGAAGAGTGGATGAATACTAACCTAGCTAAAGATGCATAGGGGAAGATAACATGTAATACTGTGTTGTTGGAAACATTTTGGAGTGATGTTGTATTCACTCTAAAGGCTATGGGGCCTCTTGTCAAAGTCATTAGGCTTGTTGACCATGAGAAAAAGCTTGCCATGGGATATATCTGAGGCAATGGATAGGGCTAAGGAAATGATTGCTGAACATTTCGAAAAGAAGGAAAAGAAGTATAGAGATGTCTTTGCTGTTATTGATAGAAGATGGGAGTCACAACTTCATCATCTGTTGCTTGCAGCTGGCCATTTTTTAAACCCCAAGTTCTTCTATGGCAACCCAGAATTGGAGTTTGGTCCAGAAGTGGTGGAAGGACTGTACAAGTGTATGGAGAGGTTGGTTGATGAAGAGAAAGTTCAGCTTATCATGAAACAAATGTCACTTTATAAGAAGGCTGAAGGCATATTTGGGATGAGATATGAGGTCTCCCGTAGTGAATCAATGGCTCCTGGTAAGACTTCCACTTCCTTCCATCTCAAATTCCCAATTTGTAATGTTATGTTTTTGATTGATTGCTTTTAAATCGCTATTGAATGGTGGATAAATTATGGAACCTCCACCCCTAACTGAAATTTGTTGTCAAAGTGCTAAGTTTGACTTGTAGTTCTTTTGGGGTGTGAATGTAATTGGAGCATTTTTGAGCATGTAAGCAAATATCACATACTTCTCTATAAATTTTCATCTAGATTCGTGCCTTTTGAACTGAATTTGAAGTTTAAATTATAATGTCATGGGTTCATTCCGAGAAAATAAACAAAGCTTTGGCATCAACAGTTGCAAGACTTGGTCTTTATCAAGTATAATCAATATCTCAAAGACCGGTTTAATGCTAGCGATGTGATTGGTCCGATTGTTCTACATGGAAGTGGATGAATGTAATGAGTGGTTTACGGGGAAGATGGACTCGGAAGATGAAGATGAATTGGTATATGATGATGAAGACTTGACTTGGGTTGATGTTTCTGCTGTAGCAGGGGCTATTGAGCCTCTTAGAAACACTAGGCTTGCTTCAAGATTGAACAAAGGCAAAGGCAAAGGCAAAGCTACTACTTCAAGTGTAGGGACTTCTAGCACAAGAAGGAATGGGAAGGAGCCAATACAAGATGAAGGGTTGTTTGATTATGAGAATGAGACAGATGAGAATGAAGATGTGAATCACTTTGAAGAGATCTATAAGTGGGGCTCTAGTAGTGAGGAAGTTGTTGAAGAGATCAATCTTATAGATGAAGATGATGATTGATTGATGAGTTTGAGACTTGTTTTTTTTTTTGCTTTTTGATAAGTGTAAATGGAAAGAAATTGGGAAAGAAAATTGCACATAGGCATTACACTTTACAGAGTCACATACTACTATACTACAAGTGACTTAGTTTGGGTTTTTGGGAAATGGGAAATAGGAATTAAACAATTAGTAGTATCTTTTATGTTTATTGCTCCTATGAGAGTATGGGACTTGATATTTGATATTATTGACTCCTTAGTTATGCATTAACTTGATGGTGATTGCTTGCTTTTTAGAGTATGGATTATGCTTTCAATTGGTAATGATGAATGAGTATGATTTTGGAAGTATTTTTGTTTGCTAACATTAATATTTGTTCTCTATAAATGCACAATACTTTACATGTTTTTTTTAAAATAGTGGCCATCCCGCTACGTGTTATTCTGCTATTGCATTTTTTGGCTAGGCCGCTACGTGCCACTATCTGGGATTGACAACTCTGGGTCGAATCAATATATCATATGAAAATAAAATCAGGAAACTAACCAAAATATTTGTTGTTTCTAACCCAAAGTAAATAAGGGCTGAAACATCAAGGTTTTAGCTGTTAAACTATATAATTTACCAGCTCTAAAATTGTACTATTCAGGACTTGAGGGCATCATATAAATGCTAGGAAAGTTTAATTTGAAGATTACATATATTCTCGATAGAAACATTTATGGTAGCATTTCAATTGTATTTTTTTGGGATAAATTACACCAAGCTCCCCATAGGTTAGGTGTTATTACACATAGACCTCCCAATTTGCAAAAGGATACACTAACCTTCCTTGAAGTTTAGGTGATATTATATCCTATACTCTTATATTTTGTGGAATGTCACACTTAGCGACCTTGTAACATGACACTAAGTACTGTGTAAGGAGGATTGGTGTAGGAATAATAAGTGAAGGGGTGTCGTGTCTAATATCTCCTAACCTTAAGAGAGGTTAGTGTAGTTTACCTTTCGATTTCTTAATATGACTTGGGTTTTTAGGATATTGACTGAATATTGGATGGGATTTGTTACACCCCGCCCTGTAACCGAAGTAGCTACAGAAAAGGGGAAGGAAATCATTCTTTTTCTTCTTCATTATTCTAGAAGGACAATTCGGTTAAGGAGTAATTTTATTTGATTTGAATCTGATTTGTTAGAGAGAATAAAGTAGTTGAGTTTTATTAGGAAGGGGAGGATTATGAGGAGAGAATATTGCCTGGCCCTTGATTCTCTCCCACTAGTTAGTTTAAATAAGATCCTTAGGGAAGGAAATAATCATTCAAAAAATTAGACAGAACTAGGGGACCAAGGAATCCATCAATTCCCAGGATTAGTGTTCTGTTTTATTTACTAAATTCTGCAACAGCCCTTTGGCCTTATTTTCTTCATTTTGCACAGAAAATTCCCCTCTGGAATTTCTGTTATTATCAATAAAATACCAGTATTTTTAGCAATATTCAATTGATACCATTTCTTACAGGATTTTTCTTGTAGATGTAACTCACGCTCAGATATCTAAAATCACACCTTTTTGCTGGCCGTAAATTTGTATGGCCCTTCTTTGCAGTTTTTCTATGCAGATTTTGCTTTATTTCAAAGATTAAATAGCCTAATACTGGCCTAATATTATTGAGAGCCTCCTTTCTCTCTACTCTTTCATCTAAACCTAATAATTTCAACAATGAAGAACAGTGGTGGGAATGATCGAGCTCATGACCACTAGGTTGAAGAAGTTATGATTATGTATCAAGGACCAACTTTCATAAAGCTAATTTTTTAGGTAGAGGTATATGAATATTTTTTTAACTCTAAACTGTGTATATCATCACTCTATTGGCGGGAATATATTTTCCATATGCTGCCTTCATCGATGTTCACCTTCTGCTTACGGTCTGAGGAATTCAGAAGTTGGAATTTGCTTAATGGGATGGAATATGTCAATGTTGAGCTTGCATCCTTGTATCAAGTATCAACTGTGTCTGGATTTTGTAAAATTGTGATGTGTCAAGATTAGTGACCTCAATTTGGCCTTGTATCCGGGATTTATATCTTTATTTTTATTTGAAGAAACTGTTAAGTATAAAATAAATACATTTCATATATTAGATTGATCTTAATTGATTTAGTTTATTCTAAGTTGATTTCCTTTAATTATGAAGTGATATTCATTCTAGCCTATAAATTGTCATTTCTTTGAAATGAGACACATATCTATTCAGTAATACAATTATCTTTTTCGCTCTCGGATTATTCCTTTCTAATCCTATATTATTATTTCCTTTGCTCCACCATGAAACTTAATAGAAACAATTTACTATGTTGAAATAATGAAATAAAATGAATTCTGTGTAATCTCTCTCTCTCTCCCCTGTCCTCTCCATGGGGTATTTGTGTGGGAAATGGGATGCAAAATAAGTAATTGGAAGTTAACTGTTTTGATTGAGTATGTCTTATAACTGATGGTGAAACTTATTTTGTGCAGGGTTAGCAGGACAGTAACAAAGGGACTTCTTCTTCATCTAGGGTGTGATGTCGCAACCGTAAGCTCGAGTGAAGAGTGTTTACGTGTTGTTTCTCCGGAACACAAAGTGGTCTTCATGGATGTGTGTACAGGGTTAGATGGTTATGAACTAGCAATTCGTATACATGAGAAGTTTATGAAACGTCAAGACAGGCCGCTAATAGTTGCTCTTACCGGAAACACCACCAAGGTGACAAAAGAGAACTGTATGAGGGTTGGTATGGATGGCCTTATATTGAAGCCTGTTTCTCTTGACAAAATGAGGGGTGTTTTGTCAGAACTACTGGAGCATCGAGTTCTGTTTGAAACAATTTAAGCCACCCATGTTGGCTTCATCTCTTGAAATGTTTTCTAGTGTACATAGCCAATGTGAAGTGCTAAATAGCTCGAATGATATTTGTACGAAAATTTATGAATAGTATTGGAGGGTTATAAATGACGCTTGGCGGAAATCATGGGCGGAGTTAAAACACAATGACAAATTGCAATGTGGCATGTATCCTCATACCTGCTTCGTGCTGATCCCTTTCCTACTCGTCAGCATTTAAGTTTGGTGAATTACAAACTTGTGAAGCAGTGATTTAGTTTGGAGTGTGAAATCCTTAGTGTCATCCTTAGTTCCATGTTGAGATCCAGGAAAAATGAACAGCGATTTAGTTTGGAGTGTCAAATCCATTGTTTTTAACAAAATTTCATTGATGTTACATATTCTGCATTTTTATGGCATTTCAGGCTGTCGATGTTTTGCGGTGGAGGCAAAACTGCATTTATGGAGTCACTTTAGATCAATTAATTACTTTTTTTCTTCTTTTTAATATATATATATATATATATATATATATTTTGTGCTTCTTTCAGTATCCATCTTTTTATGAGGGTATTGATACCTCTTTATATTTTAACGGTCATGATTTACTTTTAAGTTTAAAATAATCAGTATTTAAAGTTAGTGTGATACGTGGTTGACTCATAACCATAGATAAATATATGGCATCCATATCCTTAAATTTGATGGGCACCAGAATAATGCTATATATATGTGTGTGTGCGCGCGTGTTTGTATGAGTGATCCAATTACACCTTTTACACCAAATAATAACCATTAAATTTATTAAAATAGAAGATTGAGATTTAAACACTTAACAACATGTGCCCCTCACTTCTTCCTTCTTCTCCAATTGTGGGTGTTTTTGTCTCAATCTCGTTCAATGTTGCCTCTTTTTTCCTCCTACCGTCAAATTAGAACCACCTTTGCCTTGACCTTCCTTCTTTCCTCCTCTGTCATGGGATTTTCTGTTGTTGTGAGTTCGTCAAACTCCTGCTTCTTTCTGTCGTGAGATCATTGATCTTGACTCCGTAGTCCCTTAGTTATGACCAACCTGATTGACCCCCTTTTCTTCTTTCTCTCTTCTATTCTGCCCTTGAAAATTGGAACTTCAGACCAAAGGGTTGTTGTCATCATCAAAGTTGGAGGCCTTGCCAAAGGTAAATCAAATGAATACCAATTCATTCTCTTATTTCCAAGTTGCTTCTCCATTATCCAATTCAAAAGTTTCAATCCTTTGTTGTCCCCCCCAAAAAAAAAAAAATCCTTTGTGGCTCTAAATCTTGCATTTTTTTATAACCAAGTCATTGTGAGACTAAATGCATTTTTTTAAACTATATATATATATATATATATATATATATATATATAGAGAGAGAGAGAGAGAGAGAGAGAGAGAGAGAGAGAGAGAGCACGCGCACACTCCTAAAGGAGTTAGGGGAATGGGGGAGAGAGTGAGCATGTGGGAATTGAACTTCTACCTAGCCTTATATTTGTTAAAACGAGCTGACCCCCACATCGAGTCAGACCATTTTAGGTTGAGTTATTTTAGGTTATATTAATTTTGGGTTAGTAAAATGTTAGTTCACTTTAGATTAGGCCACTTTCAAGTTAATCTATGGGCTAACCCACGGTCAATGAAATAAGAATATCATGCTACAAAAGCGCTCCTAGCTTGTTAGATGATTCCTTTAAGAACACTTGCAGTCAACTAGAAATATTGGAGCAGCTCGATATAGTTTAGCACTATGCCTTAGAATTATTAAGAATTTTTCATTCAATATAACCATCAAGTATTCAAGTAATCCATTGAGTTTTATCATGTCTTGGCAGATGAGTTAAGTGCAATCCAGTGTAGGAAGTGTAGTGCCACGAACAAAATTACTACTAGCTAAGCAAATTCCCTTTCAACATTTTCTTTGTAAGGAAAAAAAACTTAATAACAACCAGGGATTTTCTGTTCAAACATGAATGTCCTGTTCTGCCCAGAAATTTCAGTTCAAAAGCTTTCTAAATAAAGGCGAATATAAATTTTCGTGTTTACCAAAAGGCAAAATCTATCTAAGCTCTGATCCAAGACAACTAAAAATTATAGAGCTCTTATAAGAGCCAAAAGGTCTAACATAATAAGTATATCTCCAGTTGTATCACAAAAAATGATAGACAATAGAATATCACATCATTGAATCTTCGCTCTATTTCTTCATCTTCTACCAAAATAACGAAATTACAATCTTGAATACGAAGATATTTGTCAAAGCTTTTCTTCATGTCCTCAATCACATTTTTCTCTCCAAAAGGAATAAATGCATCTACAAATGCACAACACAATTAATATAATGTGAATAAATAATTATAGTGACAAACTTAAAGACAACCATGTTTCATGAGAGATTGAAAAAAAAAAAAAAAACTTTCAGAAGAAATTTTATTTTCCCAAGTAACCAATTGCTAGTACATGTGAGAGCTTGCAAATTCTTGAAAATCATAAAACTTCGTTCAAAATTCGACCACCGTAGTAAAGGATGATTTAGATAGCACAGTACTTATTGGGATACTTAAAATGTCATTAGCCTTCCTTTCAAGGATACCAAATCTAATATTCCAAAATATCTAAATCCTTGTGAGCCACAAGCTTTGACTCTTTTAATTAAGTATCAAGCTCATTTCTTCCAACTAAAAGTTTTTCATGACTCTTTGCCACAACTACAAAAACGTTGAATACCAGTAAATATATTTGTGGTGTTATTGGTAGATTTTATTTCCTCAATCCGCAGGTAAATACTTTTTTCGACAA
Source organism: Nissolia schottii (assembly GCA_003254905.1). Classification (NCBI taxonomy): domain Eukaryota; kingdom Viridiplantae; phylum Streptophyta; class Magnoliopsida; order Fabales; family Fabaceae; genus Nissolia; species Nissolia schottii. The sequence continues at coordinate 588,914 of QANU01074319.1, read as the reverse complement.
TGTTAACGTAGAAGTTTAGTGTTACAGGCAGATAATGTATTTGTCGCAATTTTCACTAGAATAATGTGACACCCAGTGACGTCTACATATTACCATCAGATATATCGGTCAGTAACCACTAAATAATTTAAAAAATACGAGAAAAAAAAGTTATTGGTTGATCTAGAGGATATATTTGCCAGTAGTTGGTGATTTTTTTTATATAAATTTAGAGTTTAGGGTTTAGGATATAGGATTTGGTAGTTATGGTTTATTAAATTTTTTGTTTATCTTCTTTAGTAAATAACCACAACATAAGCACATCACTAAAATTTTACATACGATCGTACGGACTAACGAATTAATTATGAGAACTATATATGCATATATAAACCAAACAAAACAAGTTTCCACGCTTAATTACGAAAATTTACCATACAAACAATCGTGACGAGTAGATTAATAATTAATTAGTGCGCATGCTCAAAACGATGATGCATGTTTAATTAAAGACTAACCTATATCGTGGTTAATAACTATAATATATGATAGTTAATTAGTCAATGTGTAAAAGGACGATAAAAGTGTACATAGACAATTTGAGATGGTATAAATACATGTAATTACCCATTAATATGGCATTACTTTTTCTTATTGATATCGGTTCATTTAATTGCTCTAATTATTCATTTAAGGGTTAGGGTTTAGAATTTATGATTTAGGGTTAAGTTTTTATGGACAAATATATCCAGATAGTGGTAGGTTTATCTGTCGGTACTCAATTTTCATCGAACGGGAGATTTCTCCCACAAATGAAATGATGGTTTTCATTTTTTGGATTATCAGGAAACTTAAAAAATTTAACAGCGGATTTATCCTTGGGTAATGGCACTCAACCTTAAATACGCGAACCTTATCTTTTTTCTCATTTTATTTACTCTTTTCACTTTCCACTCTCTCCTCTCCACCTCTCAATCTCTCCACCTCCACCACCCATTGAACACCCTAGCTGGCTAATTACGCTTCAGTCACAATTAACACGCGCCACACATTTTAGCTTTTCATTACTTTTAAACTTAGTTTTAAGAAATAATTAGATGGAAAATATGGTCATTTTGACTTTTGCAAAAACTAAATTTAAAATACGAGCCATACATGGGAGAAGGATTAAAGGTAGATCATAAGCATAACGGAAAATCGGCCAACATCAAGCATGCATCCCATCAAAGCATAGATAATACATATACTGAATATGGCTCATATTATATTAATTAGAAGCATAGGGAAATACCATCATTCATTATCTTCCACATAGGTTTATACAAAATATATATATTTAAGTATAATATAACGATGAGGAGCATACTACGCTCTTGCTCATCACAAAATGTAAACATCCTAAATACACACATCTATAGATTTGATACACCAAAGGAAAGATAAACAGAAATAGCAAGTCATGTCGTGCTCTCGTTATCGCTCATGCCCATGTCGTCTTCAAAAGGAGAGCGGGCTCAAAAAGGGTCGTGACCAAGCGAATAAACTGGGACCGAGATCCTGGCATCAAACATCACTCTATAAGTCTTGGAATGTTCTTTCTAATGGGAAAATCCACTGCATTGTGGCTACGTAGGTGGATTAGGGTCTTCCTTAGCGTTTTCCTCAAGGTCCTCCTTAGGATCATCTTCTAGGTTGTCCTTAACTAACTCAAACCCAAACCCAGAGTCATTAGCCTTGACATCCTTGTCCTCATGGTAAACTCCTAACTCAACCTTTATATCCCTTATGATGTCATCGACAATAATAGGCACGTCCCCAAATACTAAATCGTCCTCTATGGCATTAGGCGTAGAGGCAGCAAGACCCAGGAACTCCTCCTCCTCACTGCTAGCTAGAATCATTATGGGGTCACGATGATGGTGACTAGTGTCCCACTGAGGGTGAGTATGAGCTGTTTGGGTCCGGGAGGTGTACATTGACATGTCAGAACTTGCTGCTGATTCAGTAACTAGGTCAACAACTGGTACTGGTAGAGGCGGCAGGGGTGTAGGAATCACGAGGCGCCTAGGCCTCAATGGGAGAAACTGGTACAATTGGGGGTGTCAGCGACAAGGATTGGGTCTGGAGCAGCAATTTAGGTGTAATGGTGAAACGAGCCAAATTCGCGACCATAACCTCATACGTCATCGTGCTCGTGGCCTCAAGCATGACTATGGCCCTGGTGGGGTCCACTCTAAGCTATGAATGATCAGGGGCAACGCCCCTACCTTGTAGATATGCTCAATCGGGACCTAGAACCAAATATGGAGTGTATGAGAAAAACGTATTTTCTTAGAGGATCTCTATGCATCTAAGTGACATCGCATAGGGTTCCTCCGTTCAGGCCTTCTCTAAGTGAGCATGTATAAAGGTTTAGTTAACTATCTTTTTCTAGTCCTGAATGGCTAACAATTAATTCTTTTTTTTCCTTTAACCTAGCATGTACCCAGATACTGCAGACATCATAATAATAATAATAATAATAATAATAATAATAACAATAACAATAACAATAATAATAATAATAATAATAAAATCATGGACAAATGATAGAGTATTTGTGATGACCCATAGTAATTAGGTAAAAAAAAGGGGAAAGCCAATGCGCTGCAACGCCCTAGGCGTGCTACAGGTTCTATAGGTTCTGTTGTTTAGGGTAAGTCGAAAGCATATTTTTGTTGAAATTCCTTCTATGAGACACTTTTTAAATGAAAAAAAACACCCACGAAGAAAATAATTCGAGAAAAAAAATGCTTCGTGAGACAACAAAATAACTAAAAGGTCTATTTCTAGTGGAAATTTATAAAAATCTGGAAATTTTTTGTAGGTTCTCCTGTTTTAAGTAAGTCGAAAGCATTTTTTTTTCTTGAAATAACTTCTTTGAGACAATTTTTGGATGGAAAGCAACATAAACAAAGAAAATAATTCGAGAAAAAAATGCATCGTGGGACAACAAAGTGACTAAAAATTTTGTTTCTGGTGGAAATTTGGTAGAAATCTAGCATTTTTCTGTAGGTTCTGTTGTTTGACAAGTCAAAAGTATATTTTTCTTGAAATTCCTTATCTGAGACACTTTTTGGATGGAAACCAACACCCACGAAGAAAATAATTCGAGAAAAAATGCTTCGTGGGACAATAGAGTGACAAAAATGTCTTTTTGTGATGGAAATTTAGTAGAAATTTGGCATTTTTTTAGGTTATGCTATTTCGGGTAAGTTGAAAGCATTTTTTTCCTTCTAATAATTCATTGTTTGAGACAATTTTTGGATAGAAACCAACACACATGAAAAAAGTAATGTTAAGAAAAAAATGCTTCGTGGGATAACAGAGTGACTAAAATGTCTGTTTATCTTGGAAATTTAGTAGAAATCAAACTTTTTTCTTGTAGGTTCAGTTATTTAGGGTAAGTCAAAACAATTTTTTTTCTTGAAATTCCTTTTTTAAGATAAATTTTGGTAGGAAAACAACACCTACAAAGAAAATAATGTGAGGGAAAATGTTTTGTGTGACATCAGATTGACGTCTGTTTCTAGTTAAAATTTAGTAGAAATCTTGCATTTTTTTGTATGTTCTGCTGCTTGGGGTAATTCGAAAGCATCATTTTTTCTTGAAATTCCTTCTTAGAGATAATTTTTGGATGGAAAGCAACACCAACTAAGAAAGTAATTTGAGAAAAAATGCTTCGTGGGACAGTAGAGTGTCAAAAATGTTTGTTTCTAGTTTAAATTTTATAGAAATTTGATGTTTTTCTGTAGGTTTGGTTGTTTGGAGTAAGTTGAAAGCATTTTTATTTCTAGTAATTCCTTCTTCGAGTCTATTTTTGGATAGAAAGCAACACCCATGAAGAAAATAATTCGAGAAAAAGGGCTTTGAGAGACAACAGAGTAACTAAAATGTTTATTTCTGGTGGATATTCATTAGAAATCTAGCATTTTTCGGTAGGTTCTGTTGTTTGGGGTAAGTTGAATGCCTTTTTTATTTTTCTTGACATCCCTTCTTTGAAACAATTTTTGGACGGAAAATGTCACACTCCAACTTAGGACGTGACTGCACGTAGGGCTACTGTCCTACGAAAGCACTGACGTGACATACTAAACACGCAATGTGTAACACCCCACTTTTTCCCGTTATTCTAAGCATCGTCTCAGAATGCTTTTCCCACAGGACACGTGGTCATTTGGCCATTGTGTGTCACCACCTCTTTTAAAAAAGTAGTCATGCCTCGTAATTTTTCATATTTCACTTGGAAAGTTAAGACCCTATCATTTAGGGATCCAAGTGATGTCATTTTCCTTCCTTCCATTCATACATTGATTCTCTCTCACCTCCGTAAAAGCAAAACCCATTGAGAGAAAAAATAAGAACGCCTCTACAAGCTTCCTTTCTCTCAAATATGTTTTAGTTTCCCTTGTAACTTAGAAGCCTCAGACCCAGCTATTCAAAGCCAATTACCACTTGTAATTTTTCAAAAATCAATTTTTTAGCAAAAATCCAAGGATATAGCTTACGAAATATGCATATTGACTATAAATTTTGTTTTCGACAAAAAAGACAAGGTTATAGCCTATGAAAAATTGTCTTTAATTTAAGAAGTCATTTTTAGTGAAATAGAGGAGGTCATAGGCTACAGATATTACAATCTACAAAAAATCATTTTTAGCGAAAATCCAAGGCTCTACAAAATATGCATATTGACAATAAATTTTTATTTTGCAAAAAAATACAAGGTTGTTACCTATGAAAAATTGTCTTTAATCTAAAAATTCATTTTTAGTGATATAGATATTATAATTTACCAAAAATCATTTTTTACCAAAAATCCAAGGCTATAACCTTGTTTTTTTTGTCATAAAGAAACATTTTTTTATGAATGGTCATTTTTCATAAGTTATAGTCTTCACTTTCTATTAAAAAAGGGAATTTGAAAATATGTCTTTTTTATAGTCTTTCTCCTCTTTTTTTTTTTTATCAAAACTGATTTCTTGGAGTAATAATAATCATTTATAAACAATAACCTTATCTTTTTTTTTGTAAAGAAATTTTTTTTAGTATTATTCATTTTTCATAAACTATAACTTTAAATTTATACTAAAAAAAATAATTTTCATAAATATGTATTTTTTCAGTGTATACATTCTTCTCTTTCTCATTAATATTGACTTCTTTCTAAGCCTCTCAAAACTATTTTTTAATACTATTTAATCATACTAAACTCTTTAAAATCTTTTTTTTTTCTTTTCGTAAACTCAACTCAAAAGCACATCATAAAGAAATATCAAAGCACGTTGGTGTAGTGGTTAAGCTGATGCCTCGTATCTTACAAGTGTTGTGTTCAATTCTCTGCCACACATTTTGGAATTTAACAGCGCATATACAAAGCAGGTGATACGAGTAGTTAGAGAAATAAGAGTTAGTTAGGAGGTTAGTGAGTAGTTAGTTATGAGCCACAACAGCCATAACTGAATAACCACCGAAATTAAATGGGAAATTCAGTTATAAAATCAATGTCATGAGAAAATGAAAAGCAATGAAATAGTGTCCATCTTCTCCCATTCTCTCCTCTCTGCTCCTTGCTCTCTGTTTTCTATCCTTGTTTTCTTCTTTTCTCTCTATTTCTCTTCTATAATCCTATCATTGGTATCCAGAGCTTGTTCGATCATTTCACATGGCAGACGCGACGCGCTTGCAAACAGCAATGCAATACACAGAGGAGTGGATCATGTCGCGATTAATCCTCAGCTACGGGCGCTAGAGCAGCGCTTTGAAATGCAATACAAGGGACTTCAAGAAGGCATGTGATGCCTGGGGTTGCAACTTATGGAACTAGGAATGTTGAGGTGCCACAGAGGGGGAAACGAGGGCGAGTATCGTATCCCTACTCGTTTAACCCTATTAGATTTCCCTAAATTCAATCAAGATGATGTGTGTTCATGGCTTGCGAAATGTGAGAGATTTTTCACCTTAGATGGCACACTAGAAGGGGAAAATGTGGTAATGGCTAGCATTGCATTAGATAAGGCTTCTTTTCGTTGGTTCCAGAGTATGGAACAAGGAAGGGAAGGAAGGCTCGCATGGTGTGAATTTGCAAAAGTTGTGCAAGTTAGGTTCGGTAATGAATTTGATACGCCTATGGAAGAACTCAAGAGATTAGTGCAGTGAGGAAGTCTCGAAGAGTATCAAGAGGCATTCGATAAGTTGGTTTGGAAAACTGATTTAAATGAGAAACAGAAGCTACAATGCTTCATAAGGGACTCAATTCTGAGCTCAGCAATGGAGTCAAGCTTTTTGCTCCAAGAAATCTACTGGAGGCAACTAGAATAGCGAAGCTGCAGGAGCGCAGTTTGGCTCTGCTCCAAAAACGCAGTAACAATTTTTTCAGGAGCAATTTGAGAGGAGGACAAGATAGGAAATGAGGAGTACCATCTTTTGAAAAAAAGGAAGATAAGGGAGTCATCGAGACAAGTCAAAAGGGTGTCCTAGGGAAACTGAATTACACATTCCAAAGAAAGCTAACGCCTAAGGAAATGGATGAGCATAGGGCATGAAATTTATGCTACTTTGCCATGAAAAGTACTCCCCCAACCATGATTGTCCTCAAAGGAAGAAACTCCGCATTTTTTTTCATGGAATTGGAGGAAGGTGAAGGAACTCTGGAATCATATGAGATAGAGAGAGCAATACCACCCCTGCATATGAGGACCCTGTAGTTTATGTGACAGATAGCCCTACAATCTCTCTAAATGCTATCCATGGGGACCCTACATACCCCATGATGAGATTATTACGATGTTGGGAAGAGGAGGATTTTTGTGTTGATTGGCACAAGAAGCACTCACAATTTCATTAATGAAAAACTATGCCAAGAGGGTGTAGGTAAGCTAAAACCAATACCACCAATGCAAATTACAATTGCTGATGGTGGCTTAATCCAGGGTGTTGGCAGCTGTGAGGGAATAAAATGGAGAATGCAAGGGTATGAATTTATGACTTCTGCTATTGTTATCCCTCTAAATAGCTGTGACCTTATTTTAGGTATGTAATGGTTAAAACAATGGGGTACTATCTCTTGGGACTTTAAAATTTTGGTGATGGAATTTTACATGAGGCGTGACAAAGTGCAACTAACTACTATAAAGGGGGAATCCAATAAGGTGGTGAATGTTGCCAAGCTCAACCAAATATTAGTGGAAGAAAAATGATGTTTTATGCTGCAATTGGTGCCTTATTCTAAAAATCTATTGTGTTGCTCACTGATGGCCAAGGAAGAAACAGATATGCAGATTGAGAGGAAAAAGGCTGCACTGCTAGAAGAATTTTAGGATGTATTTGAAGAACCTAAGAAATTGCTTCCATTTAGAGGGTTGCATGATCACAAGATTGTGTTGAATGAGGGCTCAAACCCCACTTCTTTGAGGCCTTATAGGTACCCTCCTGCTCAAAAAGATATCATTGATGGTATGGTTAAGGAGCTGTTAGATTCAAGAGTGATTCAGCATAGCTCTTCACCATTTGCTTCTCCAATTGTGTTGGTCAAAAAGAAGGATGGGAGTTGGAGGATGTGTGTTGATTATAGAAGGTTTAATGACATGATCATCAAAGCAATATTTCCAATTCCTTTGGTAGAGGACTTATTGGATGAACTAGGAGGAGCCAAGGTTTTTTCCAAGCTTGACTTAAGGTTAGGATACCATCAAATCCGTACGAGACCAGAAGATGTGGAGAAAACTGCATTTCAAACTCATGCATGCCAATGTGAGTATGTGGCAATGCCTTTTGGATTTGCCAATGCCCCTACAACCTTCCAAATATGCTATGAATACCATCTTTGCCTCTTTACTTAAGAAATGTGTCCTAATTTTCTTTGATGATACATTGGTCTATAGCTCATGTATGAAAGATCATTTGGTTCACCTTAGAGATGTCTTTTCCATTTTAAGGTCTAACCATTTTTTTTCCAAGAGAAGCAAATGTGCTTTCTTTACCTCAAAAATAGAATACCTAGGCCATTTCATTTCAACTGAAGGAGTAACCATAGACCCTACAAAGATCAATACAGTGCAGCAGTGGCCTAAACCACAAACAGTGAAGCAGTTGAGGGGATTTTTGGGTCTAACAGGGTATTATAGGAGGTTCATAAGGATATATAGCATAATTGCTTCTCCACTTATTGATTTACTTAAGAAAGATGCTTTTATGTGGACACATGAGGCTACCTTTGCATTTCTCAAACTGAAGGAGGCTTTAGTTACTGCTCCTGTTCTGTCCATTCCTGATTTGCAGAAACCTTTTGTGGTGGAAACCGATGCTTCAAGTATTGGCATAGGTGTTGTCCTGATGCAAGATAACCGCCCGGTTGTTTTTATCAGCAAGGTTTTGTCCCCAAAAAAATCATTTACTGTCTGTATATGATAGGGAATTGTTGGAATTGGTGCATGTTGTCTCTAAATGGCATCAATACTTTTCAATTCATCCTTTCATAATTAGAACTAATCAGAAATGCCTTAAATTCTTGTTGGAGCAAAGGTTGTCTACACCTGTTCAGTATAGATGGGTCACAAAGCTTATGGGATTGTCCTGTGTTATTCAGTACAAGAAAGGGCCTGAGAATGTTGCTGCAGACTCACTTTCTCGAGCCTCTCATGGGGAGCTACTGCACCTTTATGTTTCCAACATTTCTTCAGAATTATAGGAACTAATTCTGCAAGCTAATGTCACTGACACTCAGCTGCAGAAGTTAAAGTCTGAGTTGTTAACTAATCCTGTTTTGCACCCCCATTATAAGCTAGTAAATGATCTGGTCTTTAAGGGATATCACTTATTAATTCCTAAAAATGTTGTTGTCTGCACTTTAATCTTGACATGGTTGCACACTTCACATCAAGGAGGGCATTCTGGGATCCGGGCCTTAGTCCACAGGATCAAAACTATGTTTTATTGGAAGGGCTTGAGTAAGGATGTGACTAAATTTATTCAAGGCTGTGAGACTTGCTTGAGGTGTAAATATGAAAAGGTGGCCACTCCCAGTTTGCTCCAACCATTGCCTATTGCTGAAGGAGTTTGGCATAGTATCTCTATGGATTTTATTGAAAAGCTGCCTAAATCCGAAGGGAAAGATACAATATAGGTTATTGTTAATAGATTGAACAAATATGCTCATTTCATTGCATTAGCTCACCCCTTCACAACATCTTGGTTGGCTGAAATTTTCATTAGAGACAGTTAGAGGTTGCATGGTGCTCCGGCTAATATTGTCAGTGATAGTGACGAACTTGTCACCAGTCATTTTTGGACAGTATTCCTGCAACAGCTGGGCATCTCTCAAAGCCTTTCTACAGCTTATCACCCACAGTCTGTGGTCAGAGTAAGGTCCTCAATCGTTGTTTGGAGCATTACTTACACACTATACAAGCCAAGGAATGTTATAGGTGGTTACCCTTAGCTGAATGGTGGTACAATCCACTTTTCACTCAGCTATACAAGCCACTCCTTGTGAGGTTTTATATGGACAACCCCACCTATTCACTTACCTTATTTCCCTCGTAGCACTTCGGTTGAAGTTGTAAATCGTAGCTTTATTGCTCGAGAGAATATGCTCCAAAAGCTGAAGATTAGCTTGAAAACGGCTCAAACTCGTATGAAACAGTTGGCTGATAAACACAGGTTTGAGCGTAGTTTCAAGGAGGGAGGTTAGGTGTTCCTCAAATTGCAACCTTATCGACAGCAATCTACTCAGCCTTGCAACAATGAGAAGCTCTCACCGCGATATTTTGGCCCATATCAGATTTTATATACGGTAAGGGAGGTTGCCTATACACTAAAATTGCCAGCTAACTCACGGATTCATCCAACCTTTCATGTCTCATTGTTGAAAGCTTGCTGAGACCCCACTATTCAACTTCGAGCTTTGCCACAAGAATGGGGCCACTTAGACACCCCTAAGGAGCCTCTGAAGATTTTAGAAAGGTTAATGGTTCAGCGGCGGCACAGGGTGATGACTGAAGTACTCGTCCAGTGGCGTGGTAAGTTAGAAGAGGATGCCACATGGGAGGTCTTGTTCGAGTTGCAGAAGATGTTCCCTGCCTTCGACACAACAGCTACTCCTTGAGGTCAAGGAGTGTTTTGAGGTGGGAGTTTGATACGAGTAGTTAGAGAAATAAGAGTTAGTTAGGAGGTTAGTGAGTAGTTAGTTATGAGCCACAACGACCATAACTGAATAACGACCAAACCTGAATAGAAAATTCAGTTATATAACCAATGTAATGAGAAAATGAAAAGCAATGTAACAGTGCCCATCTTCTCCCATTCTCTCCTCTCTGTTCTCTCTGCTCCCTGCTCTCTGTTTTTTTCTTTTCTCTCTATTTCTCTTGTACAATCCTATCATCAGGCCGGCATGTAGAGTTAACAGGCTTCACAATAAGCCTTCGCCTATTCCCACTCCTACATCTGCCCAATGTAATTGAGGCGTCTTGGAGGGAAGGATCAGACAGCGCCTAAACGGAAACTAGAAGAGGGATCCAAATAATGAATTACTAGTATAATTCAGAAAGATTGAAAATGTGTTGGAACTTGAATACGAGAGCGACAGGGTGCTGTGTAATGAATGAAGGCGATGGGAAGAAGAACAATAATATATGAAACCAAAGATGAGATGAGATGAGATGAGGAAGAATGGGAACCCCGTTCCCTGCAATAATAGGTGGACCATATTTGTTTTTTATTTTTAGTTTGGCTAAAATAATAATAATAATAATAATAATAATAATAATTGGTGGTTAGGTGGTAAAATACAAGAGCAGTACTAGTCAGTCAGTCGCCAGCATGAACAAGACGTATAAATAGATAAAAGTCTGTTATGTCATTTGCAGTAATTTTCATAGAGATATATTTACATTATTATTTATTAATAAAGTGTGATTTTGAATGAGTTTAATCTTTAAAAATAAATAAATAAATATGAATTTAACATGATGTTTGGTACATGCGGAATTATTTTTATTAAGTATTTTATTTAGGAGATGAATATTAATTGAACACTGTTGTTGATGAACTAGCACATCCCAATCAGCAAAACGGTGCGTCCTTCCAACGCCACATTCATTTTCACCCACCCATCCCTTCCTTGTAGATTGACAATTTACAATTGATTTGAGAGCAACCTAGCTTAGCTAGCTAGCTAGCTAGGTAGGTAGGTGGCTCCGTCTGAATAAGTGGGAAGCTGCTGCCTTTTGAATTGAATTTGAGTTCAATGAGCAGCAGCAGGAGCAGCAAGGTGGGAAATAATGATGAAGAAGAAGAGGAGGAGGAGGAGGAAAGTAGCGGGGGGATTGAGAAGGTTCCAGAAGCAGTGCTGGTGGAGATATTCATAAGAGCGGGAGCATGCGAGTGGGCCCAGATCTCGTGCGTGCGGAAGCAGTGGGCTGACCTGTTGCGCTCCCACTGCTTCTGGCAAGCCGCTCTCTCCTTCGCTTACCCTTCCGCCGCCAACAACACCACATCAACATGCCCCGGTCCCATTACCATTCCTCCTCGCTTCGCCAAGAGGTATTCACGTACGTTACTTGTTTGATGAAATGTTTGTTTGTTTGTTTGTTTGTATGGTTGACATTTCTTTCTCTCTTCTCCATGTAATCAGGAGATTCATTGCTTTGTATATTGCTCAACACCTGTTTGATTCCAATGATCCTGAAGGAGACGAGCCTGTTGGTCACAGCTATCTGTTCTTGAAAGACCAGCTTCAACTTTCCGTTATGCCCCCTCATAGTGGAATCCTTCATGGAACCATCATCGGTCGGTACTTGTACTCCAATACTAGTCTCCTCTAGTCTACTATCCTAGGCTAGCTAGGCTCAATAACAATTACTTTGGTTGCCACTGGAATCTAATCTAATGTATTATGTATGTATAACTAAGTAAGGAGTTGAAGTTGCATGCACGATTCATGTCTTTAAGATATTAACTATTGATTTAGTGGGTGGGTGGGTGTAGTTGCAAAAATTTAATTTTTTCAGTCAGTATCTAAGGTGATATGATGTTCATATATAGGACTAACTTGAATCACGAAAATTGCTTATAATACATATGGCGCTTTTTTAATTTAGCAGATCAGTTCATTGCTTGTGGTAACTCAAGAGATGTAGCCCATGAACTTGCTTCTCGGATTTGGCTGGCTGTTCTTGACAATTTGGAGGAAAACCAACACACCTTTTCCTTACTTAAACGCCTTGCCCAAGAAGGGGATGTAAGTGCACCTTCTCCCCTAACTTTCTCACTAGTTGTTTAATCATGATTTGATAACATTAATTGATTCACAAAAGTTATTTATTCACCGACCAACCGTGTGTTTTGGCCATGCAACATAAACAATATGCACCTACTTTTACCCTCCCTCCTCTTTGTGGAAGCTAACATGAAATTATGATCTCGATCCATACCTATTAATGCAATTATATATTCTTGTTCATTTTCTTGTAAAATAATGTCTCCAAACTTGTACCTCCTCCCATCTGCAGTAATTATTGTTGGAATAAAAAGTTTAAACACAAAATATCTTGTTATCCATAACCGCACCAAGATAATTATCATGTTTGGTGTGATGCTCTCCAACTGTAAACTGTGATTATACCCTTAAACATAACTTCTATAATTGGATGGCATGACTCGTACTAACAATGCATCAACATGCCAGACTTTAAATTGCAATTGGAGCAATATCATGTATAAGTTTTCTTGTTGACTATTGGTCCACAATTAGAGCATCTTATTACTTACGTTATTTTTCAGCAGGTTTTTCTTCCATACCCATACACTAGATCTGTCAAAGTGCAATGGAGGGTGTTTGAGAAGCTTTTCACTGATTTCCGTGATTGCTTCAACCATGTAGATTACTATGATATTTTGGCATGTGCCAAAAGCAGGTTTCAGCCTATACCATCTGCTTGGTTGGGTTACTAGGAAGCCCTCCTCCTAGTGTTACATTTCAATGTAATTCTGCTGCTACTACTAAGACCTTATTCTTTTGGAAAATGCATACCTTCACATATATGACTGAAATGAAACCCACTCTGAAATCTTAATTGTCCCCTGTAAGCGGATCTACCTCTTTTGTTCTTTATTTTGATCCTGTTTGTAGGGTTGTAAAGACAAATCGTATTGTAATGTATTACTATATTTATCATTACAAATTCAAAAATGTTACATGTACACCCAATTTTATACACCCATACATACACCATTAATAATACACAAACTTTATTCTCATAAATGCGCAAACATTACCAACTTATAGATGATATTCTCAATTATATTTAAGTGCACAAACATTACAGGCACTAAAACACAAACTTTATGTATATAAGTATAGGGTGTATGTATGATGTATATTTTTTGGTGTATGTATAGCATGACTCTTACAAATTTACCATTACAATTACCTGCAGTACAGTTCTTTTAATGATAAATCTTTTCCCTGCATGCGTAAATGACTCTTTTCAGTAGTTGTTAAACGTTACACATTTACTTTGTAACATATATAACTTAATTTGTAACAGTTATTGTAATTATATTAGTTTATTGTCTTCTACTTATAATTATGCTATCATCCATGGTAAACTTACACTATACAATTTATCAAAATCATTCCTCCTGTTGTTGTTTGTCTCGTCTCTAATATTTTTTCTTGATCCATCATGATTCGTAACAGTTGTGTTTTACATATTTATGTGTAAATTTAAATTAAAGTGTATTATGTGTGAATGGCTTTATTAGAAGTTGCCTTTTTATGATAAATGAAACGATTACATTGATAATATTGTCATTTTACACTTCTAATACTCGTCTCCACATTTTTTTTCCAAGAATAAGAATAAAGTCAGGTGACTTACATTGACCTCTCTTAAACTTTAGTGAAATTACACTGACATTTTCTCTAGTTTGAAAAATTATATTGACCTACCTTGCACAAGGGTGACCTAAATAAGAGTTTTAAAGTTTGTCAAACATGAAAATGTGAGAGCAATTGAAAAAAAATAATAACAAATGACGTTTAATTTTGTTATTATTAGAGAATGTCATTGTACATCATATGAGATGAGTGTAGCTTATCAAATTAGAGGAGAAATCAATATTTTATAAAACTTTTTAATGTAAATATAATTTATCCAAAAAAGTTTAAGTGCTAGGATCCACAATTTTTTTTTTCTTTCTTGTGGTTTTCTCTCCTTACCATAGAAGAGGGAATCTACTTTCTCATCATTTTCTCTTCATGTACTTCTTTCCTCTCATTTTTTCTTATTTCCAATGGAAAATAAGATAAGGTAATAACTAATTAATGTGCAAATGCGTGACAATTTTTTTTTCTTTTTTCTCTTTTCTTTTGTTTGCTATTTTTATTTTTATTTACAAATAACTGATCACTTTTTATCATGAACATGAATTGAGAAAATAGTTTAAAAAGCTTTAATATTCAAAAAAATTTAAGAGTATTTTACAAAATTATCCTTATTATTTACACTCTTTATTTCTTAATTATTCTCAATTTTTTTACTAAGTCTCATTCCATAGGAGTATAATTGAAAAAAAAAATTGGTATTACTTGAATTTTAAAGACAGAAATTTATTTGGAAAAATACAATTTCAAAAGCCACAAGTTCAAGCAAATGTTTGGTCTTAGTTTTAACACAAATTAACTTATCAGTCATACTATATATGCACCAAATATCATACATTATACATACACCTCGTATTAAATATGTTTGGATCCATTACGAATACACAGATCCCCACTACACACTTAAACATGCATGCACACGCGATTCGCGTTTCTCAGTTTTCATTTGCGTGCACAAACTTTATAAGCATCTGTACCCAAACATTATGTAGTA
>QANU01074319.1:553899-569601 GCA_003254905.1 Nissolia schottii | reverse complement strand
CTTAACCTAGTATTTTCGAAAAAAACAATAATGAGGGACTATGAGTATTCCCACCAAGTGAATAGAGTTCTGCTACACGTACACCAAAAACCATACACCATACATACACTTCGTACTTATATACATAAAGTTTGTGTTTTAACTCATGTAATGCTTGTGCACTTAATTAAGTATAGTTGAGAGTATCATTTACAAGTTTGTAATGTTTGTGCACTCGTCAGAATAAAGTTTGTGCATTATTAATGGTGTATGTATGAGTGTATAAAATTGGGTGTACATGCAGCATTTTTGAAGTGAATAACAACCTAGTGAGTATTGCGTACTACTCGAGGGTATGCAGTTAGCTAGGGTGTTACAGTGACGATGAGGTGATGACGAGGATAAAGATAACAGAACAAAGATGAGAGGATGAAGATGATGACGATGAGAGGAAACGGTGACGGGAACGAGTTCGGGATTGTAGCGCGTTATTTATAATTTTAGAAATTTTATGTTATACATATAATGATCATTAATTATGTATAATTGGATAGTGTATGTACTGATGTATGCAATTTAAGCGTACACAAAACATTTTTGCTAACTAACCTAATCAGTAAAAGAGATCGGCAAAAGATTTTTTGAACTTCATGTTAATGAGAGTAAATCCTACTTCAATTTATAGTTTCACATTCTATCTCACCATCCTTTAATCTTCATAAAGAGAATTTAATTATTTGAGTGCATATCCGTGATAATAAATAAGAATGCTAACTAGAATTATATTAAAATTAAATAAAAATAATTTAATAAAATTATTTCTTAAATTAGTATTAATTTTAAGTATCTTAATATTCATTCATTTAATTAAAATAACCCATAATTGAAGATGGGAAAGTACATCAGAAGTAAGAATTTTTTAATAAAATAGTATTTTTTTTACTTTAGTCAATTTTTATGAAAAGTTATTTGTTACTCTCACTTTTAAGATAACATTTATTACTAAATTTTTAATTATATTCTTAATCTATTTTTAAAAAAATATTAAATAATATTATAGTAAAAATTAAATAATAATAATTTAATAAAATTATTCTTTAAATTACTTTTAATCTAATTTTTTTTAATATTTAATTAAAACAGCACATAATTTGAGATTCCAAATTGACTAAATGGTGCTTCTAAGATGCCCTATTGTGTGGACTGGGGTTGGTGATTTTGGTTGGAGTGAAGGGGAGAGAGAGTGATTAGACTATGCAATTTGATGAGAGTGTGTTAAAAGTGAGTTTTCAGTATCTTAACAACAAACACAAATCAAAGCTACATTTTGAGCGGCTTTCTGACAATATTCTGCGTACGACCACACTGTCCTCTTCTTCTCTCTGTGTCTCTTTCTAGGCTTTCGTGTCCCCCAACCCATCCCTATTACATACACTGCGTTACATTTTTGCAAAAAAATAAGTATATTTAGTATTTTATTTGAATTTATTTTTTGATTTACTCTACGTATAAGAAAATTTTATATTCTCATTAACAATTTTTAAAGTCTAATTCTTACATTTACCTCAAAATTTTCATATAAAATATAAATAATTATATTAAAGATTCTAATTAATTAATAATATTAAAGATGCTAATTTCTACTAAGTGATGTACTTAAAAAAATCCTTCTACTTCATAATTTTATTGGCAAATATTGAACAGTTATTAAATATTATGCAAATTATAGCTCACGTGAATATAAGACAAATTTTTAATTAGGAAATTTTTTAGATTAACCAATCAAATAATAATATTCATAATAACGTATTTGTACCAAAAAGAAAATAATAACGTGTGAATAAATGAACATGAAATATATTTTTATGAGTTTAATCAATATATACTATAAATTATTATTCAATCATGTACATTAACATATAAGTGATAATTATATATAAAAAAATTATATTATTTGTATTTATTTTTTTAAATTCATTGCTCATCATATTTATTAAAAATTTTGGAGACACTTTTAAATAGTGTTTTCTTTGTTTATTTTTCATTGTCATCTTTTTATAAAAATATATATTTTAAGAAATTATTTAATTGATACTCACATAAAAAAATATGGTGTGTTTAGAAAAAATTAATTTTAAATAGTTAGTGTTATAATAATTAAGTGTTATGAAAAATATGAGATATAATAAAAATAAACTTGTAAAAAAATATATTTAATAATTTATTCAAATGACAAATAATCTTAGATAAATTTTTTGTTTTAGAAATAATAACAAAAAGTGAACCAAGAGAGATTCTTATTCAATAATTCTTTAGGGGTGTGTGTATACATGTATATATATGATTACAAAAATTATCTTTTGTGTATAAAATTCTTGAACATTAATACAATGACATTTAATAGCAATTAAATTTATTTTATTGTCATCAAAATTATTATACTTTTATTTATATTTATGATTATTCTTTTTTTTATAAATGTTTATGTTTATTCTGTAACCTTTAGATCATACTTTTAACGCATATGAATCCTGAATTTTTATTATTGGAAAGTGAAGCATCAAACAAAACAAAACAGAGTGCTGAGGACAGTGCTCACATTTAATGCATTTTTTTTCTCTTTTCTAGTTTCAAACACTGCACTAGCTGCACTGTTCTGCTGTCTCCTCTCTTCACTCTCTCTCTGCCTCTCTCTCTCTTTAGGGTTTCTCTCTGCAAATTCTGATATCTTCTCTTCAGCTGGGCTTCTCTCACATGCCACATTGATCTTATCAACTTTCCTAACTCCTTAGGTTAGTAAAAAAAACACTTTCTTTTTTACTCCAACTGGTTTTGTTCATGGGCATATTCATTTCTTCATTTGCATGTTACTTGTGATCCATTTACTCACCTGATTCTTAATATATGTGTGCATTTTTCCTCTCTGATTTTGTTTTTTACTTGGTAATCTCATTTTTCTTTCTTTTTGAAAAAAACAAAACCACCAAGTTGTTGGGTGTGTATCTGAGTCATCATCAGCACTTTCTGTGTTCCAAAAAAGAAAATCTGACTTTTTTGTTGTTTGATGTTTAATGTTGCTCAAGAAAAAAAAGTTGCCTTTGCAGCATTTCAACGTAGGAAGAATCTACAAGCAAGCGTTTCGAAAGTTGTCTCTTCAGAGGTTCTGATCTCTCTGTAAGTGCTCAGCTGTTCCCAATGTTATGCCAAAGGTTTCTTTTTTTTTTTTTCCCACAAAAAAAATGAAGGAAAACATTCCATTGCCCCCTTGGCATTTTTAGAAGGGTTCAGATTCAGGTAAAAGTTTTTTTTCCTTTCACCACCTTTCCACTGAGACAGGGATTTAGGACTGTTTTGTTTTTTTATTTTTTTATTTTTTTATTTTTTAAATTACAGAAGTTACATTTTACCCCCTTTCTTCTTTTCCTTGATTCCTAATGGATTCTAACACTGGTTGTTCTCCTAATCCATGCGTTTTATCTGGAATTGAAAGGAATGGCATTTCCATCAGATCACTACTCACTGTGTTCGCTTTGGAGCAATTTAGAGGCTCTTTTCTTTCACGGCTTCTGTTAAAACTTTTTAGAGCTTGAAAAGCAAAACCAAGTTTTTCATGCTACACTGACTATGACTTGGTCTATCTAGTGTTGTTACTCAGTCTCTCTTTGGTATGATTCTAGGTTTTGATCTAAAACATATAGAAGATTTGGGGTTGGGCTAGAATAGTTTGTTGTTGAAAGGTAAGGTGGTGAAAGCATGGATTTTTTGAAGATCAGGAAGTTCATAAAATCTTATAAAGCAGATGGGGAAAAGGGTTTGGCAGATAAGGAAGTGGCAGAGCCGGAGGAACCAAAGCCTAACTCTGGCGGGCCCGATCAATTTAAATCGGAGAATGCGGATTTGGCTGCTGAAGCTGAGGACGACGATGATTTCATTACGCATGAGGTAAAGAGGAGGCTGAAAGAGTTGAGAAGAAACAGCTTTATGGTGTTGATTCCGGAAGAAGATTCTTGCCCAGAGGAGGGGGAGGATGAAGAGGAAGAAGGAGAGACTAGCTCTAATGAATGGAGAGATGTGGAAGCAGAAGGTCAGCAATGGTGGCGTGGCTTTGATGCCGTATATGAAAAGTACTGTGAAAGAATGCTGTTCTTTGATCGGATGAGCATGCAGCAGCTTAATGAAGTTGGCAAAGGTAGATTTCAATTGTTAGTTGTTGGCAATGATAAAACCATGTTTAGCCTTACCTTCTATTATGCTTCCTACGCAGATACTGGTTGGTTTATTACTTCATTAAAATTAGGAGTGATTTATCATCCCAAATTCCAAACGCAGACATAAAACTCAGAATCAAAGTGAAGTGAACTTTGTCCCACGGTTTAGCTTGCCTGAAATAATTTTCTGTAATAAAAACAGTTTCTTTGGTAGAAAAATGAAGACATAGTTATATTGGATTTTTCAAAATTATTTTTGTTTGAAGATGGTGACAATGAGTTTATCTTCCTTTTACTGCCTCCAAATTCCAATTGCTAACTAAATATACTACTTTCGTTGTTGTCTTTGCATTTGTTGTATCTTTTGATATTTCATCCTCACGATGTCAGGTTCACAGTACCCTTCAACACCATCTCCAAGATCTGCATCAAAGAAGTTGACATCTCCCCTTCGATGTCTTTCCTTGAAAAAATTCGAAGAACCTGATGATGAGACTGAACATCTTCAACAGCCCGAAAATGATCCTTACCAGGATATTGAGACAGCATATGTCGGTCAAATATGCTTGACTTGGGAGGCACTTCACTGTCAATACTCTCATATGAGTCATAAGATATCTTGGCAACCTGAAAATCCTACCTGTTACAACCACAGTGCACAACAGTTTCAACAGCTCCAAGTTCTACTACAGAGGTTTATTGAGAATGAACCTTTTGAGCAGGGTCTCCGAACTGAAATTTATGCTCGCACAAGGAGCACTTTGCCTAAACTGCTTCAGGTTCCTAATATTCAAGGTGAATTTTCTGTGAATCATTTGTAGTCAATTTAGGTGTCATGGATATTGCAAAAGTTTCTAGTAACTCTTTTTTAATATAAAATAAAAAAGTAGTTGGTAGTCTTTGAGTGCAATTTTCCAATTGTATTTATGATGTTCATGTTTGTAACTTTGTATGACTTAAGTGCTCAACTTTATGATTCTGTTCAGGTTCAGATAATAAGTCAACAGATGATTCGGACATGAGAGTTCTTGCTCCTGATCTTATCAAGATAATTGAAAGCTCTATCCTAACATTCCACCTTTTCCTGAAAAGGGACAAGAAAAAGTCAAGTGGTGTTATCAACCTATTTGGACATCAGAACCAGCTTGCAACTCCTCTACAACAGGTTCAGTCTACTCTTGAGAAGGTAAAGCCTGATCCTTTTGTAATCCATGTGTATAATTTTATATGATATAATAATCAACACAGCCAAAAATTTTAGCTTGGCCATAAGACTGGATTATAAGCTTTTAGGCGCTTGGCAGTGAATACAAGTTAGCAGATTGTTCTTAGTATGTTACGCTCTTCATTATCCATCAATTCTAGTTGTCTTCTTAAATTTTACATGGTTGATCTCCAAGGTTCGATTGATGGATCTTTAACATGCTTGTTTTAATGGTAAAATGCTGGTGCAGCTTATTATTGGCAAATATGTTGAGCATCTATTACGTGACTGAAGAAAATGTATGTTTGATGCTATATTCTTGTATGTGCAGAAAGTGGTGAAACTGAAGGAACTGCGTAGGAAGAAGAAAGGTTGGAAGAAGAATTCTTGGCCCCAGAAGCATGAGGACACTCAGCTATTGCTCGGCCTCATCGACATGAAAATACTGTTAAGGGTTCTGCGGATGGCGAGGTTGACTAGAGAACAGCTGTTTTGGTGTGAAGAAAAGATGAAAAAATTGGATTTATCGAACGGAAGGTTAGAGAGGGATCCGTGTCCCGTCCTTTTCCCTTGCTAGTAACAATGGTGTACATCTGATAAATAGCTGTGGAGAATGCTTCATTGTTAGTTCTTTCTGCTTGGAAAGATAATTCATTGTGGCTGATACAACAGCTTCTTAGGGTGTCTTGGGAAGAACTGAAAATGGGTTTGCTGTTGTATGAGATGTGCCCATTGTTCTATTAAAATTGAGTTCCTATGTTGTTTTGTAGAACTCTTGGTATAACATGGTAGTTGTTAAGGATTACTAATATTCTTGTTGATTCTTAGATTCAATTTAATGCTACTAGCATGCTTCTTCTTGAAAATGACAATATTCTTAGGATAGATAAAGCTATAAATATAACCTGATGTGGTGTGATGGTGGGCAAATCTTGATTTGTCATATTTCATTTACCTGCTATTTTGGTTAAATTTGGGACATTGGTAAATTGTTGTAGAAGTGTTGACGCATTGGTAAGTATATGATCATTATTTGGTTCATATTTATATATAAAGTTTGGTCAAGCGGAAGGCATTTTGGTTTATGAAATTCAAAATATTTTGCAAGGTGGGGCTAAAATTGTGATTACAATACACCTTGAGGTTGATAACGTGATTGTGAAAGTACTTAGAATTGTAAATTTCAATGCTTTCAAAACCCTTTTTGGTGTTGTCACAATTTGCATACAATTCCAATTCCAGTTGTTACAAGAGTCTTATCTAATATGAGTTACTGTATTCAAATATAATGACTGATGAACGATGTTAAAAGAGTAGTATTGTGTAATTTTAAGTTTAAACATATATAAAATAAAATAAAATTTAAAAAGGAAATGAAAACAACCAGGGCCTTGGCCTGGCCCACAGCTATGAAAAGCGATTAGAAGGGTGCCACATGCAACGAACATGTGATTTTCTCGTGTCCACAACACCGTTCAAATTGGCAGTGACTTGGGAAAACACCCGATGGCATTAATGTCATTCCACGTGCCAAATGCTAGTTGAGTTGAATTTAGTTTAAATAAAATTAAAAATTTGGTTGCAAAAACGGGTTTTATACATACATTACATGACAGCATGACATTTGTTCCTTAAACCAACGAACTCCGCGTGTTTGGTGAGTGGTGAGAATAATAATAAGTGAACCGACTTCAATTCCAGAAGCAGAAGCATTAATTCATTCAGCTCGTGTCTTCTTCATTTGATCTTCCTCAGCCTGCTCTGTAACTGTATGTAAGCCTTTCCTTTCATTTGATCTATACTCTCTTCTTCCGAGCTTTGAAAGTTTTTATTTATTTATTTATTTATATATATATTTTGTTTCCGTGCTAAACTCTATTATTTTTGCATTTGGAATTCATCTTTACAATTAACTGTTATATCTTCTACCCTTCACTGTGTGCGTCTGGGTACCTTACTTTAATTCTTCAGCTGCTGATCTTCCTTCTCAATTATTTGTTTTTCGCCAAATAAAGCATGAGGTATGACCTTTCACTATTTTTATTTATTTATTTATTTATTTCATTGGTAAGACACTGAGCAGAACATTGGTTCGTTGATGAATTTAAAACCAAATAATGCCTTCCTTGCAATATTTATTCTGTTCTCTATGAGCAGCTCCTTCTTGGTTGCATCTCAGAGAATCTAGCTGCGTTTTGGAAAGCTGCTGATTAGGATGGCCACTGAGAGCCCTATGAGGATGGTGGAAGGCAGCCAGGCTAGTAAATGGCTTTCCTCAAAGGGTGCTTCGGCATTTCCATCTTCATTCGAGAGTAAGGCAATGGAGGATTTGGTGTTATTCTTCAAGGGCCAAAAGCTTCCTCAAGATAAAGCAGGCTTTGTTCCAAGTCGAAGTGGTAGTGCTCCACCGTGTATGGAGGGTTCGGTTGCAGCAGTTGGAAATGTGTTAGCTGCCAAGGGTTCTAGTGGCGCCACTTCAAATTCTGAAGCTTTAGGCAATGCGATGGAGACTCGCATGTCCAAAGGGCAATGCTTCTTTGATCCTTATGCTGCATATCGTGTCTCTAATGACAGCTTGAACCCCAGGCTTCCTCTACGGAACTTGCTGAGCCAGACCGGTAGTTGTAAAGAAAATCAAGGGCCTGACAAAAAGGGATCAGTTGAGGAAGCTTCTCAAAACTTGTTTGAAGACCGTAGAATACTTAAGCCAGGGCAAAATGCAGCTCTGTTATCTAATAATCACAAAAGCTTGGTGGATTTGATACAGGTATGAGCTTGACTCACGTACCAAAAGGCCTGCATAGAAGTGCTGTTTTCTCATAACAAATATTTGAAAAATAGAACTAGTAAAATAGACCGAATTGGGGAGTTTCTTGAATCTTTAGCCTTGGAAGACTTCACCTTTTATGGCTCCTGGATTCTTGTATTTTAATTGTAGAGGTTTCTCAAAATGATTGTTTTGTTCTTTGTGTTCATTATTTGCGAATATTTGTGACTAGCCTCCATGTCTACTATTGCATTAAAAAAAGAAAAGAAAAGCTCAGCGCTGTGTTTGCTGGTCTCTTGATTCTTTTTTCAGCACATAATGTCGGATTTTTTTTTTTAATATGATGATTCTTTTATTTGTCAATTTTCAGCAAGACTTTCCTCGCACCCCTTCCCCTGTATATAACCAATCTCATTTACCAAGTCATGCTACAACAGAGGGCCCATTTGATCTAGATGTGCATGCATTTCCCTCTAGTGTCTCTTCTGTACATGTCTCAAACCTGCCAGACTCAGCTACAAATTCTGCAAGTGCTATTGAGAAAGATTCTCTAAACTTAGATTCCTGTGACTTAATATCAAATGATGGAGCTCCTTCAGAAACCTTTCGAAACACGCACCATTCTGATGGAAACAAAAGCCCATCAGAAGATCAAACATGCAGCAAAGGTGCTGGGTTAAAAGATGATGTGTCAACGGATGAATTCATACATACAGAGAAGCAAAAATTGGGAGCATATACGGCAGAGGGTACAAGACACAAACAAAAAGAAAATAAGCTAAATCAATCTTTTGCAAACGGCTTCGGTTACCAAATTCCAGGCGCCGGGGCAAAAGTTGTACCTCAAGGGATGAACTGTTCACAGAATTACTTTGGAGAAGTAGCTCATGGCCACATGCAGTTCTCCTCTCTTGGGATACAACCATCAATCTCTTCTCCGGGACTCGCTGGTTCAGGAGGCCCATTTTATCCTAATTTTCAGCCGTCTGGTTTATTTGCTCCACAATATAGTTCAGAAGGATATGCTGTGAGTTCTTCCATATTTCCGCCATACATGGCTGGATATTCTTCTCAAGGAGCCTCATCTCTACCCTTTGATAATGTATACGGTCCAAACCTTAATAATGGTCAAGCTACCACTGTTTCATCAGGGGAAAGGGTTCCACACACAGGAGAATTTCAAAATCAAAGCAAGTTTTATGGCCAGCATGGATCAACATTGCAACCTTCTTATGTTGACCCCAGTATCCAGTATTATCACCACTATTTTCACGACACATATCCTGCCGCTCTTTGGCAGAATCAATTGCCGCCAAGATTGACTGGGGGCCAGTTCAATTCTCAAGCTTCACAGCAGACTTCAGATGCTAATGCATATTTGTATAGTCGAAACTATCCATCTCCAATAAATGGTGGTTTGACCATTCCAAGTGTAAGAAATACTTGCATGGATGTCATGATGCAGTTACCTGCATTGTCTCTTGGAAGTCCAATCCTTCCATCCTCACCAAAGGGTGGAACTAATCCTCTTGGCAGACCAAATGAAATGAAGATACCTCTAGTTTCTCATGAAAGTGCAAGATTTTGCTCTGGTCAGAGAGGATTTAGGAGTTATGGTGACCCCAAGAAGCAATCTGTTATCGAAGAACTTAAATCGACTCATTCTGGGAAGTTTGAACTTTCTGATGTAGCAGGCCGTATTGTTGAATTCAGGTACTTTCTGCAGCAAATTGCAATATCTGATATTATATGCAGTTTCATCTCCTATAAGAATGGGGAATAATGATTTGTTGATTTGTGTTTAACTTAGCATTGACCAACATGGAAGTCGATTTATCCAGCAAAAACTGGAAAGTTGCAGTGCTGAAGAGCGGACATCTGTTTTTCAAGAAATCCTTCCACATGCTTCACAATTAATGACCGACGTGTTTGGTAATTATGTGATTCAGAAGGTATAATGTTGAAATTTACATCTGATAAACTTCTACGTTTGTTTTTCATCCTGCACTAGTAACTCAACTTGATGTTGCTAATTCCTTCAAGTTTAATACAGTTTTTTGAACATGGAAATCCTGATCAGAGAAAGAAACTTGCAGAACAGCTTTCTGGACATATGTTGTCTTTAAGTTTGCAGATGTATGGTTGTCGTGTAATCCAGAAGGTATGTTGATTCCTTAAGTACTTTCAAAATTATAATCAGTTTTCTGTTTCCTTTTTATGTAATCATATATATTGATCATTGTATCACATTGCTCTGCACATTTATACAATTCATAATATAATCCTCTTTTAGTGATTTGAAAATAGAGTAGAATGTATTAAGGGTTTTCACTTTTGTTTTTGTCACCAAATGGTGCAATCAAAGCATATGAAAAGTGCTTTTCGGCTTAAGAAGCAGAAAAAGGCCAAAGGTTCTTTTGAACAAAGTATGTTGTAAATGGATGCATTTGTAAAGCTTCTGAATGTGATCCATTATTCTCCAACCAAAATTTAATCTGGTTTGGTTTTTAGGTCCTGGAAGTTATAGAGCTTGATCAGAAGACAGAACTTGTCCAAGAACTTGATGGACATGTCATGAGATGTGTACATGATCAAAATGGAAATCATGTGATACAAAAGTGCATAGAATGCATCCCAATGGAAAAAATTCCATTTATTCTCTCTGCTTTTCGAGGTCAAGTTTGCAATCTTTCTACTCATCCATATGGTTGTCGTGTTATACAGGTATCGTCGGAGCTTTTGGTACACTACACTTACTCAAAATATATTCTAGATTCTCGATGATCTTATTTATCTATTTCTTATTGTGTTAAGAGAGTTTTGGAGCACTGTTCAGATGAGCAAAATATTCAATGTATAGTGGATGAAATCCTAGAATCTGCTTTTGTTCTTGCTCAAGATCAGTATGGAAATTATGTGACTCAGGTTGGTGATGTACTTTTATTTATGCAACCATACTTGCTTCTATTTTTCCTTTTTATTTGAATCAAATGCTGGGATGGAAATTGCAGCATGTTCTAGCGAGGGGAATGCCACGTGAAAGAAGTCAAATTATAAGCAAGTTGACCGGGAAGATTGTGCAACTGAGTCAGCATAAGTATGCATCTAATGTTGTTGAGAAGTGCTGGGAGCAGGGCGATGAGATTGAGCGAGAGGCCTTGATAGAGGAAATTGTTGAGCAGCCTAGTGAAAGGGGCAATTTATTGGTAAGTATGATCATCAGCATATAGGGTAAGTAGACACTGCTCAGGGCTTTTGGTTGAAATAAATTGTGTGTGTAAGATTATCTGTTTATTGAGTTGGTCTTTTGGCTGCCCATAACATTGCACAGACAATGATGAAGGACCAGTTTGCAAATTATGTGGTCCAAAAGATTCTTGACAGATGCAGTCACAAACACAGGGAAATTCTACTGAGCCATATAAAGGTTCATCTTCATGTTTTGAAGAAGTACACCTATGGGAAACACATTGTTGCCCGTTTTGAACAACTTGCTGGTCCAGGTATATATATTAAGTCACAATAGTAAAATTTCCTTCTTCTTTGGACAACATCAGGGGAAAACTAGATACTAATATATTTACTCTTGAGCAGTGTGGTTAATGTCATGTTTCATGTTTTGGAATAACGGGAAAATTTGTGTTCTGTTGTTTGATATTTGCAGGGAACGAAGCAGAGGAGGTTTGAGGTTCCTGACACTAACTTTGAGCAAGCTGTATTATATCATTTTTTGCTCTAAGCTACTGCTGCAATATATATATTATTGTATACTGATGTTACCTGCTTAATATCCTTGAGGAACTTTGGTTTACCATGTACTCAATGATATATATATATATATATATATATATATATATATATATATATATATATGTGTGTATATATATATATATTATANTATGTATATGTATATATTTTATAAGTAACTATTACTTATACCAGTGTGTGAGTTTACTTCTATCCCAATTTTCAGTTTATTTATTCACTTAGGAATGATTTGATCGTGCAAAGTAAATTAAGGGTATATGTATGCATGACAGCACGAGCTGAATTTTCCCGAGTATGAGAGATTCAAAGAAATAAAAATGTTACCAATGGGAAGAATATAACAATTTTCAGACATGATTAATGATGATTAATTAGTAAATAGAAGAACTAAAATTGGGCAACTAATTTTGACCGTCATGCGATTTACAATGGGAAAACTAAAAAAGTAATTTAGTGATGTGTTTACTTCTTCGCATCGTGTCATAAGTTAATTTTGATATATTTATTGATATAAAGAAAACTTATGATTATACATAGAAATTTAGAGAAAATTAAACGTTCTTGATAGTAGAATAAAATTCTTTGTTTTAATCATTTTTTTAACGAAATTATTTTTACTAATGTATTTGATAATATAATAATACAATATTTTTTTATAGAATTGTATATGATCATTTATATATAAAATATTATTGAAATAAAAGAATTTAATATTATAGATTTGAGCTTAGATATTATGAAATCGTAAATTAAAATAAAATAGAATAGTTCGAGTCATAAATTAAATATTTTTAATGATATGTTAATATATAATTAAATTTATAAAATTTTAATTTTATACATTATTTATGTAAAATTTTTGCTTTATCATTCAATTATCAAAAATGTTACATGTACATCCAATTTTATATACTTATATTACATCATTAATAATGCACAAACTTTATTCTCATTAGTGCACAAATATTATAAAGTTATGGATGATATTCTCAATTATATTTAATTAAGTATGCAAACATTACAGACATTAAAACACAAACTTTATGTATATAAGTATAAAGTGTATGTATGATGTATATTTTTTTGTATACGTGTAGCAAGACTGAATAATTATATATTGTATCAACCGAAAAACTCCTTTTTTCTGACATGATAATTAATTCATATAAATGATAAAACATTAAAATTATGTTTTATATTGTAAGAAATGAAGGTTGCCCATGAACATGTCAAAGTAGCGAATTGACAGCCTAATAAAAAAAAAGAGTCAATCATTTGGATTTTTCTAATTGTCAACCATATGGCTTTGATTTTGAATTTTCTCTCGTTTTCAAAGTTGTACTAATTCATTGGGGGAGTGTGAAATTCGTAGGAATTTGGTTTGGGAATTGGGATGTTGAAGAATTAGAAGCAAAAACAGAGTGGTTTTGCCGATCGAAGTTGCGCGTTTTCTGAGGATTCTCCAATCCAATCCAATCCATCCAAGAGGTACAGTACAGCTCACACGTTGTTTCTATCCCCAACCACGAAATTCTCTGTGGATGAAATAAATATTTCGCTTCTAATTTCACGTTGATGCTTAGTTGTTGATAATGATATTTCTATTGCCGTAGACGGAGAAATTTTGATTGATTGTTAGGTTTTGCTTAATATACCAAATAATTATCGTTATTAGGTCATTCGGTTCGAATATTGGTTCAATTAGTTCGTTTTCAAAAGGAAGGTATAGTTGATTGAGAGATGGAGTGCAGAAGCACCATCAGCAGAAGCAAAAGGAGTGGCGGCGGCGATGGCGAAGTGGGAAAGGCTGTAATTGTATTGATATGTGGAACGCTGGTGTACTACCACTGTGCCTACCGCAATTCCAGCATTGTCTCTCTTTTCTCCGACGTCTTCATTGTCCTCCTCTGCTCCCTCGCCATCCTCGGCCTTCTCTTCCGTCAGATGAACATTCAGTCAGTTTATATAATCCACATCCTATTTCAACTGGTTATTATCCCTCTAATTTAGGGTTTCAGATTCAGATTTTCATTTCCTTTTTGATTTAGGGTACCGGTGGATCCGTTGGAGTGGCAGATCTCGCAGGACACCGCCAATACCATTGTTGCGTGGCTAGCTAACACCATAGGCGCAGCCGAGTCTGTGTTAAGGGTTGCTGCAACTGGCCATGACAAGAGGCTCTTCTTCAAGGTATTAATATATATATATATATATATATATATATATATTCTCATTCTTTCATATTTGTATAGAGGGGGCGGCCCAATGCACAAGCCCCCCACTTAGTGGGGCCTCTGGAGGGTAGACCCATGGAGCAAAGAGGCTCTTTTTCTAGGATCTAAAACTGTCCAGATCACAACCATTGCGCTAAGCTTACCCTCTATTCTCATTCATTCATTTGTGATAGAAAAAGTTAACGTTCTCTATAATTTGTAACTTTTACTCTCAACTCATTCTTTAACATTTATACATCAAAATGAAAAATTATGATTCTGTCTTTGAAAGTCATGATATCAACTGATGTCGTATTGTGTATACATCCTTAATTCAGGTGATTCTTTGCCTTTATATGTTATCTGCTCTTGGAAGATTGGCTTTGGGTATCACAGTTGCCTATGCTGGTACGTTACCTTTGACATCTATTTCTTCCTTTGTTGGCTTATTTACTTTATTATCATGATAGTAAGTATGAGTTAAACAAGAAACTTTAGCTACAGAAAAATATGAATTGACGTTTCACCATATCCTTCTTTTGATCTTTGCTTTCTTTACCCCTAAACGCTCACTAATATATTGCAAATATTGGTGAACTATGTGGTGCCACCTGTTTATAAAATAGAATCTAAACTCTTACCCCAAATAGATATGCTTGATTGTTTATCATTCACTCTACATCTAAGAATAATAGTCTCTCCAAGATTGACAAACCTTTTTTCTGACGAATGTCTTTCACTTGACATTGAGGGTGCTTACTGCAAAATGATTTTACATCAATTTGCATGAATACCATTTGGTATTATGACAAGATGAATTACATTTTTGCTTGGAATAGGCTTTAAAAACTGCAAGTATCGCACATTAAATAGTGATCAGCTTTTTTCCCCTTCTCTCCTGATATCATTACATGCCTGCTTCTCTAAAATGACATTATGTGGTGGCTAGATTCACTTCCAATGGATAAATGTGGTAAAACCTGGATTCACCAGAAAAGGGAATGGTCATCCTTTTTATTGCCATTTATGGAGAGGGAACTCTACTATTTTCAGTGTTTTCTATGTTCAGATGTTTGGCTTTGATGTTTATAATGATGCTATATATAGTCTCGGTCTCACATTCTGTTAATACAGGACTTTGCTTGTTTTGTCTTTACATGTTTGCGGAGTGTTCTCAATCAATAAGCTCATGCGTTGCCTGGTTATTAGGAAGAAGAAATGACCCTAGTGGAGAGCAAGACACAATTATGTAACACATTCATTTTGTACTAACGTTTTGGTAAAATGTAAAGTTGATTCTGTAGCTAAATTGTTAATCATATGATTAACTCGTGATTGATCTTGTTAACATGTATATACTTTATAAGAAGTCCCAAAAATGTGAAGAGTAAGCCCTTAATTTGTCCAGCAAATATTTTAAGGGTTAATTATGTTTTTAGTCCCTGTAAAATTTGAAAGTTTGGTTTTAGTCCCTGTATAAAAGTTTTAGTCCCTGCGAAGTTTAAAAGTTTGGTTTTAGTCCCTGGAGCTGGATGGGAGTTGACTGCGCTGACGTGAACGCCC
>QANU01074319.1:468654-552971 GCA_003254905.1 Nissolia schottii | reverse complement strand
GCCGCGTCAGCGCCTGAGGCGTCCAAGTCAGCGCAGTCAACTCCCATCCAGCTCCTGGGACTAAAACCAAACTTTTAAATTTCACAGGAACTGAAACTTTTATATAGGGACTAAAACCGAACTTTCAAATTTTATAGAGACTAAAAACATAATTAACCCTATTTTTAAAGCATCAATTTGGTCGTTGATATTACAACAGCAATACTTTACTATGCCAAAAAAGTTATGTGCTAATAAAGTCCCAGAGATAGATTTGTCTAGTTGGATTTGTTCTTTGCATTTCAATCATTTTGGACCTCCAATCTCCAATTTTGCTGAAATCAACAGTTAACTTTTACTTTGGTCCAATTATTTACACGTTGAAAAATCAAACCACATGACCTCATACTATAATTTTTAATAGAGGAATAAGCTAAACATTGACATCCAATCAATCAAATTAAATCAAGTATGTGAAGCACACTGCCAAGACTTCTACTAAATACGAGATAAAGACAGCACCACAAGTAATTTTTAGGTTTAAGGAAACTCGAACTAACATAAGTAATATATTTCAAAAGAATATATTTTTCAAGTTCAGGTTTTCAAGTAAACTCAAACTAACATATGTAATATATTTCAGATGAATATATTTCTATATGAGGTGCAACTATTCAATTCATGAAACTAACCATACCAAATTAGAAAAAACTATTTATTTCTAATGAAATTCTCACACTTTTTAAAGGGCAAAAGGTGATAGTTAAGTAAAGCACTCCCATCTTTTTTCTCTTTTACACAATCTGGGGTATCCATCGTTGCAAATCCGATGACTAATCTCTCGTTGGCTTGTAGCCATTTCTAAGGGTAAAATAGTTGTTCCGAAGATTTAAAGCTACTATATACCCAAAGTCAGAGATCAAATCCTCAACATTTAATTAAAGGAGGATGAGCCCCTTCCACTCAACCACACACTCCCTTGTAAAGCACTGCGGTTAAGAATTTTCCCAAAAAATCAAATACTTCACTATTTATTACAGCTAACACTAATGGGTTGATCAGTAATTTAAATTGTAGAATAGACACAACAGGTATAGAACTTTATTAGGGATAGCTGAGGATGAGGGGAGACAAGGGTATCCGACTTTTAATCATGCAGAACTTGCCGGCAACACATTATTTATATGGTAAGTATAATTTAAGCTCAACCGATACAATTTCTCACATTTAAAATTGTGATGGGAAGAAACAGGAAGCAGAGGAAATTTCTCCCAAACTCATTCTTTCACCCTTTTCTATGATGAGAATTTTCCAGATCAATATCAAAATCTGAAAGCTTAAGAGCTAGGCTAACTGGTTAGCAGGAGTGACCATTCCAACAAGCTAGCCGACTGGCTGCTATGGCAAAATGGTTATGCAATTCCTTCTTTTTTGGGTATGAAGTCATCCAATTCTTAAATTCAAAAATAAAAAAGGGAAAATGATTAATTTGCATAACCTGCAGGGCTTACAAGCCCATGAAAGGCTACAAGGAAAGGCCGTTTTGGACAACCAGTATGTCCTTCCATGCTTCATAAAACATCCAGGTGATGCCAGAGGATGGCATGACCTTTAAACAGCTGGCAGCCCATCCTCTGTAGAGACCCTTCAGGCCTTCTTCTTGAATGACTTCTGCAAGTGCCGCCGCCATGTTTGGTGGGCACTTGCCTTGCAAAGCTCCCACCATCAAGCGCTTCCTGGCCACCTCCAAAGGGAAGCTAATTGTGCTGGCAGTAAAACCTGGGTGGGCATAAATCAGTCAGTTACCACTTACTACACAAACCATTCATGTCACCAAGTATAAAAGTTCAGACTTCAACCAAGGTACATGTAAAGTCTGAATGAGCCACATTTGGAAAAAAGGGCACATTAAGTGAAACATTGACACAATACATTGCCTAAGTAAATGGTGTCCACCCATCAAAAAAAACTAGTAAACGTTCCTTGCACATACTCTCTCTTTCTCCCCACTGCCTTTGAGTAAGAAAAACAAAAGTAGGGGAGAAATCAAACAGCAGATGGCTTATCTTTTTCACAAATAATAAATATTGAGGTCTTCCATGGTACTCAAGAAAACTTCAAGGGTTTGAAACCCATGCTAACATGGACAAACCATATTTTGCACATAATTCAAATAGGGTTTGTTATTGTATCCAAACGATTTATGAGTCATAATCTGATTTGCCCGCATCAACCCTTGAAATTTTGTTAGGTACCACAAAATTCCTCGTAAATATTTCAAGTTATTATTTGCTTCGTGCAACATGGTCACTCAAGAGAGGGCAAGACGCAAAGCAATAAACAAAGAGAAAAATAAAGAATTAAGTATTAACAAGTACAAGAGAAGCTCTCACCTGATAGAGCTCCAATCAGAAGCATCTCCGGACGATTTAAAGACTTCTTATTTTTGCTCTGGCAGTAAGTTTTCTTTATAGTATCGTACATGAAATAATAACATGTACTGTATGGAAGCATGCCAACAAGAGTAGGTGAGATACCGGCATAAAAAGCACCAATACCACCATCTTTATAAATATTTCTAACTGCGATGCCCAAATTAGGGTAGGCATCAGGACTTACAGTCAACCGATCCTGTAATAACAATCCAGAAAAGACAATCAGGGTAAAAAGAAAAACAAGAGTAAAAGAAAAAGAATGCAAACCATCAATTTTTCAAGTCTTGGCCACTTAGTTTAGTTCTTCTAGGATCATTTGATATTCCCATACGATACCTTCAAAACTTCTAGGGGGTGACATACAAGCGTGCTGGCGATTCCTGCAGCTGCACCAGCCAAAGCAACCGGCGAAATCCAAGATAAAGACAAGTTCAAATTGATGGAACCTATCTGCAACTTAGGGCAATCTTCCTGCTTCCATTTCTCTTGCACAGATCCCATTGCCCGTTTCACACACTCAAACGTGGCAAGCTCAATGGCCTGCGTTGGAACTATACGAATCATATTGATGGTGTTTCCAGCCCACAATCCTTGCCATCCTTGCTGCTCTATAACCTGAGCAAAACTGCCAGTGATATTCTTTGACCCAACACCAACAACCATTCTTGTCCTGCACATAAGTTCACAGGTTATGAGCATGGCAACGAGTTTAAAAAAAGTGCAACACAATATCATCACATGCTAAGCAACGATCCAAGTTGGAAATGTAAATAAGTTGAAGTCTCAACTCTCACTTAAATTTACCTCATCCATCTTAATGTTTAACATAATTATGAACATTCATTTGTTTTTAGGATTTGAACCCATGACCTCCAAGTCACTAGGCAACAGCTTTACCAGCGCATGGAGGCTCACCATCTCGGGTAGATAAAGATATATTGCAGTTAAAATGAAAAACACAGCTGAAGAGGGAACTTGAACTAAATGAATGTGAGAGAGATAAGCATGGTGATGTTCAAGTAAAAGGCAACTAGAGAACCTGATGGTCTCAAGAGGGGCAAGTACAGCTTTAGTCATAGCTCCTGCTAGCGCCCCGCTGACAAACTCGCCGACCTCCCTGGTCCCAAAAAAATCCTGAACAACAATGAACGGAAAGAGCAGAAGCAGCTCACACGATCATGATCTGGATAGAACTAGACTAGACCAGTGCCCCAAAAGTAATGTTTGATTCATTTTTAGGGATATAAACAAATATAACATTGGTATAATGCATAAAGAGGAGAAGAGAAGGAACTGACTCGGAAAGCTTGAGCAACGTTAGGTAGCTGGAGTCGGAAATCAAATAAGGTTGGGTCTTTGACTGAATCGATCACCATCATCTCTTTGGGAAGCGGAACCGTCATCATGCTGTAAACATCTCCGAAGACGCCGTGGCCGTGGTTCTTCTTCAGCTCCTGCGATTGGCATTCAAGATCCATTGCTTCTCGCTCGTTAGTTTTCTCAGCTAAGCTATGCTATGCTATTCCTATTATTTCTTCGTCTTTTTTCCATTCTTGAAACAAAAACCGAAAGAGAAAAAAACGTGCTTGTTCCCCAAAACTTGAAGAGATAATTTAATGCAAACAAAAGAAAGAAAGAAACGAACAAAGACAAGAAAAAAACACGAGTGAGTGAGTGAGTGAGTGGATTGGTTGAAGGAATTGACATGCCTGAGAGAGAGGGCGAGTGGTAGGGCTCTCTGTTTTTGGCGACATTTTGGTTCCACCCAGATTTTTTTGTGTCTCTTTCTTTCTCTGTAAAATTTCTTCCCTCTACTTCCTTTTTTTTTTTTTACTCCTCCCTCTCTTCCTATGTTATGCTACGCTATGCTATGCAGGGGTTTGCTAGGGTTCCTTTCAGTTTCAATTTCAATTTCGGTAACAATTAGATTGTGCCATGGCGCCATATGCGCATCAATTATCTTTGCTTTTTAATTTTAACTGGAATCGCATTCACTTCACACCCAAACGAAACGTGTATCACTGCTGCGTAGGATTGTCATTTTCTTTTCTTTCCCTTTATCTTCTGAAATATTTCTTTAAGATATTTTCTTTCTTTTTGTCTTCTTAAGATTTTTCATTCCTAATATCTTATACTATTTTATTTTCCCCTATGCTACTATGTCCGCCCTTATCCTTGTTTGATTCTCAAATGTGATAAGGACTGACTGCTTCTTTTGTTAACCATCTGATTCTCAAAAGTACGTAATCCTATTGGTAGACAACTGTATTTAGTTCACTTTTTGAATTTTTAAACTTCTTTTTTAGGTGAAAATATTAAGTTTGGTGAAAATAAATTAGATGTTGATTTTTAGTTTTTTTTTTCCTTCACAATTAAGATATTCACAGTGTGATTTTAATAAATATTTTTTTTGTTGGCTTGTTCACACCTTTAAGGGTAGGATAACTTACCTAAAAATTTAAACCAACTCCATACTCAAAGTTAAGAATTAAATTCTGATATTTGGTTAAGGAAAGATAAGATTCTTCCACTCGATTACAACCTCTCTGAATTAGATGTTGCTTTTTAATTTTAAAAAAGTACCTTTTGATGTGAAATTTTATTATTTCCTCTATGTCAACAACCACTCACCTACTTAACAAAGAATCCTCTCATTATTTTTTATATTATATCATTTTCAGTAATTAGATTTTACAAGTAGTTTTACTGTATCTCATTCATTTACATAAAAATAATTTTCTTAAACTTATTTTTAAAATATTTAAATTAAACACAAATCAATTCCTCTAACTATAATTTTTTTAATATTTATTCAAACTTGATTCTTTTAAAAGTAATTTCTCAAAAGTTAAATCAAATAGAACCCAACCTACAACGGTCGGTTAGATACACGTTTATTTTGAGTAATTTTTTTTTTTTGTATTTTGAACAAAGAGATTTGGACTTAAAACTTAATACATATTATTTAGACCCCTCACCATTATCAATTCTATTGGCTTTTATTTTGAGTTAATGTTACATGGATGATTTTGTTTTTTTGCTTAAAAAATCATTTATTAAAAAAATAATTCTTATTATAGAAGAAAAAAAGTCAAAAATATTTTTTTAAGAGGCTACTTCTTTTAGCTTCTACTTAAAATTAAAAACATATTTTTTTGGACTTAAAATTTTTTTTTTAAATTATTATTATTAGTCTAAATTTTTTGTTAAATAAACTAAAACAAAATCACAGCTAAGAATTGTTTCATTAAAATTATTAAAATTATTGTATAAGCAAAATTGTCGATCAATTTTCACATTCTATAATTATTATAATAGGTGAGTGATCTATAAAGAATTTTACAAGCACTCTATGATCAAAAACATGCTCTAACATGGACCAGATGAGTCTTCCCCTTTCACTTAAAGTTTTAGTATGAGATAATTTATGCGAATTGTTGCTATCTGCAACTAAATTACTTGGATCCACAATACTACCTTGTGTAGTATGATTTGTTACCCAGTAACATGGATCACCTACGTAGTTTAGACTGCTTTCAAAGTGACCATCTGCATTATTTTTGGAGGAGGTGTATAAGTGGATGGCCATTCAATATTTGTCATTTGAAATTTACATCACTCTATATTAACGTTCAAATGAAAAAACAAATAAATATATTAAGAAAATCTTAACATTGACAAGTGTTATAGATATTTCAAGGTATATCTGTAATTTAGATCTCGAATCTGGTCAAAGAACTTGTGAGATGATGAAGACAACAAATGTAGTTGAGTGTGCTTGTGGTTGATTGTTTGAGCGGCGGCGGAGTACATGCAAAAGAAACTTCGCGCCTAAGTAAGGGTATTTCTGAGTATATTGTCAAATAAGTGTAGATTTATCATACCTAGTCAAGAGCTAAAGCTCTAGCATAGATACACTGGGAACCTTCAATAGCCCTATTCGTTAACAATAGTTGTTACTCGTGTCGTTCATAATCATGTGGCTCGTAATTATGTATGCGTCGGCCATGTGTTTACTAACGGATCTTTAATTAATAAATGTGACATTATTATTATCTTTGGGTGTTATGATCGAAAGTCATCTCAGACGCTAATTAATGTATCTCGGAATCACGAGATCCAACGCACTCTAATAAGTTTGGGCCGTAACAACAAATTTTAAAGGAAGTAGTAAACTTTAAAGATAAATTGAAATCTGTATTGATGGGGAAAATGCCATGTCATTATGTTCAGGAAATTAAATATTATACATTCAATTTTTAAATTATGAAGTCTTTTAAGGATTCTAAAGAAAGCGTATGTTATGATCCTTCAAACATATACTTGACATTACTTTGATTATCTAAATGTTAGAAAGACTAACATGATTCTTCAATGTTGTTGAAGAAAAAGGAATAACATTATTATATCATAGAATAACAATAGAATCAACAAAGCGAAAACAATTGGTACATAATTGAGTTTCTTAAGTATTTGGTTAAGAGTTTAATTCTTAGTGGTGTGTAAGAAAAAGATTTTACTAAAAAAGACATGCTCATTACGATGATCTCAAAATCTCAAAAAAAATATTAGTCGTTGTTGGTGATGGACACATTCACAGCAATGGAGAGAGAGTAGAAAATGGAATTTGAGGAATAAACTTTAAATTTACCATATTTTATGGACATGTTGTATAGGTTGCCCTTCTTTATTGTCAATGGTTGATCTAAATTATTTTAATATGCATGTCATTTGCGTTTTGAAAGAAACCCTTTTCTTGCATCACTTCGCACTAGGATGAAAATCCCTTGTTATAAAATTCCTTGTTATAAAATTATGTCAACTTTTCTATCCCAACAATCATATTTTATCACCTGAAAGATGATATCCAAGTCATCATTTGGATGCGGAGTTTCGTTGCACATAACCATATATACATATCAACATCAAGTTTATTGTTAAAAACCAGCAATAATTGTACGATAATCGATATATTAACTGTACGATAAGCTTTTGTATTGTTTGTAACGTCCAATTAAATTAATGTAATAAATGTAAGATTGTCAAGAGAGCTCTCCATCATGACGCGAGCATACACAGCAAAAACTCTTGCTATTTCATTTGAGACAACTCGTTGTATGGATGAGTATCCCCTCATTTTCATTTTGGACATGAGAAGGCGATATTCTTTTCAGCGCAATTATATATGAGAATATAATTCTCTCATGTTCTTTTTATTACTCAGTCAACGGCAAGATTGGTTAGGGTGGGACAAAATTTTGGATCATTTAAAGTGAGATTCCTCATCATTGAATTATTAAGATGAAAG
Organism: Nissolia schottii; assembly: GCA_003254905.1. Classification (NCBI taxonomy): domain Eukaryota; kingdom Viridiplantae; phylum Streptophyta; class Magnoliopsida; order Fabales; family Fabaceae; genus Nissolia; species Nissolia schottii. The sequence continues at coordinate 545,249 of QANU01074319.1, read as the reverse complement.
TGAGACTTATTCTTATTTTAATAATTCAATGGTGAGATTCCTCACTTTAGAGAATCCTTGCCTGGTGGGACAAGGGGTGGTATCATGCTAGCTACTCCTCCTCATTTCCATCGTTTCGATTCGTTTGAATTACTTGTAACAATATCCACCGACAAAATTAGTGATTAATCCTCTCGTAATAATTGGCATTACATGAAGCGATAGACTGCTAGCCATAGGGTGAGTCTCCATTCCCATGGTGGGGATCAAACCCCCATCTCACAGTTAAGGGACGAAGTGATGTTTTATTACGCCAAACTAAATTATTTTGTCATATATATATATAAAGAGAGAGAGGATTGATAATTTTCTTATTTATTTATTTATTTTTAATTAAATACCTATTTTTTAGTTAGAGAAACATAATTAGTCAAACAAGAAAGCAAGGGATAAAGTTGAGGGAGAGGTGATTCCCATCGTAATAACCGAATACATATTATCTTATCTTATTATTATCGAAGGTGATGATGTTCATATAGCTAGCTACATAAGGTATTATGTCTACCTTATGTCATGTGACCTGCACATGATTTTCAATTTTCAATTTCAATCATAAATGGAATGCACATGTAATCATGCATGTTCCTGAGGTGGAAAGAGAGAACCAGGTGCAATTAATAATTCAAATAGCAATTGAACTATAGGGATTAAATTTATCAAGGAAGTGGTGTACACTAAGATTGGTGCCATTGTATAACCAACACATTTATTGGCCAACATGATATATGTATTTTGCTTCTCACAGTTCACCATTCTCATTTGCGTCTCACAGCTCAACCTGTCTTTCTCACTCGCGCTACCAGCCAACAACCATCGTCTATCACTCACGTCGCCAGCTAACAACCATCATTTCTCCATCCTCCATCTCACGAGACTCTTTACTTGATTGTTTCTCCATCCTTTATCACACAGCTCGTCTCCATTCTCCATTCTGCAAGGCCACCATCCTCCATCACCATGATTTTCTCTTCCCCTCAATGAATGCTCGATTGATTGTGTTGGATCTGTAGAACTGCATATTTGTGAACAAACTCATATATTGAGAATGAAGAAACCCCTGTATTATATATGAACAAACCCATACACTAAGAATAAACAAACCCTTGTACATTATATGAACAAAGTCATATATTGAGAATGAATAAACTCATATACACTGTATGAACAAACACATATACTGAGAATGAACAAATCCCTATATTATATATGAAAAATTCATATACTGATAATGAACAAACCCTTGTATTATATATGAACAAACACATCTACTGAGAATGAACAAATTAACCCATGTACACCGTATGAACAAAGTCATATACTGAGAATGAACAAACTCGTATACACTGTATGAACAAAACCATATATTGAGAATAACAAAACTCTTGTATTATCTATGAATAAACTCATATACTGAGAATGAACAAACTCATGTACATACTGTATGAACAAATTAAGCCATATACCGAGTATAAAAAACTCTTGTACACTATATGAACTGAACAAAGACATATACTTACAATGAACAAACTCTTGTATTCTCTATGAACAATCCCATATACAGATAATGAACAAACTCATGTATTTAAACTAACAACATTGTCATGAATGTATTTAAACTAAAAGTATTATTTATGAACAAAGTTACAGATTAAGCACGAACAAATTAATAAGCTAGTCACAAGTTCAAGGATCTCTGGGGCTGAGGTTTGTTTGTTGTGGTCGTTTGCGTAGGGGATGAGGGTTGTTGTTGTCGAGCGTGTGTGAGCTGAGGGGTTTTATCAAGGGATATGAGGGATTTTCGAGAGGGGGTGAGGATTTTTCGCGAGCTGAGGATTTCTATTGAGAGACGCGTCGAGGTGAGAGTGGGATGTGGGTCACGAGCGATGGGATGAGAGTGGGTAGATAAAAGACAGTTTAATGATTAGTAGTGGGACAATATTTAGTGGGTTTGTGGTTGTATGTTAGTGAAAATTATGGTGTGCATGTAATACCATTGATTTATCAATAGAATTCTTTTGTGCACCCATGTGTCCACTGCCATAATAGTGGTTAATCCTCTAGTAATAATTGAGTTCACATAAAATGGTAAATTGTTAGTCACAAAATATTTTTTCATTCCTATTGGTGAGAATCAAACCACTGACCACTTGGTTAAGTGATAAACTAAGTTACCACCGCATTATATTTAAACTAATTTATCAATAGTATGATCGATATACTCCAGTAAATATATAAAATATATGAGTTTATTTGGCCTAAAGAAATGTTAAGGAATAAAAATAAATAAAATTTTAATACATTTAATGTATTTTTAATTAAATGCTAACAATGTTATCTTTTGAAAAGAAAATTGTTCTTTTAATGTATCGACAAATGTCTTTCTAAAGAAAAAAAAAAAGTCTTTAAAACATCTTTAATATAATGCATTGCATAAAAGTTGGTCACAATCTTTTGGACACCCTTTGATTTGAGAGACATAACACAAATATAGAGGCATGAATATCAGGGAGGGACAGGCCGCGCCGTTAGAGAAAAAAGAAGAGATGTGGCATGTATTCCAAAGTTGTTCGGTGTTTCTAAACGAGAATCGGTCCCAATTTCATCCAAACCAATGACACAGGGCACAGGGGTATGAGCAAGTAGTTTATTGATTTATTTTTTATTCATGGCAATATGAAAAGACATGTAAGGTTATAATGCGAATCAAAATTGATTCTTATTATTGCATAGAAGATGAACACTCCTTATCTCTATGTATTTTATTCGCGTCGATGATATTATTATCAATGTGACAATGAATGAATTTAATCTCTTTAATATTGAAAAAGCTCTCTCATGCATGGCGCTTGTAATAATTTGTTTTTTTTTTGGAGATAATATACATAAAGAGGGATAAAGATTTGACATCATACGATGTGATGTGATGTGATGTGAAGTGATGGTTGTTGCATGCAGATTGCAGAATGATAGAAAATCATTAGGTTGAATCCGTTTGTGTTGGTTGGGTATTTCAGCCTGCAGAACACTGAGAAACGGGAACCGCATGATTAATGGTATAATAATAATAAATAATATTCGTTCGGTTCATTACAAATTTATTTGGTGCATCGTCTCTATATATACACTCTGCATGCCACGAGTCCCCAGCAATTAATACATGATACATATCCTTATCTATTGGCTCCTATTTTCATGAATTTTTATTTGCAAGCATTGTTATTTTATCCCCCCATGCATGTCATATCATATCATGCATGTGCTTTTTTCTTTCTGTGATTCAATAATCCATGCATGCATGTGCATCCAAGCTACAACACCTCATTTTCGATAACCTATCTCTTTTAATTATATATGTACTTGAATAATGTATTATATATATAGCATATACCAATTCATGACTAAAACAACCTATATTGTTGAGTACAACAAAATACATAGATAGCTACTCGCTTCCTTTTAACTTAACTATTTAAAGTTAACATAGAAATTAAGAAAAAAAAATAGAATGTTCATCGAAGTATCAAAAAAGTCTTTTAAAATCGACAAAATTATCTCTACTAATATATTTAATACCTAATTAATAGGTTACATGCACCTCGTATCTGTTAATCTAAATATTTTGAGTTATTGATAACAAAATGTAAGATGAAATATGAAAGTGTGTTAAAAAGGTAGGAGTGAGAAAAAGAAATGGGATCAAATGAAAAGATGGAAATTGAATAGTTGTTTATGAAGAAATTTGAAAGAAATGAATTCTCTTTACAAATAGTTATAACCTAGGAAGCACGACTATTTCATAAGACTATCGTGTCCTCGTATTTGACACACTATAGATACTAACACACGAAGGCACTTGTCCGACACACGTGTTATAAGTGTTCAAAAATGTCCAAATAAAAAATTTAATGATTAGTCGTGCCTATGTGTGTTCAAGCTATATCCGATTTTTTTAGCCGTGTTTATTCAGTGTCCAAGTAAAAAAATTTAAAATACTAAATAATTTTTAATAATATGAACCCTTAAAAAAAATTTTGAAAAGGATTTGGAAAGTATTAAAAATTAGTAGTTTGATATCAATGAAAATATTAGCATACTATTATAATTATTTAATTTTATACCTATATATATTGTGTGCATATGTCCTGAAAAAATTAATGTATCGTGTTTCATATTGTGTCCTATGTCCGTATCAATATTGATGCTTCTTAGGTTATAACTTACCTAAAGGTAAAAATGAAAGAAAAACATAGGACACCAAATTGTAATTATTGTGGAGAATTCATTTTATCTAATTAATTAATTGTATAGATACACACTAAAAAATAAACGGTGGTTATATTTGTGTTTTGCGGCAATTTCAAACCGCTGCTAAATGATTTCTAGCAATTACAAACTGCTGCCTATATGTTTATTTTTTTAGGTTGCCTGCCCGGTATCCAATCTAAGGCTTAGCCTTGACTAATCCGGGTCGACCCGGGTCACGCACCTGACTATGGCGGGTGAGTCTCCCAGCGGGGATAACTGCGTACACAAGGTTTCTAACTCGGGACCTTGCTTAAGCGATACCAAGCCGCTTACCACTTGGACCAACCCCCGTTGGTTGCCTATATGTTTATTGTTGAACCGTTTCGTGACTGTTTCACGTGACCGTTGGAATGACCACTGCTATCTAATTTGTGACTGTTTTTCAGCAATTCATTTAGTTACTGTTTTAAAAGTTTTTTTTTGCAGCGGTTTAAAATTGTTTTGAACACAAGTGAAACTAGTTTAAACCCTTGAACTCATGAACATAGTTGTTAAATTCTGAAGTTAATCCTAAATTTGTCTCAAAATTGAGTTAACTTGCCTAAAAACTCAGATCTAAGTAAACTTAGGTAAACTTACAAGTTCACTATTTTTATTAAAATTTAATCTCTCAAGCCTTGAAATAAAACATTTCATAAATATCACTCTTATTCAAATGAAATGTCATGACATGTCGACTTATGTTAATTATAACATTAGTAAGTTTGATATGTTATTTTTTATGAGGTTTTAATTTAACTTTTGTACTTTATGACTTGTGTTTGCCTCATTATAAAGTTGGAAGTGAAATTTCGATTGACTTATATTTACTTTATAATAAATTTATTATATTACATATGTAGTATAAATATTTTTTTAAATTTTTAATATAAGTAAATTCTTATAAATTTACGAGTTGTATTTATATTTGATAGAATGAATTTGATACCAAGGCTCTGATACAATGTTGAAATCCGTGGTATCAAGAGAGAATAGAAACTAAATGAATTTGATAGAATGAAAAGTTATATGAATTACAAGTGATGCAGCCTATATATAGGCTAAAGATAACCACTAACAACCACTAACCATTAGACCATGAGCCAATTAGCTAAACCATTAGCTAATCCTAACTAACTATTACAATTATCAATACTTCAACTATATATTCTAATAACGATATTCACAGCACACAATAAACCAAAGGATGAATAATATATTCAAGTTGTCAATAAATAATAAGTTTTTCTCATTCAATTAAGAATGCATGAGCAGCTCCTTACATTGGAGTTAACTTATAAATGAGAAGCACAAACACTTTATGAGAATGTTGTGTCTCTATATTTGACATACTGCAGATACCAATACACAAAAATACTCGTCTGACATAAGTGTTGCATGTCTAAATAAAAAATTCATAATTAGCAGTGTCTAAGTGTGTCTAAGCTATATCCGAACATTTTTTTAAGTCGTGTTTATGCCGTGTCCAAGTAAAAAATATTTTAAATAGTATATAATTTATAATAATATGGACCTTTAAAAAATTAGCAAGTATTGACATATGAAAATATTTTCAATGTTCCATGTATTTTGAAAAGAATTTTAAAAGTATTAAAAATTAGTAGTTTGATATCAATGAAAGTATTAAAATATTATTATAAATATTTACTTTTACATCTATATATACCGTGTCTGTGTTCTATAAAATTTTGAAATTGGTATGTTGATGTGTTGCGTGTCATGTTGTGTCCCGTGTCCGTGTCAATGCTTCTTAGAATAAAAATAAATGTAAATGTGAAAAGATAGTGTTGTATGTAATTAAACAATGTTATACAAAATTGTCTATAATATGCATGTAACTGTGTAATGTTTTGAGTTCAAATTTTGTGAATAAAATATAGATTTTGCTTGTTAATGAATTAAGAAAAGAACTTTTTTTTTATTGAAAACACAAAATATTTAGAGTTTTAATACATTAATGAATGCATTGAAAGTTACAAAAGTTTTTATTATTAACTTTTTAACAAATATTTTTAAAACACTTATTAGCTTTTCCCATAAATAATTTATACTAAAAGTTTGAATAACTCAATTGTAAATGTGTATAAAAATCAAGAATAATAATATTTGAACGGAAAAACAAACATAATAGTAGACACACACACACACATATATATATATATATAAATATAAAGAGAGAGAAAGGAAGTCACAAAGCATCTTGGTGGTAAGGTCAAACCTTTTTGTCTTTCTCTTTTTTTTTGTACACATTGTTTTTGGATTTAAATCCTATAAGGTGAGATTTAGAGAGTAAAACAGAAGATGTTATTATTAGATTATTAAAATGAAATTAATGCACAACACGTTTAGTTTAATTAATTAAATAGCTATTCAATTAACACAAATTTAAAATCAGTACAAGCGATTTCTTTAACTCTAAAAGCAAATAAAGATCTGTAATAAATTAAATAAGATTTTATTAAGAAACCATAAAAAGAAAGTTATTAGTTTTTTCATTGTTTTTATTGCATGTAAAATTTAGAAAGCTTATATTTTTAATAAAATTTTTCTTTTTTAAATTTCTTATGAAGAGCAAACCCAATTAAATATGATCGCTATACTGAGTGAGCAAGAGATAAATGCATCTGCAAGCATTGAATTGGCTTTGCTTATAAATAAATAAATGCTTGCCTCCCCACCGTCCACACATTGAGCATTTCAACTCATCTCACATGATGATGGATCCTTCAAAGAAGTCTAATAAGATCAGAGACATTGTTAGGCTTCAACAGATCCTCAACAAGTGGAAGAAGGTTGCTGCTGCTGCTAATAATAATAATAATAATAATAATGCTTCTTCTTAACTCTGACAGCTAGCACCTTTGCCTCCTTTTCTGCTTCTACCAACACTACCACCGGTGGGGGGTGTGGCAATAGCAGCAGTAAAGTAGGCATCAAGTTCTTGAAAAGAACTTATTCATCATCACGTGGTGGTGACGGGAGTAGTAGCGAGGGCATATATAGTTCCAAAAGGGTTTCTTGCTGTGTGCGTTGGAAAAGAGCTGAAGAGGTTCATCATCATCCCAACAGCGTACTTGGGACACCAAGTGTTTGAGATATTGCTGCGCGAACCCGAACAAGACAGGGCGTGCTCAAGATTATTCCGTGCCATGTACCGGTTTGGTTTTCGACAAGATCGATATTGAAGGTCGTTCAAGATAAAAAGGAAGACGATCACTGCTTGCTTAGCTTGCAGGGTTCAATGGTTGCTGCTACCCATCATCATCATCATCAATGATGAATCCTCGTATACTAATTTGTCTCTTTTCCTTAACCTCCTTCACGCAATAGTCTAGCGCTTTAATTTCTTTCGGATTTGCTCTCTAGTTAGAAAGAAATTAGTGAAAAGTACTGTCGATCAGATTTTGAATGAGAGTTGGTATTAATTATTCATGGGGTTGTCTATTAAGTTCTAGCAGTAGCTAGCTAGCCTGATCATAGATATATACTACCAATTACAACACATTGATGGTCGACATTATACGAAAATAAATATATATATATATATCAATCTCCTCTGCTGAAATCATAAAATATAAAATAAACATATTTCGATCCTTATCTTGATCTTGTCTTATCACGAGAAGCTGCTGCGTTAGGTTGACATATCCTACATGCATCAATGTCAAAAATCATGATTTTATATATATATATATATATATATATATATATATATATATTCTCTCTCAACATGACACCTCAAAAACCATCATTTTTGGGAGAGAGAAAATTCTTGACATAAAGACATGTATAAGCTTCCCGAATGAGTTGGTGATAATAACGCCCGGGAAGATCCCCCACGCATCATAAAATGAGAAAAGCATGAGTGCCTGCCACTCATGATCCGATATTACCGCTGCCCGCCACCTTTTTCGTTTCTTTATTTATTTTGCCTTGGTATAATACATCTTATCCTATATATGCTACATATAAATAAATAAATATATAGAGTTGTAACAAAACGTACGAGAACATATATGTATGCCAATACATAGCAATGGGTGAATAAACTAAGAATGTATTAGGCGCATCTTGGGCTTCATCCGTTGCCTTGCGAAACACGGCATCAAGATCCGCTCAAAGTGCTCTTCGTCGCAGGGGATTTCAATAGCTCCGCCGTGATGGTCGCACCCGAACTCCTCAGCCACATTCTCCAACAACACCTTCAACTCCGGCATGCCCAAGAAGCTTATCGGAATCACAAACCTCCGGAAGCGGGGGCCCACATAGACCGCCACGAACCCCTTGGGGACCTTGTTGCTCCTTGAATCCCTGCTGCTGCTGCCGCCGCCTGACGATTCTCCGGTTGCCACGAGCAGCGGCTTGTGTAACGTATTTGATCTGCCAATTGCTGCTTTTGCAGGGGAAGGAGGCAACTTGAGAGGACCTGGCAGCCTTGTAGTGATTCTGGAGGTGGCCAGTTTCATTTTCATTTCGTGCATGGATGAAATAATAATCAATCAATGAACAAATGGACTAGCTGTTCATCTCATTTTTGTATACAAGATCCCTGCAGTTTGAGCAAATAGACTAATTAATTCATGTGTCATCGACCAACAAAAGCTTTCCTCTTGGAGGAACTTGTTAATCCATTATTAGAGAGACAGAGAGAGGCTAGGAACCAAACATTTCATGGTTTCTGTTCTGTATATATGAGATCATAGGTGAACCATCAATTCGGTTCTTTAATCTTTTTTTATGACCCTATCTTATAGCTCAACCAATGCCTCGCAATATATAGGGATACTACATTTTCCTCTTCTTTTTTTTAACCGTTTACTATATATAAAAAAAAGTCATAATTAATTCCACACGAAATCTCCGTTTTGGTTACCAAACTATCAGGACAAAATAATTTCTTAAAACTTACAAGTTTACCTTAAATCTCAAACATGCAAAATAGATAATTTTATCTCACGTTGTTCAAAATATGAGGACTACCTGGTCCCTAAACCCGAGAATTCGAGGAAACTAAAGGATTCGCTTCATAAATTTATGAACCAATTTTTTTTATTTTTTTATTTTCTCAATATTTAGGTCCGGAACAAAATGAGGATTTTGTCTTAATTGTATATGTATAGAAAATTTGATTGGAAGCCATCCTTCTACCCATTCTTATGGAGGACGATTTTGGTCAAAATAATTTTTAAATAATAAAAACCATTATAATTACTTTTGTATCCTCTTTCTTCTTTCTCCCTCAAAATTGATTCTGATGTCTTTCACTGCTCTGGTGCATTTCTTTGCACTCGCCCCTTTCACCTACTCCTTCCTCCGTGCGCCGCTTCACCACCATATACTCCCACTCTTCTCTTTCTCTCACCTCTTTGTTGCACATCAATCTCTCTCACTGCCAAATCCATCACTTCTTCCAGGCTATGGAGGTTGATCCGCAATTGAGTTCAAGATCTGAGTTCTTTTTTTCTTCTTTTTCTAAGGCTTTTGTCAAACTCTTGTGATTTTGTGGTTGAATCACAACCGTTGCAACTTGTATGCACAAGTTCTACACTTTTGGTTCCCTTTTTTTTTCCTAGTTATCTTTTTTTTATAGTGGTGCTGACAAGCACAGAGGATGGGGCAGAACCTCCACCGACATCGCACTCGTTGGGAGATGAATTGTTCACCAACATCTGCGACTTGAAGGTCCTAAGATTCACAACAAAATTTTGGGTTCAAACGACAACGACATAGCTGCGGTGTTGCTTCAGCGTAAGAGTCTCCACGTGGGATTGTGAAGTTTGTTCACCGTGAAAGATTGAGGAACATAATGGCGAAAAAAAATCTAAATAATTATCACTGAAAATGGTGAATGTACAGTACAAAAGGAGGGGTGAATCTAATTTATCTAATTAGAAGGGGGGTATTGGTGTAATTTCACTTAATCTTAAATATGTTAGTGTAATTTACCCTAAGTTCTATTATGTTAGACATTAATGTTGTGTGACTTTTACTCCTTATCTCATACGAACCAAAATCATATACAATTATCGGGTTATTTAAAATGAGCAATGTTACGTATAGACCAAAAAGTATTCATTAGTTTTTCACACTCTCTCTTGCTCTCTCACTCACTCTTTCGTAAACAACCATTATAACACTCTACAATTAACGTTACAAACTCATAAACAAACATTACAACATACATAACAAACATTATACTACACATGAACAAACATTACACCACACATAAATGAAACCCTAAACAAATATTACACCACATAAAAACGAGTAAATAAACAAACATTACAATACAAATAGATAAACATTATATTACGCAAAAATATTACAAAATTTATAAAACAACATGGATCAGAGAAGAATGCATTTGTTTATACTCTTCATAACGTCTTAAGAAGAAAAAAAAAGATGAGAAGAATCCCAAAAAGAACAAGAATCGAAAAAAAAATGAATAAGAAAAGAGAAAACGGAAAAGAAGAAAACAGTATAATGAAGAAAAAAAACTAGTAACCGGTGGAATAATTAAACAAAAATGAAAGGAGAGTGTATTTAGAGTGAAAAAAAATTTTAAAAAAAGGAAAGGAGAAGGAGAAAAACGTGAGGGAGAGAGGGTGGAAAAGAAGAAAATTAATATTTAATGTTAGTATATACTTAATGGATATATATATATATATATATATATATATATATATATATATATATAAACAGTAGGTAAAGTTGACAACAACGCTAGTATTCTCATACCTAAGGTGTGAAAAACTGAAAAAACCTAGTACGATAAGGAGGTTATTATATACAATCAATCAATAAATAAATAAAAAGCAAAAGAAAAATGAATGCATTCTTTATGAATAGTAAGGAGCAATGAGAGACAGACTAATTACATAAAGTAGAGCTGAACATAGACTTTTCTATACTCTATATGCTTAGCATTTTTGTGCTTACATTGGTCACAATTTCTATCGGAGTTATACTTTCTTGTGCATTGATGATGATATTTTTTGAGCTACATAGCATACGTTAATATTTGAATGTCAATACCAAGTTTTTATCTCGAGTAACGGTCCACAAGTGCTTTAGCTTTATCAGGTGCCAAGAACCGAGCCTGCACATAAAGGTTGGTCATAACTAAGTCCAAAGAATAATATGTAAGAACAAAAATTAAAACAAGTTCTGCACAACCGTCATTAAGGGAATGTTGGGGGCTATATACGTGTCAGTGTCAACATTTTCACAACTACTCAGTTATGCAAATTCACAACTTACTTGTATGAACATCCTCTCTGCATCTCCAATGTTTTTGTTTTCTTTAAGGATGATTCCCTACAAAAGCACAAGATCATAGTATTTGAATGCACGACTGAAGGTAGCAATCTAATTTCAGGTAGTAAATAACACCCCAAACACACAATAGGGAAAGGGGAGAAAGCAGATACCTTAGCTAAGTATCCACGGAAATCATCAGGGTGGGTTGATATGAGCTGATCATAAACAGCTACAGCATCACTGACATGGCCCCAATCTGAGTAGGCTTTCCCAAGAAGTAATTCAATCTGAGTATTTCAGAATACGAAAATGGTAAAAAAAAAAAAATGTAAAATGAAAAACAATGTATGGAAGATTAAGTATGTCCAATGAGAATGCCACTGCTTCACCAAGGAAAACAATAGATTCAGGTGAAAGCTAACTAATTTGCTAATTGCCTTGGACACTCCACTCCACTTGGTTTATCTATAAAAAGTACATTAACATATTTATGACAAAGCGTTTTTCGAGTTTCACTGCAAGAAAGTTGGAAGTCATTTAAAACCATCCTGCCATGTTAAAACTGTGATCACAATGTGTGAATATCAAAGCAGTTGTATAGCTTTAATTGTGAGAAATCTTTTCTGGTCTATGTAATAATACAAGTTTTTTACTTCCCATTTCTTCGATCTTCGAGATTTGTATATCTATATCAAGACTATGCAAAAGAGCATAATGGATCATCTATTATTTTAGAAAATAAAGTTTTACCTGGACTGGATCCAGCTTCTGTGAGTATGTTGGGCTGCTATCAGATTTCTTGCCATTGTTTTCTGAACTCAGACGCTCACGACAGGCCAGGAGAAACTGAACAGCCTGTTGAAGAAACAATGGAAAAAAATAAATCTAAGTCAACATCCACTAGAACCGCATGGTTTCAAAACACAACTCCAATATTTCTATACAATAAGCTTTGCGAGCCTTGGGGCAATAGTTAAGTTGTTGCTTGTGTTTAGGTCACAAGTTCATAACCTATAAACAACATCTCAACTTGTGAGGGTAAGGCTGCATATATATACTTTTCCTAGACCCCTCAACTTGTGAGGGTAAGGCTGCATACATATACTTTTCCTAGACTCCACCAGGTGGGAGTCTCACGTACACAAAAGACTAAGATAAGCAACCAATTATACACTCTTTTTCATTTGCTCTATTCTTTGGGAGGGGTTGTTCCACCGAGGAAGAAAGATTTTATTCTCTACTCTCAACAAAAGCAAGCAAAACCTTCACTACTTCTTTTACTTTTGTAGATTTTAGTTCCTAACTTCCTATAGTTACTATTTTCCATGAAGGATTGGTTCCTATAATTTACCAATTTTGGTTTTGGTCCCTGACAAAAACCTAAATGGTAGCAAAACTATAGGGATCCATACCCCCAAATTAAAAATATACTACAGGAATCAAAATCAAATTGATACAATTATAAGGAGAAAAATAGTATTTAAACAAAAAATTATTGTAGTTACAGAAACTCTCAACTGGTAATCTGGCCACACATATTCTTTTGAAGCATAATCAATGGTTATTGACATGTAGGGATTAAGGACATAGCTTTCCAAAATGTATTAAACAAAACAATGAGTATATACAGCCAAACTATCAGTCTAAAGAATGAGGAAGACTACTAAAAAGAAACCAACCTATGTTTTCATCTTATACCCTATAGAGGTTTTAAGTATAAAATTAGTTATCATCTATGAACAGAGAGTAACCATCCTTTACTCCAGCATAAAAAGGATACTTGTTCTTAGAGGAACAGGTACGATGTAACCATCATTAACCAAAACAATATCATAACTTGTGCTGCAAATACATCCTAAGAATCCATTATAATGATGACAAACCTCGTCTGGCTTTTTGGCAGCAAGTAAAGAATTGGTAAGTCCACGCAGAACTTCAAAATTGATATCCTCAGACACCTGTCACAGATCAACCATATATTTGGGGATAATGACAAATGGAATTATTAAGCCAGCTATGCATATAAATTTAAAATTCTAGTTCAAGTGGTGTGGTTGTCCTCATATTTACTGGTTCAACTACAAGGTGGACGTGACAAATATATTACATTTGTTTAATACAAAAAAATGAAGTGCATACTGCGACAAGTAAAGAACTGAAAATACTTCACCAAAAAGGTCCAGGAAAAAAAGAAAGAAAAGAAAACGATGAGATCATCATTTTGTTAATTTATCCCAAGCCACACCTAAATCATCAATTGCCTTAATAGATTTGATTCTTCGTGTCCTTAGACTACTTACCAAAAGTAAGCTGTAAGTATCTAGTTCAGATAATTGTTTAAGACATCCACCAGTGAAAAGTTTTTGAAAATTTTAAAAGGCTGACCTTTGCTGAACTTTTATATGCAGCAATACTCCCTTCATAATCTTTGAGTTCATACTTGACTTCTCCAAGCAAACGGTAAACATCAGCATCATTTGGTTTTACCTTTGACGTTGGAACACAAAAAAGACTCAGCTAAAAAATTACTCCGTGATCAAACATGATTTATGCAACATTAATAGACTACTTCCACAATATATCCATGGTCAAAACATTAATAACCTTTGTCAAATCATCAAGTAGAGAAGCAGCTTTTACATATTCCCCTAGTTCCGCCAAAGTTACTGCAGCTCCCTGAAATTTTCTTCAAATATATCTAGAAACACAGAAATGAGCAGAAAAGAACTAGCATCCGTGACTTACTTCAAGAGCAGTTGGATCTTTCGGGGAGTCTCTTAATGTCACTTCAAACTCCTTAAGTCTACTCTGCCATATATCAGAAAGTGTGTGTGTATATATAATATAAATGATTCTATAATTTTGTCAGAATATATAGTGTTGAAATTAAGGGTTAGGCTAGATGGGAACGCGAAAAATATATTTCACTTATGACACTACCAATAATTGTGATACATACTGACCAAACATCTCCATTTATGTTAAAACTATGGCTACAAAAAGACAAATATATGCTTTACAGTTGGTACAAATACAATCTATGCAATGTGAAACAGAAACCAATTAGACTTATAATACAATATTCAACCCATACTAGAAGCATTAAGCATATCTGAATTCCCAGCAGATTATTTTTATAAAATCTTCTTTCCTACACATCACTGGGGAACGCTTTACATAAGTATCTCTGCTACGAACAAGACAGGAAAATACTTGGGAAGAACATTAGTGCCCAACTGATTGCCAGAAGAAAAACAATAGTCTGCAGGAAATGATACCTGAAGAGTAGATTTCTCTTTTTCTGACAACTTACTGCTGACCACAGCACTGTCTTTGTTAGGGCCGACGCTGAAAGATATTACTAAAAAATAAGGCAATCAAATTGAAACCACAACATCGGATATATTTTCTGGTATTAAATGTGCCTTCATACCTTCCTGACGGAATAAAATCTCCTAAAGTAAAAACCAGACCGAAGGCCACGACAGCAACGCCTACTCCAATCTGTATCATGATGGTTATTAAAATATATACAGCTTTTATATAAATCACACATTTATGTGCTGGCGAAGAACACTTTTACCTTGGTACCAATGCCAATTGTCTTCTGGTCTGAAGATACTGGTGCATCGTAGTCAATTGCTCCAAATTCTTTTTCATCCTCTGCTTTCTTTTGCTCAAGTGCTGACCTGAGTAGTGTACCAGAAAGAGCAATTTATGATCAATGAATCTCAAGTGAGGGGAAATTAAAACAAATTAGCGGCAAATAGATTATACAATCACCTTGTAAAATGAAAACAAGAAATATACAAAACTTAAACTTGAAACTTATTTGATATTTCTGTGACGTGGAATTCACATATCTATAATGATATTTCTATGTGTAATGTTGTATGAACATTGTGGTTATGATCGCCGAACCAACCCTAAAAGGCGGTGAGAAAATCGAATGAAAAACATTGGAGCTGTACCTTCTTACTGCTTTTAGTCGTTCCTCAAAATCAACATCCAAAGAATTGGTCCTAGACCTCCCCTCAGCTGGTGAATTTAAACGGGGTGCCTCTAAAAAGAGAATTTGATGTTGTCACTTCAATGCCACGATTAAATGGGGGCAAAATATAAAGATCAGTCCATCACAAATCAAACAACAGCATGTAATACAGAAAGCATATCCAAGAAGAGATGGGTGGCAAATTTAGAGAGCATTATTAGATCAGATATCACACTAATGAAACATAATCTAGTTGATTTTGCTATCCCCCTTGTATGCGTGTGGGAAATATTAGAATTTGTGCTTCAAAAGACTAAAGTATGGCTATGGTTTTAATTTTAGATGCTTTGATTTGCTTTGCTTTGCGTTTCTTGTTAACAATTGATGGAAGATAAGCATGTACTAAGGCAAGGAAACTATGAAGTAAGTTAAGTTATGCTCTAGGTCTCTCTCCCTCCAACAAGGTTAATATGACAAACACGGAAAGCACCAACCAGTGCAAGAAGTGCTCAGAAGGCAATACTAAAACTAATAGCATAGGAGAGTTCCCCCAAACTATACTTACGAGTGGGCACAGAGCGAGACAGTTTAGGTGTTGATCCCCTGCTGTTGCTGCTGCACCGGTCAAGTGAGTGTGTGTTAGTGTTAGTAACTAAATGACAGTGACAGCCACTGCAGCAATAAGCAAGCATTTTCACCTTTGCTGCTTGTCCTTATCATTCGCTGCTTCGCCTTTTTTGGTCTGAATTGAATGAATGAACGAACAATAATCAAAATGAATTGAAAACCCATTTCCATATAAAACAGAAACAAAAGGAACCTCACTAAACCTTAATCCTGTTTTCTCCGACACCAAAACCTCGCCCTGGCTTCGAATCCGAGGAGCAATGTATTCGACACCACAACAAACCACTGCTGCTGACTGAGCTAGTCCACATATCTATCTCTCTGTTTCTTCTATATCTCTTTCCTATGATTGTCTCTCAGCTTTTTTTCTGTTTCTTATAGACTTCATTCAACTCTTTCGAGCGCACCACCAGCAACACCCCACCCCCTCTACTATATATATAGACGAACGAATTGATAAGTATTATAATTACAAGCAAATAAATATTTGTACGGGTAGATAATTATAATTTTTTTTAAAATCTATTTCATGAATTTAATTTTGGTTGATATAAAAAAAATTATGTGTAGCTACATCAATAAATTTGCTTAACTCTTATTATAATTATTTCAAAAATATTATAAAAAAAAATAGTATTAATTTGGGATTATGTATTTTTTTCTTACAATACATTAAAATTAATCTCCTATTTTATATTGACAAAGTAAATGTAAAAAGAACATAAATATTAATCTTTTTAAAAATAGAGTGGAGATTGGTTAACTCTAGGAATAAGTCATGGTCAATCACTCCACTCAATAACATTTTTCAAAGATTGAATTTAATTTAACTGTTAAATTATATGATATTGAACAACAAAATATATGAATTCTAATAATCAATATTTACTCATATTTTTTAAATCATGTTATACATTAAGGTAAAGTAAAAAATGTAATTTTTTAATTGTATAAAATTTTATGAGTAAATTCTACTCGATAAGTACTTTCAATTCAATGGTCATATTAATTAAATTCAATATCTAAAAGAAAGTTATTAAATAGAATAAATTAAATTCAATCTCTAAAAAAATTATTAAATAGAGTAAATGCACCACAACTTCCTCGTAAATTCAACAAATTCTCACTCTTTAACATAAAATTATATACTTTGATTACTAACACAGTGATCTCATTTGTCTTCAAATGTTTATTTACTTTCTTATTGCTTTATAGTTTCACTTCAAAAGTCAATTATTCTTAAAATCTAACCATGACAGAATTTTATTTTACTGTAAACCGATCTAACTCAAACAAAGATTAGTAATCTTACGGTAAAATTATTTTATATAAAGTGAAACGGGCATGACTTTGATTGATTAGATTCTCATCAATATTCACTCAAGGCCCATTGGCGAATAGGTGTTCGTGCCAAGGCGCGTATGGAACAAATAATTATTTAAAAAATAAAATAAAATAAAGGTGCACATTTTCTAATCACTAAGTTGTTATCTATTTCACTCCATGTTCAGTCAATTAACATCTCTTATTCTTGATCAAGGACAAGACAAATCAGTATGGCTATAAATCAGGCTCTTCGATGTACATCATAGATTTTGATTGAATTATAAAACCTATCCATCCCTATGCTTCCAAAATTATCAAAATCCAAATTGGCCGTAATAGAGAGATATCGACTTGAGGCCGTAATAGAGGATATCAACAAAACTCTCACAGGAAGATTGGAGCCATTACGAGTGTAATCGTTGCGAGCATCTTTATGAGGACATGAAGAGAAGGCCCAGCTGTGTCTTTGAAGGGATCTCCCACTCTGCGCAATGAACCAAACAAAAACTACATAACTTGTTCTAAGAATGGAATAATAATGGAACATATATGCAATCATTGACCCTTAAAATAAAATTGCAGAAAAAGGCATTGTGACCAAATTAAGCGGGGGAAAGCTTATAGAGTTATGTGGTCGCAGAGTAACATATCTTCCATTTGGTTCCAAAGAAGAAAAGAAACTACACAAGGTGCCAGCATACACCAGCAAATTAGCCGCCACGAAGTAATGATACCAACGATAATACAAGAAACACGGAGCAAAGTTCGGCAATGTGTAACTGGAAGTGGATGCATAATGGTCATAAAACTGCTGTGATGACTGAAGGAACATTGAGGCCAAACGGGAGTGCCACAATAGTAGTCATCGCATTGCAACATAAAATAGAATAAAATTATAAAAATGCTGCTAGAAAAACTGATAAATGCTATAAGTATATTAAAACAAACCCTGACCACAATCAAGATCTGAATGGATGAAAACATCTTTTATGAAACTAAGCAACTAAAAACCATATTCCAGATATAACGAAATTAAAACCTATTTATTATAAGGGACCCAAAGAACCTACTATTACTATAATAGCTATTGACATGCCAATGGCATTATTGTAAAACAAAGGGAGCCTTAAAAGTAACTTACGTATCTCCTGTTACTGCTGCTTTGTGAGCATCACTTCCCTTGCCTCCAAGAGCTCCAGTCTCTATGTACTTCTTTGCATTATCCCAGGCGCCACCAGCAGTGTTCAGAAAAAGTGCCATAAGAATACCACATACTGTTGCAAACATCAGCATAGCGGCCACAACTTTAGCCCCAAGTAAAGGTTGCCCTGTATAGTAGCCCAAAATTCGAAACAGAAAACCTGCAAAGTAAAAGAAAAATTTAGCAAACATGAATGACATAAAAAAGTATCCATAAAAGAAATAATAGAATAACTGATCAGGTCACCCAGAAAGAGCAAAATTGAAGAAAAGAAAAGACATAAAAAATAAGGGGGAAAAAAAATTTAGAAACATAATTAAAGTTTCCAGATACTAAGAGAACAGGACGATGACACAATGAATGAATCTACAAATTTGAAACCAACCAAAATTATTGATTGGAGATTCTGATGTTGCTGAAGAGGATTCTTTCAGAGTTAAATCAGTTTGTTCTACAATAGACATCTGATTTCTGAGGAATTTTTTCAAGTTCTTCCAAAAGACATTTAGCAAATACAAAATTACAGAGACCTAAGTTTTCATTATAGGCACTAGACAATCTATCTATCCAGTATAGCCAAATTCAACAAACAAAATATGCCCATATTTTTTTTCTAAATCAGGTACGATTAAAATTAATGCCTAGTATATAGCACTCTTCAATGCCAAAGAATGTATGTGTTTACTTATTACCAACAAACTAATGGAACGGAACAATTAAATGGAGAGCAGAAAGGAATCATGACCAATAAATCAAAGTATTTAGATAGAAAGGTTTATATATGAGAGATAATAGGAACTCCCCAAAAATAGTTCATTGGAGGGTTTCAAAGGAATATAGTGTCTTTCATCTAGACAGGTGCAAAAATGTGTAGAATACACTCATGACTTTAAATCTCTAATGAATACATGATGAAATACTTTAACAGGTTCTGCAATGGAAAGTTAGCACCATATCTTTTAGTCGATCCTCAGATGATTACAAATATTCATTTGCATGCCATATTCTTTATCCTTGATTCCATCCAACAATTATGTTAGTTGCATATAATGGCATAATCATGGTAAGACAAAAACTTGCATAACTGTTGCCACTCTCCAACCAATGATAATATATGCTAAGACGTGCAGTTAAACAGAGAAATTAACCCACCGACTACAATAGGTGAAATGATTGCCAAAGCACCAGGTTTTATCATCTCCCTTAATGATGCAGATGCAACAATAGCAACACAGCGACCATAGTCTGGTTTCTCCTTGTAATCCTGTAGAAAGCATAAACAGAAAATAAAAATAGAGTAGTTCAAAACCTAATCTACACAAAATTACTTCAGCAACCTAAACTCACCATTATACCAGGCCTCTCAATGAACTGTCTTCTTACTTCATTAACAACCTCTTGGGCAGTTCGGCCAACAGCAGAACAGGCCCAAGCACTGAAGACAAATATAAGCATGGAACCCAACAACCCACCAATGAAAACTTCTGGAACTGCAATATCAACCTGCAATTCAATTGTAAGTAGCACTTTCGAAGAAACGATGAAATCTAATCAGACACAATAATAGTTATCAAGAACCATCTCTCTTAAAAACTTTAGTTGGTGAGTAAACGCAATTGAATGGCTTTATGCCTTTACCCATCATGCAAGGGCCCTTTGGGCTTGAAGCGTGGACAATGCACAAGTTCACCTACCTTGTGCTGAAATTCAACTAATTTTATTTAGAAGAATGGGGGTGGCAAGGATTGAACTTTAAACCACTTGGTCATAGAAGCTCGAATACCATATCTAGAACAATCTAACCCCAAAGCTTAAGTTGTTGAATAGAGGCAATTGAATGACTTCATATCTTAACAACAATAATAGATCAAGGAAACGAAAAGAGGTTATTTTGTTGTTCTCTCAAATATCAATGCCAAAAGTTTCAAGTTTGGTTATTGTATAGTGTGGATATGGAGAAACAGCTTTGTACACTGTTTCTAAACACTCAAAATAGGTGATCTTGTTGGGAGTGGAAACCCAGAAAGTAAATTAACATTCAAGGTTAAAGTTTGATGAAAGTTTAACAGAATGACTACATCAGGAAGAAATAGACTTTATAAAGACTAGTTTGAAAAGTTTAAAAATATTAAGACTAAAACCAAAGAACATGTATTATACAATGTTAAGTGGGAGCCAGTTCTGCAGACCTGTTTAAAAGGTTCACCAGCAAATGTGGAAACCTCATCCATATAAGCACTAAACAAAAGGAAAGATGCGAGAGCGGCAGAACCAATGGCAAATCCTTTGGTGGTGGCTTTGGTAGTGTTTCCTACGGCATCAAGGACATCAGTGATCTCTCGGACACTTTCAGGCTGAAAAGAACTCGATTGTCAGTATACATAACATGAGAAGTCTCAGAAATAACACTATGGACAAAATTATTTTAACATCTACCTGCTGACTCATCTCAACAATGCCTCCAGCATTATCAGCTATTGGGCCGAACATATCCATGGTAAGTATATAGGCAGCAGTGCTAAGCATTCCCATTGTTGCTACAGCTGTGCCAAACAGCCCACCAGTTGGGTTTCCAGTTTCATCTACAAGTCCACAGGTTTGGCCCAACCAGTAAGCCGAGATAATTGCCACACTGATGACAAGGACAGGAAGAGCAGTTGATTCCAGGCCCAAACTGACTCCAGCAATTATATTAGTCCCGTGACCAGTGGAGCTAGAAAGGGCTAATGTGCGCACAGGCTCATGCTTGTAGTCAGTATAATACTTGGTGATCAAGACAAAAATGTAAGCAGTAATGATACCTATCAACCCACACAAAGCAAAATTGAACCAAGCCGAAGGTGCTTGCTCAGTATGAAGTAACCACCGGGTAGACTGCAGATTAGTTCAATTCAAATAATTAGCAGAATAGATAGTATAACAAGAATTTGAAAAGGTTCAAGATATTTGGTTCTCAAATCCTAAACAGAAATTACATATTTATGTGATAATTAATTACAGAAAATAGAACACTGGTCCAGACAAATTAGAAAAAGCCAAGTTAAAATATCACAAAATGAAGATTAACTATTACCAGACCAAATGCCACAACAGCTAAAACTATTGTAACAGAATATCCTTTCTGAAGAATTGTCATTGGATCCTCCATAGGAGCCATTACTCCAGATTCACGAGTACCCCTAATCGAAAATATTCCAACTGATGAAACTACCAAGTCAAATGAGTGGACAACAAGAGGAAACAAGATGAAGCCAGATGGATCTGAAATTGAAAAAGAAAACATCAAATTAGTTAGAGTGCATACAACTAACTGAAAACCAAAATGTGAGTGGAAAATAGGTATTGCCTTCAATTTTGCAACGTTGAGCCATCGTTCCCCCAAGAATCATGGCACTGATTATTTCAGCTGCAATACTTTCAAAAAGATCAGCACCTCTAGCAGCACAATCTCCCACATTGTCTCCAACCTTGAATCAAATTGAAACCACTATGACACAAATACAAGTACAAGAATAGCCAAAAAAGTACAAACACAAAGAAGCAAAAGCACAGGTTGCAGAAATTATAAACATCATGCAGTTCTTTTCATTTGGCTAATGTTTATAACTTTGCAAGTATCAATTTATTTGACAAAAATTCATGTATATTTATATCAATCAGATAATAATGCTTTCATAATATTTTCATGTATATTTATATCTTGGCTTGAAGCTAATTATAAGAGTTTTTAAAATTTAAGAAATTGAAAATAAAGACATTTTTTTGGACAGAATAAAATAAAGACATTTACAATAAACATCACAACAAGTCTACAACAAATTTTATATATACAATACTTTCTTCTCGGTTTATCAAATAATTCAGCAAAACAAAAAAAAAATGATAATTAAAAGTTTGAGAAAATCCCATAAATCTCTTCAAAGTACATATATATTGGCAAATACTTAGGAACTGAAAAACATATATGTTTGCAAATACTTAGGAACTGAAATCAGAGAACACATCCGTTGCTTGAGTTATACAGTTGACCTATGAAGGGTAAAATACATTCTTAGGTTTCCACCTTTAAATATCACCATGTAAAACATTAATGTAATCAAAACTAAACAATAATAAGCAGAACCTTATTTAAAAAATCATTTCCACAAAAATAGATATCCTATAGCCCAGAGAAAAATAGGCAGTGATCTACTAAAAACACGAATAAAATAAGCATCAATTTTAATGTGTGGACTCTTCAAACTGTAAGCAAACAAAAATAAAACAACAAATACCAGATCAGCAATCACAGCAGGATTCCTAGGGTCATCTTCAGGTATTCCCTGTTCTACTTTTCCAACAAGGTCTGCTCCAACATCAGCAGCTTTTGTGTATATTCCACCACCCAACTGAGCAAACAGTGCAACAAAGGAGGCACCAAATCCATATCCAACCAGAAGAAGAGGCACTGAGAGGGGGAGGGGAGGAATCAAACACCAATGAGAACAGGTTAGAGAAGAACAAGAAAAAGATGCAGCAAGTAATGCCCAGTCCTAACAGTAAAAAGAAAATTATGTTGCAGTCAAATAGCTAATAAATATACCCAATAATTGCAAATAAAACATCTAAAACTTATTTTATTCCAAATTTAAGTATTCCTTCTTCAACTCAATATGACACAAAATAGATATAAAGGACACTTAAAGGGGGAAAATGATCACAAATCTCTTGTTCTTTTTGGTACATCAGCGAATCATTAATGACCTAAGTCATATCCTCAACCATGTCAACCACCCATCTATAGGTTTATTTTTGCTGTACAAATACACACCTAAATGAAAATTCACTACAAATTATAAACACTAACCAAATGGAAAACAATATTCATGCATTTAAAAAAGAAAAAAACTTTTGTATGTAAGAGGGAGAAGTCTACACATACAATCAGAAACCTTCATCGACCCTGGTGAGTCCACTCTCAACCAAACATAAAATGTGGAATAAAGGACCGCTATACCAATTACAGCCATTCCAACAACAATGAGAGCAGATAAACCACCTGCACGAGTAGCTACCTGCACATCTTTCTTCTAGTTATAGAGGAATAGTGAACTGTTCATAGTTTTCACAGGAACTTATAATTAATTAATGATGGTTTAACCTGCAATGCCTCTCTTGCAGACCGTCTTGCAGCACTAGAGACTCTGACATTGGCACGAACTGACACCCACATCCCTACATATCCAGCAACACCTGAACAAAGGGCACCTAAAAGGAATGCAGCTACGGTGATGTAAGCAGAAGTTGACCTGAAACAGAACATATATGACAGATAAGAACGTGTAAAACGTGCAAGAAAAGATCCATAGCATATATATGATGTCACCTTCCCATGCCAGAAGATTCCTGTTGAGGAGTTGTATTGCGAAACAAATATATGCAAAGAATGACAAGAGCAAGCAACATCGCCATCTTGGATATACTCCCATATTGAGTCCTGAAAAATCCTTCAGCTCCATCTCGTATAGCATCTGCTATCTAGAAAGCAATATGATAAGCTCAGGACAAGTAAACAAGGAGTTCATGACATGTTATACAATTGTTAGACATTCATCATTCTTAAGAATTGAGAGGGCATATCTCAACCACAAAAGCTAGCTCATTGGGGGGAGGGATTCCCAACTTTATATAAAGGATATTTAGGTCTTATCTCTAAGAAAGGTGGGAGTGCAAAAAACAACCCCTCATGCCTAAGGCTAGACATCTGGAGGGTGGAGTTTGCAAGATCAAAAATTTGTGGGTGACCGCAATAACAATCTTAGGATAGACCTTAATACCATCTTAAGAATTGAATGGAAGGATGCTTAACTCTAAGTAAAGGTTATCCACGCTTTATCCATAAACAATGTGAGACTCTAACAATCATAAAAGAAACTATAGATTTCTATATAATAAAGTTATTTACTTGCATTCTATGATACTTTTATCGTCCTAGTGGTCAAATGGGTCAATTCAATCCCAACGCCAATATACAGAGCGAGGTTGACCCTGGTGAAACAAATAACAGGACACTGAGGTTGTTTTCCTCTCCAATTTCCAGCACTGGAAGTGGTTCATGGTTTCATGACATGTTTTCTGCGCCAATTGTGGGCCCTAATCAAGAAAGTGACAACATTGTTTCAGCTAGCGTGAGTAGAATTTTACCTGGTGGACCACTTGCAACAACAAGAATGAATAATAATTCAAATAACAATAATAGTGATACTCAAAATCTGTCACTAGAGTTATCCCTCTGATCATGCGGAATGCAAAATCAGAATGGAGAAAACAGTTCTTCTGTATTCCACCTTCAAATGATTCTGTATTCCACATGGTCGGAGGGACAACTCCACTGATAGATTTTGAATATCATTATTATCGTTATTAGAAGTATTATTCATTCCTGTTGTTGTGAGTGGTCTACCAGGTAAAATTCTACCGGCGCTAGCTGAAACAATGTTGTCAGCTTCTTGATTAGGGCCCACAATTGGCACAGAAAACATGTCATGAAACCATGAACCACTTTCAGTGATGGAAATTGGAGAGGAAAATAGCCTCGGTGTCCTGTTATTTGTTTCACAAGGGTCAACCTCGCTCTGCATATTGGCATTCGGATTGGATTGATCCATTTTACCACCTACGACAATAAAAATATCATAGATTACATTCAAATAAAATAATCTAACTGAAATTTAAGTAATAAATTAACAAAAATTTATAACATAACGCAAATTAATAACTTGATAAATTATTTGTAATAACTATCCAACCTCCTAAAAAAACTAAGTATTCATGATTTTATCAGTCAGCACTCATTACAAAAAAATGAAGACTGAAATAAACAAGTAAATGAAAATACAGCAAAAATCCCAAAAAATTGTAAAAGCAAATATACAAGTGAAATGTGACATGAGTCTCGTATACAAACTTCAAATTCAAGCCCAAAAATAAGTTTTAAGAATTGCATGTAAACACTAGTGCGAGAACGAGATAAGAGGTGCTATCGTGCTGGAGATGTCAATGAGTAGCAAGAGAGAAATGAAGTTGTGCAAGTGTGACGATGAAGTGTATGTGTGTGTGCACACGCTGTTGTTAGCGGTGAGTGAGAGTGATATAAGAACATTGTTTTGTTACCCTACCCAACACATGTTACCCTACCCGACCCAAGCCAAATATAAAACAATCAGACCCAAGCAATAAATGACTCAACATACTTAAATGAATAAAATCGCAAAAATTAAGTGCAGAAGAGCAATTTTAACATTTTTAACGTTTTAAAACACGTTTTGAAGCGATTTTAGCCAAATTCGAGTTTAACTAAGATCCAAACAAGTTTTCATGTTGTAAAACATTAAAAGCGTACATTATTACATTTTAGAACGCTTATTTGACAACCATGAGTGAGACAATGTACATTCAGTAGCAATATTTCATTTCCGAAAACCCAGTTACTGAAATTAAGATCAGAATTCTTAAAAAGGGAAGATGATTGTTGTCATTGCGTGTTAAATCTGTAATGTTTACAGGAGAAGGACAAAAGGTATATCCAGATTGCAATAACTGGAAAAATCAAACTATAGGAAATAGAGTTACCTGAACCATTTCAGGGGGGCCCTCATCTTTTGCAAGCACCCACTTCGTAAGGTATATGGCCACAAGGAAGCTGAGAATACAAATAGAGATGACAAACACAATGATTGGAGATGTACTTGCTCCCATGTAAAAGATTGCCCCTAATCCCAGGAGCAAAAGAATGAAAAGAACACGAACATTTATACCCAGGAGAATACGAAATATCTGCAGAACGATGCAGGTCAACAATTTCAGCAAGCAAAGAAACCAAAATGTGAACTATAATAAGCTTAATCAGACAAGAATATGGGGAATGAACATATTACCAGCGGGGTGTAAGCTTTGCTGCGCATGTTGGGGAAAGTCCTTGGCCTGTCCTGATAAGGCCCCAGGGAACCGCTCTCCATCTCATCATCCATCATTATGGTATGGGTCGAATTCACCCTCCGTGCCACAGGATAAGGGTTGTACTCACCACCACCTTGGGGCAAGTCACCCCCTGAACCCAATCGCTGAATCTTGAATTGCCTTTTATCAGACACACACTCTCTCTCTCTCACACGCGCACACTCTTGACGGATTCAGTTTCACTCCTCACCAACCTACAGGTCGTCTCGGCGGCATGCAAGGGCTATCCACTATTCAGTATTAGATAACAGATAATATGCCCAAAAAAGAAAAAACACATTATAAGAAAAATTATACACAAGCACGATGAACAGCGTCAGCATGCACATTGAACATAAGTTTGGCGCACATGAATGCAACTAAAACCAGTGTAAGATGTAGATCCCCGATGCTTTTGCTATGACTCGGAAGGAAATAACATTTGTTAACTAAGTAATCAGAATTCAGAGGAATGGGATGGGAAGGGAAGGGAAGGGAAGGGAAATTTGCTGAAATAGCGGAATCGTGTAAAAAATAGATAGATCTGGCATCTACGATCTGAGCGATTGATCCAGAGAAACATGGATAGAAACTGAAAAATGAAATTGCAGTTCGAAGGAAGCAGATCTAGTGCTAATGCTTACGGTTTGTCGTGAATCGCAACTCTCTCGTTCAGCTTCCTTCAAGTTCCGCCGGGTGAGTCCACAAACGGGAACAAGCTCGTCTTCTCTTCTCTCTTAATTACTATTTACTAATTAGTAATTACTGATACGATAGGATTTTTTACTATAGTGAGTGAGCGAACAACGCAACGGAACAGAACCTCGTGCGTTTCGAATTTGGCACTAGCAGGAAGAATCAACCGAACTTTTTATACATGTTACAAATTATTTTTTTTTGACACGGTTATTTGCTGAAGCTCCATTCCATTAACAAATGGAAGTCTTAACCTGTCAAAGCTTCCAATAGCGTTACGCCGTGTCACATTGGCTTCATTCTAATTGGCTAGTCATGTGAATAGTGATTCTCCAACACTACTATTACTGTTTATGCCACTACATATCATGTTTATAAATAACAAAATTATATTCTGTCATAATAATAATCATAGGTTCCTATAATTAATGATTGTATTAAATTAATTTTATTTCAATTTTTATCAAAATTAAACTCACAATTGACTAAATAGATTTAGTTATTTTCGATTTTATAACCTTTTTACAGAATATTCCATTTCCATTTTCAATAGATTTGGTTGTTACTCTATTTTTTTTTTGGTCGAGTAGGTTGAGACAGTGGTTGTTCATACTTGATGGTGGCCCATGTCGTTCTTTCCCCGTAGCCCACACCAACCCAAATTATGCCATTAACGGTTAAGAGGAAGTAGGCTAAGCCCACGTTAATCCATGAAACCTTTTACGTACGTTTTAGGAGTAGCAAAGGATTTCTACCCAAAAAAATAGTGGCAAAGTATGCACTATGTGTATATCTGCTTACTCATTTTGTGTTACTTTGACTGCAGGTGTCAGTGATTGAATTCATACCATAATGGTACGAATTTTCAATATTTTGCCTTACCTATTGTTATGGATGGATTGGGTGCTAAAGACCCATTCAAGAACCTGTACCCCATGGTCCACAAAAATACAAGACTCAAACAAGTTTTCTCATAAACATTCAGAGAGATTCACGGACCACGACACACTCTCTCCTTAGCGAATATCACTCCACAAACCTCGAAGGTAAATTCGAAGAAGAGAGTCCCAGGTCAGCGGAAGTCGTGATTTCCACTCAGCTATTTAAGCCAAAATGGCACACTAGATACGACACAGAACCCATTTCTCCTTGACTTTACCATAGCATCCTACCTTCATTTACTTGAGCATCGAAGTCCTTGCAGGTACCTGTTCCGACACCTCGAACTAGTAGAGGAGCTCTAGGATCCAAATTACACCGAGGACCTCACCTTTCGATACACCTATTGATTTATTTTTATGAGAATTTTAAAAAATTTACATGACTTTATTAACTCTAAATTTTTATCGTTGATAAAAAAAAGTATAGGGCTCGAAAAGTTTACACATGGTCTAGGTCATATGAAATTTCACNGTCGAGTAGGTTGAGACAGTGGTTGTTCATACTTGATGGTGGCCCATGTCGTTCTTTCCCCGTAGCCCACACCAACCCAAATTATGCCATTAACGGTTAAGAGGAAGTAGGCTAAGCCCACGTTAATCCATGAAACCTTTTACGTACGTTTTAGGAGTAGCAAAGGATTTCTACCCAAAAAAATAGTGGCAAAGTATGCACTATGTGTATATCTGCTTACTCATTTTGTGTTACTTTGACTGCAGGTGTCAGTGATTGAATTCATACCATAATGGTACGAATTTTCAATATTTTGCCTTACCTATTGTTATGGATGGATTGGGTGCTAAAGACCCATTCAAGAACCTGTACCCCATGGTCCACAAAAATACAAGACTCAAACAAGTTTTCTCATAAACATTCAGAGAGATTCACGGACCACGACACACTCTCTCCTTAGCGAATATCACTCCACAAACCTCGAAGGTAAATTCGAAGAAGAGAGTCCCAGGTCAGCGGAAGTCGTGATTTCCACTCAGCTATTTAAGCCAAAATGGCACACTAGATACGACACAGAACCCATTTCTCCTTGACTTTACCATAGCATCCTACCTTCATTTACTTGAGCATCGAAGTCCTTGCAGGTACCTGTTCCGACACCTCGAACTAGTAGAGGAGCTCTAGGATCCAAATTACACCGAGGACCTCACCTTTCGATACACCTATTGATTTATTTTTATGAGAATTTTAAAAAATTTACATGACTTTATTAACTCTAAATTTTTATCGTTGATAAAAAAAAGTATAGGGCTCGAAAAGTTTACACATGGTCTAGGTCATATGAAATTTCACATAAAAGACTTCACTCCTAAATGCTATCATGTGAATATGGTTATATAACTCATCTATAATTTTTACCCAAAAAAAAAAAAAAAAACTCATCTATAAGTGATCAATGCTAGTCATTAAGTGATCAATATTAAGTAGTACATATATCATTCATGGTACACTCAAGCAAACAAAAAAATCCACAAAATAAAGTATTTGTTGTGGACGGATGGTCAATAAAAAAAGCATTCCCTATCATATATACAGTATCATACAAAATTATCACTTTGCACCATATCTCTTATCAATCATTTGTTGGGTTTATGTTTTGCACCCTACATAACGGGATTTAAATTTAATAAAAAATTTAGATAGCTAAAAGCGAGTTCCGTTACTTTATTTCATCTAATTATTCCTATGATTTTCCTCAACATTTGTGGGAAAACAATATTTTGGCAGCTCTAAATTTTAAATTAGAAAAAAGTTAAAAATATTTACATTGTTAGCGCAAAATTTGTTTGACGTTTCCTTTGAAATTTCATTGGGACAGCTACTCGGAGTTGGGGCCTGTATATACATACACCAAAACAAACAACTTTAACGTTAGGTACCCAAAATGGCAAAAATTGTATCATAAAACAAGTTAAGCATCAACTCCTTTTAAGAGTGTGTGCAGTGCAGCATTTCTACTGCATAGTGTGACCTATGAAAATATTTGTACATTAATACCTTCTTTCCCTTGTGTTGGCGTTGAGGGGCTTGATGCAAGTTCAAACTGTGGATCGCTCATTACATCCTGCAACATAATTTCCACGTTTAGATGTTGAAAACAACATAACTAATGCCTATATATATATGTATGTATGGTGACAAAGAAGTCCCCACAATTATTGTCCATTAGGAATTAGGATATAAATATGAAAGTTGTCTCTTGTACCATCCGTGTTAGTAAGCTAAATATATTTATAATATTTGAGCATAAGATGTGTTTATGATGATGATGATGATGATGATGATCCAAATTAGCAATGGTAACCTGTTGCATGGAAGCTTGACTGAGATTGGGAGATGTGGCATTACTGCTACTATAACCACATAGAAAGGCGGCACCAAGGTTATCTTCAGCAAAGTCTCTCAACTTTCTGAGCTCGGGCAAAACTTGGAGGGCAAGGTCAGGCCTATCTCTCCGCCTAAGCTCTGCGCATTTGATTCCGAGGGTAGCGAGGCAGACGGCTTCTTCAAGAGGCCATTCGGGGACAGAGGGGTCCAACATCTCAATAAGTGTGCCCTTGTGAAGAGACTGCTCAACCTGGTGAGCCAAGCCCATGGGAGGCCGACCTGTCAATAACTGAAGCAGAATGATCCCTAGAGAGTAAACATCAGACTTCACGCCAAGCAGCCCCGTCTGCTGATACTCTGGATCAATGTAACAGAATGTTCCAGCTGCTGAGGTCATCAGGCATTGGGTCACGTTTTCGGCTACAGCCGGGACAAGCCTGGCCAGACCAACGTCGCTGATCTTGCTTACGAAATTGTGGTCTAGCAGAATGTTGCCTGGCTTCAGATCGCGGTGCACTAGAGGCTCCGGCTTCGTCTGGTGGAGGAACAGCAGGCCCGCGGCTACATCTGCGGCGATTCGAAACCTTAGATGCCAGGACGACGAGACGGCCGTCTTCTTTTTCCGGAAGAGGCAGTCTTCTAGGCTTCCATTGGCCATGTGTTCGTAAATCAGTATGCCGTGCTCTGGACAGGCTCCTAGCAGAAGCACCATGTTCGGATGGCGTATGCAGCTGAGTATGTCCACCTACATTCCAATGAGGAGCATGTGAAATTCCAATTCATGTGCGCACTCCAATTTCATCTGATAAATATATATATATATATATATATATATATACATAAAGTAGTTTAGAATTACTCAATATTCCAGTGGTTGGTCACCTCTTGCTGGAATTGTGACTTCCCTTGAGCAGAACCTGGGCGCAGAACCTTCACAGCCACTGCAGTATGATCAAGGCAACATTTATAGACCGGGCCATAGCCACCTTCCCCGATTTTTCGAGATTCGGAAAAGGACTCTGTGGCTTCTTCAATCTCCTCAATGGTGTATTTCCTGTATCTCTCATCAGTTTGAGCCAGATTATCCAGTACTTTCCTCATCTCCTTTGCCTCTTCAAGGGCTTTCATTTCCACGCTTGCTCTTCTATTTGATTCCACCTCTGCAATTTTCTTAGCTGCTTCTTCTGTTTCCATGGCTGCTTTGGTTCTTGCTTGCTCTTTGTGTGCAATTGCCAGTGCTACTTCCTGAGCCAGCCGTGCCTCATCTAGTTTCTTTTCTTCCTCGATTCTCCAATTGCTCAGTTCCATTAGCTATATATGTACACACCAAATGTATTTCAATAACAACACCACTAACTCGCACATGTATTTATTTATGTGCGTACATTTTTTATTTTTTTTTACCTTATGTTGTGCTGTTAAGGCTTCTCTGCATGCTGCGCTGTACATTTCCATTGTTTGCTTTAACTCAATCTTCAACCTCCTCATGTCAGCTTCTGCTGCGTCATCCTGAATGCATTAAGTAAATGACGTGGATCCATTATGAGTCGTGTATCTCGGGCTATGACTGGGCTCAAAATATTTGATTGAATTGATTTCTAGGAAATATGATCTAAATCTATTCATTCTCAAAAGACCATAACTTTTGCGCAGCAGACTATGGACTATATGACACACTGAACAGCAAAAATGAATTAGGGAACTCTACTCATGATCCTTTAATTTGGCTAACTTAAACGGTGTAAGATACTGGTGCACTTGTTGTTTGGCAAGTTCAAGCATAGGGGAACCCCTTTATGAAGTCATTTATAGGTCAGGTCATGTCATGTAAGCATAGTTGTAAATATCTTACAGTAAACGACTCGTATCTTAATGATACAGTACCGAGGAAGATAAACGCTGTGTGTATGTGTCAATTTGCGCTCACCATGTTCTCAGAGGAAATAGAAAATGATGTCCTGCTGCTTTCTTGTGAAAATGAAATATCAGGTGAAATGGGGTTAGGGAACTTGAGTCCCCCAACACGGACTGATCCCAAGCTATGATCAGAACTGGTTGAAACTCGTGAGTTTCGAGCAGAGTCCATATTGTAGTCATAGAAAACGGAGGATGAACGGCCGCTAGTGCTGGGCCTCCCAGAGCTTACAAATGATATGTCTGTGTCAGAAGAATCTACCATGTCCATGGTCATGCATGACCTTCCACTAAACCCCATTGTTTTTCCAAGCTGTGATCTGCTTCAAGCATGCAAGCAATGACTCAAGTGTCAAATTAATGGTAATCAAAGCAAAACAAACAAAGAAAGCAAGCAAGCAAGAAAGGATTCTGCCTTATAGATTCGTCCTGCCAGCTGTGAGGTGTAATTGATCTCCTGTGATCTGCAACATATATATTCATCAAAACAATGAACGAAGGTGCAACAACATAATTTGAAATTTGAAGAAGCAAACCTCTGAAGCTCATACGTTTGGAGGCTACATGAGTTTCACTTGCGCCATCCCTCTCATTGTCATTGCTCAGACTCTGTATATGGCTCAACAGTGGAGAGGCGTGTGGGGCTGGACGAGAAGCATTTCGTACTGAAGAGATTTTCCCCTTAGAAATGATGTATACTGTACAAAAATCTGGAGACCCTTTTGATATGCTGCTTGGTGTATTTGATGATTTGAACCTGCATAACAATTTCAATGGAAAAATGCATTCAATAATCGACATATTTGGTGAACTTGCATGAACATCGAGGGGCCTCAGTTATTACCTAATAAACCCATGCCTTGGGGCTGCACCAACCACCAAGTTCTCAATCGCGGCGTAAGAGACATATTCTGTTATTCCTTTCACAACATCAGTGTCTTCAAGCAAGACATCAAGGCAGTGTATCTAACAAAATATTTTATCATAGTAAGCAATATGATGAAAATAAATACATGAGTTCAGTCATATCATATGAATAGCAGTTAATGTTAAACATACATCTTTGCGTGTACAATAGCAGTGAAAGGTGCGAAAAATATCCTTTGTCGTATTGACAAGTTGGTCTCTCGGAGGAGATGCAGCTTGACTGTTGCCGTTACATATTATGGCATGGCTGCCTCCAACTGCATTTGAACAAGAAAAGCTAATGCTAAGAGTACAGTCAATTACACATCATGATCAATTTATTTATCAAGTCGCTGAGAAATTACCCTAAAACATCATGTTAAATATGTTACGAATCGACATTTAAGCCTTACGCGATGAGTTCTTCCAAAATAGATATTGAAATGCGATTTAATGTGTAATCCATATCATATCTAAATCATGTTGTTTAAGAAAGATTATTGTATTGAGACAAGTTTACCACTTCTTCTTTAATCATATCACTTTTATTTAAGATACACTCACTCGTTTATAGATTCATAATTTTGAATGTACCTACAATTTGTGTTTATCTAAGAATTTTTTTCCAAGTTGAATGGTAGATACGAAAGAGAAGAGGTTTAGTAGTTACTGGAAAGAGATTGGGATGACTTGTGCAAAACATGGATTAGAACAACGGTTTGCCCTCTTGTGAGAAGGCTATCGGCAGCCCATTTGAGAGCGTATCTGCTGCCTTTACTGTCCTTATCTATTGCAACCGCCACCAATCCATTCCCTCCTCCTCCCTTTCTAATTACTGATGCCTTCGTATTTGGAAGCCACATTCTTTTTTTTTTTTCTTCTTCTTATCGGTTTTGTTTTCTCCCTAAGAACACGAGATGTATCAACAAGAAGAATTCTGAAACTATAAAACTACTCTTAGTTTGCATTCTTATTCTTGAATGTAAGGAAACTCTTAACGCTCGATAATATTCTAACAAAATATATTTTTGAAGTCAATTTCACGCTGTTCAAGATAAGCTAGATTCACTCATTAGTTTGACTTTTTTAAACTAACAAAACATGTAAGACCCATGAAAGACCAATTCTTAACCGAATGCGGAAAAACGATTTATAGAAAACTATCCCCATTTTATGGGTAATCAACCAATTCTTATTGTCCTATTAAAGGGAAACAGAAAAGGAAAGGACGAGCCTAAAAAATTTGTCTATTTTTTTTTTTTGGGTCGTCAGCCTTAAAAATTTGTTGTGCTAACAATAGTGCACTTACCTTCGTCAATGGGCCAAGCCAATCGTCATCAATGATTGCTTATTCAGATTTCACTTCTATGTTTAAAGTAAGAAACCGTGCACAATGATCTCTCATAAAATTAATATGGAATTTTTTTTGAGGTAAAGAGGGCAATGTTGTTTTACCTTATAATAAAGCAAAACACACAACAAAATCTATACATACATACATATATATACACACACACACACTAATCAAGCTCAATTGCGCAACTTGTTTGATTTTCTTTGTCTAATTCTTTATTGCTATGGCATTCTCTATTTTTATGCTCAAAGCTTTTCAAATTAAACTACAGCGGAAGGCAAGGGAACCCGTCTGCGATATTCAGCCAGAGCCCACATCGGATATATGTCTCTATACATTGGGTAATGCAGCATGCAGTTCTTCATGAATACTCCCGTGATTTCCTGCCATAAACAAATATAAATTAGTTTTTGCTATGGTGATCTTCATAGCTAATAATATGAACAATGCATATTATGTATTAATATCATCAAAGGAGCTAGAGGGGAGGGTACCTGTTGGGGCCAATCCCCCTCTTCCAATTGAGAATTGATGATCAACTTTGCTGCTCGGTGAAGCGGAGTTGGGTCTCTCTCCGCCTGCACATTCAAAATAGAAAAATAGATTTGTAAGATACATACAATCTTGAAGTGGATCCATAAATAATCAGAGAGAGTGAGAGAGAGAGAGAGATATCAAAAGCAAACCTGGCCAGCATGAAGTAGACCCATGAGAGCCCATGCTGTATGTACAACATTGGATCGGCTTCCTTCAAGAGGCACGTATATCTGCATTGTTCATTCATTCATTAAGATCGTAAGACATTGTTAAGAAGGGTAATAATTACTTCTCCCGTCCACTTTTAACCATCACTTATGACTTTTAAATACATCATTAACTTGATGTATTCGTATTTAGATACATTAAGTAAAAAATGTATCTAAAAATCAAAACTAGCAGATTAAAGTGGACAAAGTAGTAACTAACTAAATAAAGCAATTTATACTCTTGATTATACTTTTTTGGGGCTTGAAAGATAACTCTCCCCCCAACCACCATCCTCCCTTTGTGTTGTGAGCAGAAACTTGGTGGCTTTGCGAATGGCGGCACAGTTGGCGTAAGTCTTGCCGGCAGCTGCTAGACCACCAAGTGCGAACCAAGAGCCATAAGTGAAGCAAACACCCCAATTCCCATACCAAGAGCCATCAGCTGTTTGTGTGTTCTCGAGAAACCGAACTGCATTTGCTATGAAGTTGTCTATCTCTTTCTTCCTATGCCCTGGATATAGCTTCCTGAACAACACCAATGCCCCAATTGACGATCCAGTGCATTCAACATACTCGTGCTCAACCACAATGTCCGCGAAAAATTCTGTCGGATTAAGTAGCTGCAAAATATATATGAAGCTCATTATTAGTCTAGTCTATTAATTAATTAATGATTGCTCTTCATCAATTAATTTAATGAATATATACACAGACATAGTACTAACTATGTAGTAGTGCATTGGTACTTACTTCCAACCATTCTTGAGCTCCTGCTGGCTCCCATGCTGCTAAACCACCTTTTTTACTCTGCATTATTAATCAAAATTGGACTTTTGTGTCAAAACTGAAATCGTGTAAAAGCAAAATTAAATAATCATTAATGATCATTGTCCTCTTTCCACGGTTTCATAAAGTGTGATGGAAACATACATAAAATAAATTAGTAAGCAGCAAGGTACTACTAGTAATAGTACTCACTCACCTGAAGGGACAATAGGAGATTCACTGAATCATATAATCTTTCGGGTTCCATCTTTTCCCCCACAATCTCGGGTGGCATCATTGATAAAAGTAGACAACACTAAGACGCAGAAGAATTAATTAGTGAGGTTAGCGCATATGAAATTTCAGTAGTGAGCTTTTCTGCAAACAAAGTAACGGATCCAACCTTCAAACCTTCTGCAGTACAATCAGAAACTTGCCATCCGTGGTCTTGGTCAGAGAAGGTCCACGACCCTTTAGAAATGTGACGATACATACTCTTGAAATCTCCTGGAGGGTTGTCCCTCACCTGAGACTTCTTGATGAAATCATGCCCTTTAGCAAGGGTGGGAGCAAGTTCATCAATGAGGTTAGTGGCAAGCAAAGCTTGAATGGCGAAGCCAGCATCCCATTCCTGGCTACCAAAGCTCTGCATGGTCATCCCGTCCTCTGAAACCCACAAGTAATCAGGGACCCTCGCAAGATGCTTCTTGAAAGCGTCTCCCTCTGGATCTTCCACCCAGCAGGCAAGCATGCACAACACCTTCTCCACGCAGCCGATGGTTATGTATCGGCTGCTCTCGTCTTCGTAATGGATTTGCTTCATTGTCACCTCTAGGGCCTTTTCCCTGACCAGCCTGTTGAAGGGCCAGCGAGTAAGAAGCGGCTCCGTGAATATGTATAGGCTATCCCATATTAGATCTTGTATCAATGGGTGCGGATAGTACAGATCTTCCTGTGCACATTGGTGACGCGCTTTCTTCCACTTCACTTTTTCATAAGATTGAGTATACAGTTCTTTTCTCAATTCCAGGATGAGTGGCGTGATTGGCCCCACAAACCTCTTCCCATACAGGTATGACATTGGCATGTATACCAGCCGGCAATAACACCACATTTTAGCTGGGTGCATAGGGAGGAACGAAGGAAGGAGCCAAAACTCAGGGGGCATTGGGTTGCTTCCACACCAATCAAATACACCTAGTATCTGCAGGTTGAGCATATATATATGAATGATTCGTTCAAACAATTCCAATCATGCGCAAAACATCACTTTTGCCGGTAACTAAGAAAGGAATCATGTAATAGCGTATGTACCGAAAGCCAAGTTTTTCCCCAGGAAGGTATATGTGTTACACCACCATGATCATGAATCCACTTCCTAGCTCTTGCACACGCATCGTCTTGACCTCCATCAGGGCCTTCTCCAAGCATTCGCATGCATATGTAGTTGAGTGCAGTACAGAACATGGTGCTGTGACCCTCTATGTGTAGTCCCCACCCTCCATCTTCGTTCTTCAAATTAAATTAAATTAAATGAAACCAATACACATACACGTATGCTCAATTAATAAATATCCAACAACATGCATGGTACGCGTGCCTTGAAATCGAACAGGTAAGTAGGTAGGTGTTTATGTATACCATTACCTGGTGGTAGTATATGTAGCGAAGAATCTCTTTGCGGTGCTCTGCTGGGAATACCGAATCAAGGTGCCCTGTAATGTACATACAGAAGACCTACAATGCAGTGTTTGGAGCAAATTTAATTTATCTGATTACAGCATCAGCTTGCTTACTAGACTTTAATTTGATAGGGACTTCTGTACAGATCAAACTTTCTGACAATATATAGATATGTGTGTGTGTGTATATATCTCTATCAGTATGTACTGTTCAAATGCATCACATGTAACCTAAATTTCAATTTTTTTTTTTTTTCACAGCATAGAGATTCTCTCAACGATGTCATAGACAACAAATTACTAATGCAAAAGCGAAAAAACAATAAAATTCATCATAACTAGGAAAAATAAAAATTCTAGACTAAATTCCCTTAATATGACTAATAAGAACAATAACTAAAATTTAAAGTTCTTGATATAAATTGATTTTTTTCATAATCTCCATTAAGCCTGATTTACAAGAGGCCAAATATAAAGAGAAATAATGAGCTGACAATGCAGGGCAGAAAATTGATTTAGAGCCGCCTCAAATTTCTTATTGTTCCCTTGTTGACTTAATAGCAAAGTTTACAAACATCCTTCTTTTTAGGGAGATACAAACTTTTAATTTTCGATGTTCATTTTTTAAGATAATGATCTAATATATGACTAAGAAAATTAAAACAAATAGTTAAAAAAAATTGAAACAAATTATTTTTTTTACTTGATAAGAAATTAATTTTTGTTACAATGTCTGTGTAAATAATTTTATACCATTATTTAATAGTATATTATTAAGTATATAATTCACAAAAAGTGATACCTTTAAAGTAAAAGATTTCGGTAATAAAAAATGACTAATACAATAATGTTCATGTCTTAAAAATAGCAAAAATAAAAATATATTCTTTATTTATTGGAATATCACGTATAGTGTGACCGTGAAAGAAGTTTTACTTTTATTTCATGGATTTAATTGGAATATAATAACAATATAAAAGATTTTTTTTAAAAATTACACTTTTATCCAATTATATATCAACACATTAATAAAAATAGTTTGTTATCACATCTACCACTAAATGGTCATACAAATAAAATAATTTAATTAAAAAGTTGTGGAAAGATTTTTATATTGTGAATGCATGAAATTTAAACTTTTATCTTATTTTATTCTTTTACCAAAAGATGAAGGAAGACGGTTTCGTGCACGTCATCTTGGAACTAGCAAGAAGAAGTGTATCGGCAATCGGCAATCGGCAATCGGCAATCGGCAATCGAAGATAGAAGCGTTTGAGTTTCTTATGAATGATGATGATAAACGTATGGTGTTGTGTGCTTGTTTTATATTCTTATAAGTTTATCAAAAATGACGTAAACTTAAAAAAAGAGTGGTTTCTGCTGTTTCTTGGGTTCATTTCTCATCTCTTTTTTTTAGGTTGTCTGGGTCAGCCCGGGTCGCGTACCTGGTTATGGCGGGTGAGTCTCACAGCGGGATAATTGCGTACACAAGGTCTCGAACTCGGGACCTTGCTTAAGCGATATCAAGCCGCTTACTACTTGGACCAACTCCTCGTTGGTTCATTTCTCATCTCTTGAAAGAGTAAAAAGCAAACAATTGTAATTCAGTCCTCAGCTAAAGTTGAATATCGTGCATTAGCTCAAGCCACATGTGAGATTCAGTGGTTGCTGTTTTTACTGGCAGAATTTGATATTCTTGCACCTGCACCTATGCTCCTCTATTGTGATAATCAATCCGCTATTTATATTGTTGTCAATCCGGTCTTTCAGGAGCGAACAAAACATATAGAGATTGATTGTCATGTGGTTTGCGATAAAGTACAAGTCAAAGTCATCAAACTTGTATCTGTTGCCTCTGCACAACAGCTTACAGATATGTGGACAAAGTCTCTTGCCCCATATCCATTTCACCGTTTATTCTCCAAGCTGAGTATGATCAATTTCAATCACACCTCAAAGAAGAAGGAAAGCAAGTTGAAGCTTGTGGCACAAGAAAATCAGTTGACTTGCAGCACGAGTCATTAGTTAATTAAAAGTTAGTTAGTTGGACTAACAGCCGTACATAATTGCATTTAAGATGCATTTAAGTTAATTTCATGTACAGTTCAATTTGTTAAAAAAGCTTGTATATAAAGACTCCCAAGTAGATCAATGTAATCAAGTGATTCATTTTCATCTTCAAGTTTTGTCTTATTTCCCTTTCAGTTCTGTTGCTTCAGTTCTGTTTTCTTCATTGCTGAACTATGCTCCATAGTTTTAACAAGTTTCAAATTTTAAATTAAAATCATCTCTCATTGATGGTTGGCCAAACTTAATTTTAGATTTCTCTAATTTTTTGACGAGAAGATCTTTCTAAATTAAGACAACTCCAAAAATTTATCGAATAGTATTCATTGTTACCGTACATTTTAATTTTAACACACTCATCCGAAAAAAAAAAATTAACACTAGCAAATTTTAATTTATTTTTGGTACAACCAAAAAGACTAGCAAACTTTAATTTGATGCTACAAAAGTCAAATCCAACAAGTAATAAATAGTCTCTCTCTTTTATATTAATGTAGGTCCTTTAAAAAAAAGTAGTTTATTCTGATAGTTTATTTAAAATTTTAACATAAAATTAATTATTTTATATCAATTTTATCCTTAATTTCATTACCAATTAAGTGCAGTAGTGATGAGGAGCAGTAGAGTAGGGGGGAGAGATGTAATGGAGAAAACTAATTAGCAGAAAGAAATGCATATTAAGGATAATTTAGTAATTAATTTTTTTTTATAAATTTAAGATCATTTAATTTAATTTCTGTGCAAATTTCTTAAAGAACCAACAACATGAAATCATGAAATGGAGGGAGTAATTAGCAATTGCGTGTGACATTAGAATTCTTCTCTTTTGTCAAAGAAAAAATTCAACCATAACTGATGATGGCAATATTACCTAAATTAAATTTAAACGAAAAATATAACACAGTACAGTAATAACTCAATTTATCATTTTTTACATGTAGGATAAAAACTAATTAGAATACTTGTATTTTTAAGAAACATAGAGCAGTGTTACTTACATATTAAAGAGGTGGAATAGAAAAAAAGAGAATAGAAGGATTGAGTTACCAGGGGAGGCATGAAAAAGAGGGGGCCCGCAATTTGAGCAGGCCAGTGGCCATCGGCGGTCTGCAATGCTGCCAGGTGACGCGCCGCCCTTGTCAACGCCGCGGTGGCTTTCTCATATGTGATCTCCTCACCCTCTTCTATCTTCACTCTTGCTATTGTTTGTTTAAACTTATTTTCTCTCAGAACCTGCACTTGTTAATTGCATACTATTTATTAGTAAAGCAATTAAACTACGTCGCCGCATATCTATTAAGAAAATGAATCGGTGGTTAAAGCAGTTGATTCTTATATCTGTTATCTTAATTAAGAAAAGAAAGACGGACCTGAAAGCGCCAAAGGAGGTCGGCGCAGGGCTTGAAGTTGAAGCGGTTGTTGTAGAAATCGAGACGAGCAGCTTCCACCTGGGCTCGCTCCTCGGGAGTGCCAGCCTCCGGATCAAACTCCCAAGTCTGCCTCCCAACGAAGTTGTTGGTGCTGAATATGTGTGGGTCATTCCCACCGTCTGCTATCTTCAGCCTCCACATTCTGTAATATGTGAATGGAGGGATCCGGCACAAGCTGACAGAACAGAGGAGGTGTGACGGACAGGACAGGCCAGCTACCTAATTTTCATTCAACTCCGAATCGGCTACCTGATTTACACACTACCTTGTATAAATAGACAGCCGTTCCAACTGCGGGCTCCTTCCTTCCACGCAACCGCTTGTTGACAATTTTAGCTAGAGTTTCGATACATTCTCTCTTTATATTGGTGGTAATTTGAATTGCTTTTTAGTTATAAATAAAAATTATCACATTTTAAATTGTTGGTAATATTATTTCATGAGAATTTATATTACTTTATTTGGTATCTATCTCTTATCAAAATTAGTGTGTTTGGTCATGTGATCTTAACAATTTTAATAGAGTTTCACTTATTCAAAATCTTTGTGTCTTTATATTTATTCACATTATTAAACATGGCTAATTTTAACATGAGAGGATCATTCCCTTATAAAAAAAATTATCATATAATATACTCATTTAATTTACCATAATACCCTCTAAATAATAAAAAATTATAAAAAATAAATAAATAGTCATAATAATAATAATTAATTATTATTATTATTATTATTATTGTTATAATTTTGTGTCACGATTGTGGTGGTGACAGTAGAAAATGAGGCGATATCGATAGCGGTAGCAATGACACCAGTGGTGAGTGGTAGGTGTTGGCATAATTGTGGTGATGGTGGTGGTTGTGATGACATTGGTG
The DNA here is from genome assembly GCA_003254905.1 of Nissolia schottii. Taxonomy (NCBI): domain Eukaryota; kingdom Viridiplantae; phylum Streptophyta; class Magnoliopsida; order Fabales; family Fabaceae; genus Nissolia; species Nissolia schottii. The sequence goes on along the minus strand of QANU01074319.1, from coordinate 502,806 downwards.
GAAGGTAAGTGGTGAAAGTGGTTGTGATTGTGGTAGTGGTGGCAAAATGGTGACATTAGTGGTTGGTGGTAGCAGTGGTAGTGGTAGTGGTAGTGGGTGGTGGCAACAACTATGCTAGGTGGTGGCGATTGATGTGGTAGCGATGGAGTGGGTAGTGGTTGCAATGGTGGTGGTGACAATAGAAGTGGTGGCAATGATGGATGGTAGGTGGTGATGATAGTTGATGGTGGTGGGTGGCAAGTGGTGGTTATGATGGTAGTAGTGGCAGTAGTAATAATAGGAGATGATCATAAAGGGAGATGAATGTTTTGTTTGGTAGAATTAGCGGAATTTTGGTCAAAACAAAAGGTTTAGAATTATTAGAATGTAGTAATCAAGATAGACATTCTCATAGAGGTAATCTACATTACCACTTCGAAGGCAATATGGAATGTGAATCACTAGATAATTTAAAAGTTAAATTACTAGTAATATGTTTAGATTACCTCATACCAAATGACTCATTAGGAAGTTTTTGGTACATTGCCTCTAATATTACCTTTTAGAAATATTACCACTTGTTAAATTGGTACTGTTACATTGTTGTATTTGGTATGCACAGGTCATGTAAATAGGAATTTACATTACCTTGTTTGGTATATAAAAAATAATACGATGTAATATATCTTACTTATTATTATTATTATTATTATTATTATTATTATTATTATTATTATTTATTACTATTTTTATTATTATTTAGAATTAGTTGGAGGTGGTAATCTAGATAAACATCTTCTATTAAAGTAATCCGCAATATTATGAATTACCTAAGTAATCCACTAAGGTTTTGCTAACAAATGTTAAAAGTTTGAGTCTTCGATATGTTAAAAGTGTTGTAAAGGTCAAAACATTTCATTTTAAGCTTCGTGGAGCAACATAGGGAGAGAGCCCTAACGCTGCTCTCTCTTTCTTTTTATTTTTTCTTTAAGATGAAATTGTTGTTAAGAGAAAGTTTAGAAGAATGAATTAAGAGGTCTAAAAGTATTACTCATTTGTAAGATATCTCTTAAATTTATAGTTGAGAAGGGACATCTAGTATACCAATTTTATAAATTGCCAATAAAATCGCTTTCTTACATTTTTGTCCCCACAAATTTAACCCATTATTTTTTTCCATTTTTTTAATAAAATATTCTGCTATTATGATTTTTGTTTGAAGGTGTAAGATTGTCGTTATTATATTTTAATAAATGGCTATGGCTATTTTATTACATTTTTTTTGGTTTACAAAAAAAAGTATTACATTTTTTATTCAAATTATTGGTATTCATAATTTATTACATTTTGATTATTTAATTCAAGTCGAGTTAATTGATTATGAAACTAAAAAAAGTGTTCAAGTATTAATTTTGTATTTACACTGTTCAAAATTAAAATTAAAATTTTAAAACAAATAAACTCTGAACTACTACAAGCAAACAAATGTTAACTATTTGTCGTATTATTACATTTGGCAACGACTGAAATTGTCTCATGAAATAACGGGGTTTATATATAGGTCCGCTGTCAGTCCAAAGTTAGTCACCACATGCATTTTTCAGCTGTCATTTTCTCCTTGGTGTCTCATTTACCCAACATTAATTAATTAAGAGAGTTTAATTTTAATTTTTTGAACTATCAATTTATTTGTTATCACATAAATAAATGTATGAAAAATGCTCTAATTGATCTCTAAATTTTTTATCATGGTTTACATTAGTCTATCAACAAAAAAATTATTAATTAGTCTTTGAACATTTCAAATGTTATCATCGTTAATTATTTCATCTAAAATGTTTAAAGATTAATTATGATGACATTTGAAATATTCAGAGATAAATTAATGTTTTTAGAGACTAATATGAGTACTAATGAAAAGTTTAGAGAACAATTAGAGCATTTTTCTTAATTGATTCTCATATTTATTACTATCTAAAAAATAAACAATGAAGGTAGTGAAGATAATGTGAAATATTCAAAGATCAATTAATTTTATTTTGAGAGACTAATGTGTGTATTAGTAAAAAAAATTTAGAGACCAGCTAATGCATTCCTCTTAATTGATTCTTATATTTATGATTATCTAAAAAAATAAATAATTTTTGCTTTGATAACAATACAAGGAGTGGATTCTCTCATAAAATATAAACAAATTATTTCTATCTGTTTTAATAATTTATCGAATAAAAATAATTATTTCCATCCAATTTAAACAATAGATACTACTTTAGAATTATTTTTAAGTTAATACATCAAATAATAAATTAATTTTTACAAAATTGATTATATACAAAATAGAAGAAAAAAAAGTACACCACCAATCTCTCCTGACATCTATGATAATTGTATTGATTCCCTCATATTTTAAAAAAATCGCCAGCCTGTCCTACATTCAAATAATCTTAATACTCCAAAATTACCGTTAAAGAAGGGAAAAAAACAAACTAATAGGCATCTTCAACACTACCTCCAACACTACTAGAAATAAGACTTTTTTCGTGACAACTTGTTTCGTTGCCAAAAGTCTTATATTAATGCTAAAAAATCTTACGACATCGATAAAAATGTCGTCACTTGTCATCACCTTAAACCCCTTTGCAAAAAGTCATGCGGCGACACATGAAGTCACCACTGAAACATAACATTTTCCAACAACATTTGTCACCGATATATATAATGTTTTGGCAGCGACCCAATATTACTACGAAAAGATGGAGGTTTAACAGCAATTAAAAGTCGTTGCCAAAATATGGTATTTTAGCCAGGACCAGACCCAAACAAAGTGAATAGCAAGATCTGAAACTAATGAGTTTTATATTAAAAAAATATTATAATGTATTTATCAAAAAATATTTTAGGATTATATAAATGTAGTAGAATTTGTTGGTATTATCTTAGGTTTTACTCTCTTCACTTGATTTTTTTTTCATTTTTCAACAATTTTTAAAGTAAAACTCATCAAACTTTATTATCATTTGATGAATTTTACTTTAAAAGTTGTTGAAATTAGAAAAATTGAGTGGCATATGGAATGGTAAAAACTTAAGAGAGTACCAAAGATGGACCTCTAAATCATAAAAATAGTCAATGAAATAATTTTTTTAATCAAATTAATTTTCAGCAATCTTTCTCTTAATACTTATTAAAATATAACTACCAAGATATTAATCTTTCATCTAATTTATGAGATAATTCTTTACAATATTCTTGTTGAAAAAAAGTTATTGGTCGTAGTAGTCAAAACAAAAACAATCCATATAAAAGTAAAATCAAACTATCAATTAAAGAAAAAATTGTGGATAAGCTACTCATTTCCTAGCGATTAACATTAAGTTGATGTTGAACTTGTTTTCTAATGTATAATACAAAAAAATAAAAATAAAAGTTTAAGAGTAGATATATAAAATGTATGTTGTAATATATACATATGTGAAGAAAGGTAAAAAATTTAAAAAATTTGTGAGACTTAAATTCGGTAGAGTAATAACCCATCAATATTAATCAATTAAGATTTTCAATACTTTATAATCTTTTATGCACATAATATATTTATATGTAATTTCTTTAGAAATTGTGGGGTGGCCATGGCCCATGCTTGCCCCCCTTATGTCTGTCCCTGGTTTTAGCGGGGATTAAAAATTGCTGCTAAAATGTGACATTTTAGCGGTGATTAAAAGACGTTGTCAATATGTACTCTTTTAGCCACAATTAAAAGTCATTGACAAATTAATTAAAAGGTTTGATTGTTGCTGCCGTTTGAAGTTGCTGCCACACTCTCAAGGCTTTCACCATGAACAACCACATGTGAACCCCACGGTCTATGGCAAAGTGAGGCGTTGGCATCGGTTAGGGGTGGTGCAACACATGTTACGATCGAGGTAAGCTAGTAGCATGATTAATAGAGGTAGAAAAGTCAGGGTGGTGGAGATATAAGACAAAGAAAATGAGTTTAGAGGAAAGAAGCAGACTCTCTAATGACAATAAATTTAATTAAAATAGTTTATTCTTGAGAAGAGGATATAAACAAAAAAAGAACATAAAATTATTTTTGTATTGAGACAATTTTTAAGTTATTTTTAATATTGAAAAAAAGAGATATGAAAGGCTCTCAAGATAATTTTAAAGCAAATTTTTATACTTTTAAAATGGAAGGACGCGCAATACACATCTTTTATCTTATTGTCTTCATCTTTTCCATGTCATAATAAGAACCATGCTCCACCTTTCAATTATCAAAATAAATATTTAAATTTCTTAGTTTTCTCTAGCACACGTCTGTGATATTTTCTTTAGTATATTGATATTGGCCTATATTGTGATTTTTAAGTTACTTCGATTGTGCTATGCATATCATCGGAGGCAGACGGAAGGGGACCCTTAGGGCCATGCCCCAAAGGTTTGGCATTTTATATAACATAATATCTACGTACCAAAATAAAAATATAAAAATATGTATGTAAAATGAGGTATAAAACTAGAGGTTATTTTAATAAAGTAACATTCTTGTATTTTTATTTGTATAAAATATAAGTCTTACATGTTTAAAATATATTTTCTATTAACTTTTCATCTCTTTAAATTTGAGAGTCTACGTAAACAATTATCAGTACTAAAAGTTTTAAACCATTTTCTTTTTAAGAAATGCAATAAATTGAATAGAACTCAGACATAAATTCATAAATAAATCTATTTACATTTTTTTATTGTAACTGTAAGTTTGTTACTTTCATATATATTAAATTATCTCTTATTTTATTTTATTTTATTTTTTATCTATTTTAAGTATAAATTTTACTACAACACAAGAATGAAAAATCTTCATATTGTGTGTATTAAGGGTGTGTTTAAATTGACTAAAGAAAAAATGCTTCTTTTTTAAACAAGAAGTGTTAAAATACAACTTAAAAAAATTCTTGAAAAAAGTGGTTTAAATATCACTGTTTTATAGCTAAATACTCAATTTCAAAAGAAAAATAATTTTAATAAAAGTATCTTACAAATGCAAAATAAAATTCTTCAAAAAAAATTTACTAACAAAATTTAAGCTAAAAAAGTTTTCTTTTTTAAATTTATTCAAACGCACCCCTATTTTTTTACTCGTTTTCACATATTCGTAAATTAAAAATAACTATTAAACATGTCTCTTTTCATAAACAACGGCCGCAAAATGAGATTAAATATTATTTGTACGTAAGTTATATAATAATTTATATTAAAAATGCCAAGAAATTATTACAAATATGAAAATAGTTTTTGTTTATTCTACTAAGTAAAGCCTTACCCTTAGATGTAATTTTCTGGTTCCGCCCTACCTATCATACGTGTTCCTCCATTGAATTGTCGTCATTCTCTCCTTTATAATGACAACATAAAGTATTTTTTTCTATCCATAAAAAAAACAACTAGGTGATCATTTTAAAATATGTAAAATGTGATATAAAAGCTTTGCAAACAACAAAATGAATTCAATCCTTCTTGCAGAGAAGAATGCTATTAACAGCATTACTTTCATTATTATATTTGAAGCGAGTGAAGCGTGGAAACCAGGAGGCGCATTTGTTATTTAAGAAAAAATGGGACACGAGCGAAGCGTGGTCAACCAACAGCGGTGGTTACAATTTACAACTAAAGAATAGCAAGGAAAAAGGGAAAGGAAACGAAATGAAAAAAGAGACAGGGATCTGCTGACTTAAGCTCTCAAAATGAGTTTGGCTAGCTTACTCGATTAAATAGATGAACTTTACATGTAAAAAATAGATTCACAAAATTTTTTTAAAAAATTGGACAGGTCCGTAGGCCCGCGGCCCGGCCCATGAGCCCGTGAAATTTTTTTGAATTTTTTAAATAATTTTTTTGAATTTTTTTATTTTGTTTTATTTTTTTTGAATTTTTTAATTTTTTTAAAAAATAAATAGGTTGGCAGGCGGTCCGTCTAGACCCGCGGACTGACCATAAACAAGCCGGACCTTAAAAATATGCATATTTTTTACCCAGTCCATTTAGATCCGCAGGCTATAGACGAGCCGAACCAGCCCGGTTTGACAGCCCTATACAGACTACTCAACTATACAATTTATTATGAGCATCAATTTTATCAAGTCTTAATAATAATAAAAAAATTACCATATTTTTTATATTCATTTCATCTAATTTTACAATTAAGAAAAGATATGTAGATAAATATTTTAAAATTTTAACACCCATCTCAAGAAAGGTATTCTACGAGAGAAAATATTTATTTTAATATAAGTTTGAGTTATTTTGATTGTCAAAATTTAAAATTTGATTTTTTAATTTTTAAAATTATAAATTTTAGGTTAAATTAATCTCTCAATTTATTATTATTATTATTATATTGTCATATTTTTACTCATTCTTTTGTATTAAATGATAATGTAATAACAACAGAGACTATGTGAGAATATTAAAAGACTAAAAATATGGCTAAGACGATACTTAAAGTTACAAATATTAGTTATTATTACAACTTCATTTATTACTATAACTATTCTGACAATCTCATTTGTAATTTCAAGTGCAATTATAATTCATTTGCAGTTTTAATTGTTGATATTGTCCATTTTAATGTGATAAATTAACAAAAATGTATTAATAATAATAATAATAATAAATTAAAAGACTAATTTAATTTACAACTTTTAATTTTAAATTAAATTTTAAATTTTAAGAATCTCATCCTCTGAAATTGATATAGCGAAGTTGATTTAAATTTTGTCGACAGTCTCGAACCGTTTGCTTTATTGGAACCACCTGATTGGATCAAGGCTTTGTCTACTAAGATTATGAACAAGATCAATAATGATGGACATCTTTATGTTTCACCAATGATTTCTCCCATATCTTTCTTTTTATAATCCCTTTCTTCTCTAATTAATCTATACAATACCTGTACTAGAGGATACTAAAAATAACTAATTTTTGGTCTCATTTAACTCAACTATTTTTTAAAATTCATTATTATTTGTTTGTTTATTATATACCAGTACAATTGCAGGCACTTTGTGTTTGCATACGTGGAGATAAGGAATAGTTTTAAATTATTATTTTTTTGTTTGAGGTGGGTTAAGAGGTGATGGAGAGTAGAAAGTGGGGAGTGAACAATAAGTGATAGTGGATAGTGGACAATTTTACTCTTTTGCCCCTGCCATACAAACTATTTACGAAAGTACCTCTGTTTTGAAACATATTACAGGAGTACCACGGTTTCAGCTAAACTATTTACGAAATTACCACTGTTTTGAAACATACCATGCTTTGCACAATGCAAAAGTACAAAAACTTTTTCAAAACAATGGTACTCCTGTAATATGTTTTCAAAATAGTGGTACTCCTGTAATATGTTTCAAAACAGGGGTACATTCATAAATAGTTTGTATGATAGGGACAAAAGAGGAAAATTGTCTGGATAGTGAGGAGTGGAGAGTGAATAATCAAATGTACCTTAATGTCATTCTTAATAATAATGATATATGAGTGTAAAAAATAAAACAATGGCCATATATGAAAAGAAAATCAGAGAGAAAAAAAAAGTTTTTTTTCATACTCTCTTTACTAATATTTTTATTATTAAATTAGTTCTTAATTGTATTAATACTAAAACAATATACATGTGTTATGGACTAGACCATAAAGACCCAATGGTCCAAACCCAATAATCCATTGAGTAAAATGACCGGACCAAATTGCCCCGTGGAGTACTTTGACCCGACATTGTTCCTTTCAAACAAAGAGTAACCGCCCATCAATGTGTAACGAGGAAGTAACCACCCATCAATGTGTAAGGCGGATTGGTGTAATGCGGACCGAGATATCCTCCCCTCATCAAGGTACGCGGAAACACCTATAACGATCAACATAGGTATTTAACTCCAAGAGGAACTCAGGTAAAGGGACTCAATTTTTTCAGCTTACACTACCTTTTCATTCTCCCACTGACTTGATCGTCGGAGTCTCTGCAGGTACACACCCAAGCTTTCAAACACCAGAAATCCATCATCCCCCAAGAAGTTCCAGGATCCGAATTGTCCCAAAGGTAATCGTTTGGTATAACATGTATCTAGGGGTGACAATAGGTCAGGCTGCGCACTAAACATGTCAAGCCCGTGTCATAAATTTTTTACTTGAGTTTGACCTATTACTTATCAAAGGGCTTATTTTTTTGGCTTTGCCTTACTTGTTTTAGAAGTGGCCTAACCTAAAGCCTGATAGGTTGGCATCTTTTTATTTATTTATTAAATATATTAAATAAAATTATCTTTGAATGAATAAATCTATGTAATAAAAATAAATATATTCTAATAATGTATGAATATATTACATTTCCATAAGTTGACGTAACAATTTAAATTAGCTTAGTGGTAGATTTGTAAGGAGTGACATAACTTGTGTTCTCAATTTATTAATTTTTGAATAGTAATTGTATGAGTTTAAACAGGTCAACCTACCAGGTTAAACAGACTTTGCGACTAGCCTAGGCCTAACTCATTTAACTAAATAGGTTTTATAATTGGCCTAAACGAGCTAGGCCGCAGGCCCCTGCTAGGCCATCTACATTTTCCCACCCCTATATGCTGTTAGGTCGCCAAAATTCGCGGTATGGTTGAAAGCGAATTTTTACTAAGAGTCAGCGTCGAGAAGGAGTAATGGCAACACGAATGGTAATGAAATTGGAGACATGAATGTTAGTAGTTATTGGCGATAAAAAAAATTGCCATGACTCACTAAAAAATGGGTCGCGACAGAAGATTTTCCGTGACAATAGTTAATTTGCGACAGAAAAGTTGCCAAAGGTTAACTAAGAAAGTGGTCGCGCGAGAATCCTTATCGTGAGAAGACCAAAGCGGCGACAGGAATCAAGGTGACTTAGAGGTCACTAGTTAATGTAGGTTTCGACGCTACAGTTCGACGACGAATGCAAAACTATCGGTGTTAGGTTGCCAAAATTCACAGTATAGTTAGAAGCGAATATTACCAAGAGTTTGCATCGAAAAGAGTACTGGCGACTCGAAATGGAATGAGATTAGCTACATGAAGTTTAGTACTAATTGACAATAGAAAAGTTGTCAATGCTCACTAAAGAATGGGTCGCGACAGAAGACTTGTCGCGATAGTAGCTAATTAGCAACAGAAAGTTGTCAAAGATTAACTAAGAAAGTGGTCGCGAGGAAATATTTTTCGCTACAAGAACCAAGCGACGACGGAAGTCAAGGTGACCTAAAGGTCACTAGTTAATGAAGGTGTCGACGCTACAGCTCAACGACTAATGCAAAACGGTCGCAAAGATGATAAATCATTTATAGATGACTGGGGTCATCATGATGATGGTCCTATCTAGGACGATTATTGCGACAGAATCCAAGATTTAGCAAAAAAATGATTGTAAAGTGCATCTTATGGAGGGACCGGTAAAAAATTTGAACACACGAGATAACCTCCTATCTGACGTGGCCACAAAGGAAAATAACTCCCTACCTTCAGAGAAGTGGCACAACCGCTAAGGGATATGACGAAAGAAACCGCTGCATGTCGTGTCACACATGCAAGCATAACTAGCCTGAGTTATGCGGGCCACGTTGGATCAAAGTGATAACCGTTGAAGGGCTGGGGGAAGACTGTTAACATCAGTTAAGAGCCCTGAAACTCTATAAATACAAGGTTCCTAGGCTAAACTCGAGGTGGTTCACTAACACTCCTACCGACTCACGTAAGTCCCCTAGACTGCAATCAATAGTCTCACAGAAGCTCAGCGTACGCCACCACTTTTTCTTTTCTCTTTATTTCCCTACTTTCTTAGGAGTAGTTCATAGATAGTAGCCTCTCTCATCCTTGCCACTCTTTCCTCCCCTTTCTTCCCTACGATCTGTACTAAAATCCTTAGCCCTCGGCAAGGATACTTTGTAATCAAAATCACCATCCAATGATCATTAATAGAAATATATTTGCATTTCCTGTTGTCACTTCTCACTCTTCTCTCAATTGCTAATTCACGCCCCTATTCTTCACCAAGAACACCAAAATCGCTTGTCCCCTTTTAAACATTATTTTGTCTTTGCACCAAGAGATTCCCCGAAATTATTTCGCGTGAAACAAAATGGCACACCCGGTGGGGTTGGCATTGTAGAATTCTGTGAATTGTTCATGCGATTGAGAATTGGTACTATGATAAACCAAATGTCCAATGAAGTGAACATGGAAACATAGTCTAATGCAAGAGGAAATGCTAGAAATTCCCTTCCCATTTCGAGTACATGAGGGAATCATCAATACCACGAAGTGGAAAGAGAAATGAAATTCAAAATCCATGCGAAGAAGAAAGTATTCGAAGTACACAAGGTATTATGCCGTGGCCACCTTGGCCACCTTATGGGCTGCCCCTGGATACGTTCCTCCAATGATGTCAACTGTAGTGTCGATGAAACAAATCATGGTGGCTCCTAGTCTGGCGACTGTAAGCATGACAATAGCCCCTATGAATCAAAGTTGGAGCCCTTGGGTGGCGCCTCAAATGGCTGCGACAAACCCAATGAACCTTTGGGGTATTAACCATGGTGTTACACCACCTACCGTTCCCATTACCACACAAGATGTGTTAAGAGGAATGGCAGAACCCGCGACAGGTCTAGTGTTTCCAACAATGTCTAGAGCAATGCCTAGTATAATCCCTAGGAACCTGTAGAAAGCCTCGCAATACAAAGGCAAGAAACCTTCGATAACTATCACAAATTAGCAAACATGATTGCTAATCAGATGTCTATTATGATAAATCCCGTGATAGAAACCAACAATAGAAGGTTTGATTGCCTAAAAAGGCACGTACATCATTTAAGAGGTGATGAAGGGTTACATGGCGATCACTATAGGTTGCCAGAGAGATATCCACCAGTAGAAAAGGGTCAAAATTCTGACCAAGTGTTAGATGAAACACGGAAACATAACCCTCTGGAGTAGAGGATTATATCGTCAGGTTTCGCACCTTAAGGAGTAGATGCTGTACTCCTATCCACGAAATTGAGATGGTCAAAATAGCGACCAATGGTCTAGACCTATGCATAAGGGATAGGCTAGTGAATCAACTTACCATTGACTTGACCCAATTGGTCGAAATGGTCAAGCAAATATAGAAAATTAGATGGAAGCTGAGAGAGTCGAAAGACTCAAGAATAGAAAACCTAGTTACATCAAAGAGGTCACAAACATTGAACATAGCGAGTCTGATAGTGACGAATGCTATGAAGTAAATGCGATTGAGTTAAGAAAGGGACCACCATATGTGTGTGATTCCCTGCGACCCGCTAAAAATAAAGAAAAGATGAGCCCTGCTAACACATCGCAAAAAATGTACACATTTGATATCACTAAGGGAGATCATGAAAATAACAGTTTGGGTGTCACACTCCATGATTAAGCAACAAAATCCATTTTTCTGGGCAAATTCTAAACCTCCTAAGATGGCACTAAGTTCTGCTTCTATGGTTGTGAGATGCCCTAATTCACGCACATAACCCATCAACCTATTGCCAGTCTCTTTGTGAAAGACTCCACCACCACTGGCTTCCCCTAGGTGAGGCCACCCCATTTTATATCATGAAGATTAAGTTTCACCAACACATCTTTGAGTATTTAGAAGAATCTCTCTTGATCCTAATTGCTTCACATTTAAAATATTTGATCATGATAATAGTTTGAGCGGTTAAGCAAATTCATTGGGTGTCTACGTTCATCTTTTAATGCAAGATATGGTTCTCGCTTGAGATAAGCAACCCTATAAAATGGACAAGCCCAATTTGAACCAATGACTAGACTAGACTACTTGAAACTATCAGTAACCTATTCAAAAGTAATTGAGTCGGTGACTAGTTCATTGGTTTCCAGTTTGAACCAATCAATCTGGTCTAGTTTTGCCCATAATAAACTCAAGCCATATCCAGATTACAAGAGACTGTTACAACATAACTTGTTAAAATAAACTAAACCTAAATATACAACCAATAAAACTATACAACGATAAATGATACATTCAGGACAACAAGAGCAAAGGTGTGCACTTGTCAGATCTTCGATCGATCCGAAGCACCTAATAAGCTTTTTTACTCATGTTGTATAGACATCAAACATCACAATAAAATTTTTGGCCTGTTAAGTCCTTTTGTTAGTTTGACTAACAGTGACTACTGACATGGCGATTAACGGAGCGATGTAGAACGTTAATTGCCACATCAACGTTGTTTGCATGTACCTTGCATATGACATGAAATGACGTCGTTTTGTTGACATTCTCATTTATTCAAAAAATTCCAACTTTTGGAGCAAGTAGAAATCAAACTTGGGACATCATCTTTAGGGGACATTTGGTATAAGGTAATCTAACTTTTAAATTACCTGGTAATCCGCATTGACATGTTTGGTGTGACATGATTGCCGATAATCTGGATTACTCAAGTAATCCACATTGCCTTCAAAGTGGTAACGTGGATTACCTACATGGTATTACCACCTCCAGGCTATCTTAAATAATAATAATAATAATAATAATAATGAAAATAACAATAGTAATAATAAATAATAATAATATAATAGAAATAATAATAATAATAAAAGTAATAATAGTAATAACAACAACAACAACAACAACAACAACAACAACAACAAGAATAATAATAATAATAATAATAATAATAATAATATATTACATTGTAACTTTTTTATATACTAAAAAAGGTAATGTAAATTCCTAGTTACATGACATGTGTATACCAAATACAACAATGTAACATTATCGGCAATTTAAAAAGTGGTAATCTTTCTAAAAGGTAATCTATCACTAAACTGTAAATATTGTTAAGATATAATGTCGCAACTATTATATTTATTTTATGTCTGAACTGTGCTACTAATTAATGATTAAAAAAACCTAACTTTTGTCACTTATAGGAGTTGAACTGAGTACATCAAGCTAAATAAACAAACAAAATTGTCACTAAGCTATTAATATTATTATACTATTTTGTTGCAACCATCATATATATATATATATATATATATATATATATATATTATATACCTAACTTTTACCTATTTTTAACTTCTAATGGACAAGCCCAACCCTGAGCAAGATGGCCTAAACCCAAACGCAAGGAATCACCTGGTTCTAGACAGAATGAAGTCACGCATCTCACACTTTGTATACTCACTAGCACGTACACTAGGCATTTAGTATGTCAAGGGAATCTTCACATTTTGTATGCGTGGACCTCTTCGATGCCATGACTGATGCTGCTGTTCATTTTATCCTAAAAGGAAGCTATAATTTGCTTTCTCGGTTGAAAAAAATAAAGGTATAAATACTATATGTATATAATTTTATGGATTTCTGAATCACGGGTGAAGCCCGCCCCTCTCTCCGCAAAAGAGTGTGAGGGTATGATTTTGCTTGCATTCCGCAACAATGTCGCAACCTTTGTGAGCCATTTTTAGGCGTCATCTAATTCGTACCCGTTTCCTTCTCCATCCTAAAATTTTGGAACAAAACTTTCACCATCAAATTGATGTTGCATTGCATTCATCCCTTTGATTTTCTCTTCTTTGATTAAAAAAAAAAAAGAAAAAGAAAACACCAAGTGTGTTCCTTTGCCTTGGAAGATGCACCACAACCTAATTGCATGGTTGTGGATTGCTTTGCTCGCGGTCTCCACCACCGTAGTTCATTGCAAAACTACCTCCCAAGACGGTACGTACTATTTTCCTCTCCTTTCCTGGAATAATCAATTAATTGGATTCATGAATTATTAATTACACTTATTATTATATATGCAGTTTCATCCCTTAATGAGATGTATACCAGCTTGAATTCGCCTTCACAATTGAGAGGCTGGAAATCAAGTGGTGGTGATCCTTGTGGCGATTCCTGGGAAGGAATCAAATGCTCTGGCTCATCTGTCACAGAAATGTAACATTGTCTTGTACCACCACCCCTACAACGCTAATCCGTTTCATTTTCATTTACTTATTATTATTATTATATATATATATATATAAATAAATAAATTGCATTAGGCATACCAATAATGTACACGATGGTTGTCCTGTCTTGTCCTTTTTTTTTTTTATTCAACTGAAAAAGAATGGTTTTCCTGTCTATCACACATACATTCTAACTCTTTTTTACTTTCAATAGAAATTTATCTAACCTAGGACTTACTGGATCAATGGGCTATCAGCTGTCAAGCTTAACATCAGTTACTCACTTGTGAGGCACAGATCTTCAATTCAACACTTTGTTTATTTATTTTATTTTATTTTTATAATTAAGAGAATATCACTTGAATGCCATGCATAAATTTTTCATAGTACAGTGATTTGAGCAACAACAACCTCAAGGGTGATGTACCGTATCAACTTCCTCCAAATGCTCGTTCCATGTAAGTCACCTTTTCTCTGCTACCAATTGGTTGGAGATGGGATGAGTTGTGTTCATGCTAACAACTTGAATCAAATACATTAAATGAAACATTTATAGTATTAGATTGATCTAGTCGCAGTAACATTTGCGTTGAATATGAATACATTGTGTTATCTTTGTGATGCAGGGATCTTTCTAAGAATGGCTTCACTGGAAGTGTGCCTTATTCCATTTCTCAGATGAGTGACCTCAATTACCTGTAAGCAAAGTGGCTTTCTATTTTTTTCTCCAACTTTTCCCAAAACATTTTGTTTCTCAACATTTCTTGGATATATGCAGAAATCTTGCACATAATCGGCTCAATGACCGGTTAGGAGATATGTTTGGGAAACTGAATAAACTGAAACAATTGTAAGTGGGGCCATACTTGCAACAGGGGGTTATAATATACTTTCATGCTATTGCTGATTTTAGGCATTTAATTGGAGTTATAGTAGAAGCTATTTCAAAGAAACCGGTTCCAGCAAAATATCAAATCATTTTGCAATATGTGATGTGTATGAGTTTAGGGTTTAGGCCTTTCTTCATTTTAATGGCTTCTTAGTATATGGTTATCTGTTTCTTCAGACATGTGATTTTTATTAATCATTTATCGTTGAATTACGTTTAGGGATTTATCATACAATTCACTATCAGGAAACCTGCCTCCGAGTCTTAAATCACTCTCGAACCTCAAGAAGTTGTAAGATCAGACTCACTTAACATATAAGCATGCAATGTATGTATCCCTTGTTTATATATTCACCGTTAACTTCCATTTGTCCTTGTACAGGAATCTCCAAAACAATCAATTCTCTGGTTCAATAAATGTCCTTGCCAACCTTCCACTTGAAGAGTTGTAAGTTCACGTTTGTCGTCGTTAGAAAGATTTTCCATCCCCCCTTATAAAAGTGTTGAAGTATTGTCATATATTTTACTCTTTAGACTTGTAGTGTAGCAAATAATATGTCTAGGATCGTCTAGATGTTCATCTATGTCATATTTTTATTTGACTACATGGTGATTATTTATACATTACATTATTTGTGAATAAAGAAAAATGCTACACGTCCCGGTAAGTTGCCCAAGTTATTACTTCCCGACCGATGTGTCACATATTGGTTGCACACTCTCTCACTCATGATTAATTTTCTCTCTCTTTCTTCTCCAATACATTGTTTGCTACTGTATTGGGCAGCATGATTTTTGGCATCCCGTTTGGGTTATGTAGCACTACTCGTGAAAAAATGAGCAACACTGTTTAGGGAGTAAGGTTCCGTTTGTTACATCGTATAAGATTCGATAATATCAGTTAATACTATGAATTTTATCACGTATTTTGTGTAACATATTATCTTATTAGGGCTCAAGAGACCCGATTAGATTGCATAAAATTATTTTCTCCCTCTTTTCACGCCCTTCTCTTCATTGTCACATTCTTCATGTGCTGCTGACGTAAACTGCCCCAGCCACTGCCATATGCTACCACCCACCACCTGATTGTTTATTTTTATGTTATTAGATTTAATCATATCAATGGTGTCTCAACTTATTCCATAGAGAATCCATGTCTAAGCCACAACAACACGAGATTATACCATTCCATTCCTAGGAAAAAAGGAATAGCCAAAGAACACGAGATGGTTTCTGTTCCATGGACTATGAGTTCTCTTTTGAATTGTTATCAACTAGGACGACGATGACATGCGGTAGCAGCCTGACTATGGAGATGGCCGAGGGCGGCCACAAAAGCGAAAAAGAGTGGCATTGTTACTATTGTTGACCCAGATGACGTTGTTGCCCATATCTCAAAGGGCTTTTTATGAACCTCCATTGTTGCCATCAAATGCTTGTGAGGAAGGAGAAGATGCAACCTGATTTTTTTTTTTCCCTTTCTTTTAAAGGCAAACCAATTTGGCCCATTTCAAGACAAAACTAACAAGAAAAAATGGAATTTGTATAATTGTACTATTTCCATATAACTTTAATTATTTTTTTTTGATGGAATAATTTTTTAATATATTAATGTATACAATTATTTTTTTTTTCTATAAAATTAATTTGATCATATATAAGTTTATTACTAACATAATTATAGTTACATGTGCCGTACCAAATATTGTATAGTATATAAGTTTATACAATGTATTTCTTATACTATACTATTAAGCCTTTTACTATCAGGTTTAATATTATTCATTTTTATCCTAAACGATATAACAAACATGGCCTAAAATGTCAAACTTTTCTAGTTAGTTTATGAATCAATTTTTTTTGGTACATTGGTAGCATTGAGGTTTAAACCTATTACCATATGCAAACCAACCAAACCCCTCACCACTAGGGTTTAGGGTAATTTTGGAAGCTTAGTCTATGAATCACTTTGGTAAAGACAATATTATTTAACTTGATGGGTCAATTTTTAATTTTAAAAATTCATATTAGTCGTGCAATCTATTGAATGAATGATTGGTTTATCTGAAATTAGATATCCAATTACATGGGCATTTCCTAAAGACTGGCCACTAATAAAATAATTTCATTACTATTTTAACAGGAATATTGAAAACAATAAATTCAGTGGATGGTTGCCTGAGGAGTTAAAGCAAATAAATAAGTTGCAGTAAGTATTTGGTTACACTCATTTATTGAAGGAGGTTGTGCTTTGGTTGGTTCTCTTACTTTTTATTGTTAATTTGAAAGAACCGGAGGAAACTCTTGGTCAATCGGGCCAGCACCACCTCCTCCTCCTGGTACACCTCATATCAAGCATTCTGAAAAAATGAAGAATGAAAAATCTGTTGTGAGTGGCGTAGCTATAGCGGGCGTAGTTTTTGGTGTCTTGGCAGTAATTATAATTGTTGTTGCTCTTTCTAAACGAAGGTCATCTTTACCTTCTTCACTTTATACTGATCAAGAGAGGCATAGCCAACATAGATCTTTTTCACCCCTTGCATCTCGGGAGTTATCCAAAGATTCTGTTGATGGCCTCACCAAAGAATATAAAGGTAGTATTTTTTTTATTTTTAATTTCTTTATGCATAGATTCATAATGCTTCTTGTTGTAATGCCTTGTGATTCTTAATTTCTTTTGTCAGCCAAAGAAGCAACTGTTAAATTTTTTTTGGCAAAGTGTCTAGTTTCAAACTAAGTAATGAAGGTTTAAAGTTGATAAACCAACCAACATGTTACAGGAGATTGGAGATTGACATAGAAAGAAGCAACTGTGAACGTATTAGCTACTACTGACACTGTGATCAATAATAAATCAAGTGCATTTATTTATATTGGATGCATATAATGGCATATCTTGACTGATTTGATAAGTAGATGATCTGTAATACGACATAGTGAATTCTTTCAACCTAATGATTGAACCACTTTTTATATATATATATATATATATATATATATATATATATATATATATGTAAACTATTATGGGATCTGCACGCATCTTAAATAGTTTTTGGAAGAGTTGATCCTTGACATACTCCTTGGCATGTGTTAAAAATGGAAAAACCATCTCCTTGTCCTTTTTGGCAAGTTTTGAATCATTTTAGTAAATTTTCACGACGGCCAATACGGAATCCAAATTGTGATTGAACTGATTTCAAATGTTAAATTGGTGACAGGTTTTAAGTGTTTGGATTCCACTTCAATTGACATAAAGGCTTTGCAAAAAATTCCATCGATTGGTGTGAGGTCATCAGTCTCCGATTGCGTACAGTCTTTCAATGATACAGAGTTTGCAAATCGTCTAAATGCTAGAAGAAGCACCTCAATCCGTGGTGTTCCTTTTTCATGGGCAGAGTTGCAGGCTGCTACTGCTAATTTTGCTTCAGGCCGACTTCTTGGTGAAGGATCCATTGGATGTGTTTACCGGGCCAAATATGCCGAAGGAAAGGTATTTTAATTGTCTATGCTTGAGCTTTAGTTTAATCTACAAATCCTCCTAATTCGAAATCTCTCTCACTCTATTGAATAGACATTGTATGTTGTGTAGATTACAACCTATCTAATTGTGCGTGAGATTTTGAATTATGAGGGTTTGTAAGTTGATTATTCGGATGATAAATCAACACTCTATTATTGTCTAACTTGCTATCATAATTTGTGTCGAGTTTTGACTATTACATTCTTATTGGGTCAGAGTGACACGGATAAGAAACAACCTTGGATATGATTAAATTAAAGAATAAATTAATTACTTTTGACTCATGGAAACCATTACCATGTGTTTTACCAGGTATTTGCTGTGAAAAAAATCAACCGTTCCCTTTTCTACGATAGCCATCCTGAGGAATTCTCTCAAATTATTTCAAACATCAGCAAAGTTCACCACCCAAATATTGCTGAGCTTGTTGGTTATTGTGCAGAACAGGAGCACATGTTAATATATGACTACTTCAGAAATGGCTCTCTTAATGACTTTTTACACTTATCAGATGACTTCAGCAAACCACTAACGTGGAACACCAGAGTTAGAATTGCACTGGGAGCAGCCAGGGCCGTTGAGTTAGTATATATCTTCCATAGAGTACTTGTATTTTGTCATTGTTATGTTGTGATTATGAGAATATGAACTATATATATTCTTGCATTATGACATAGGTGTTATGGACAATATATGCACCTATATTATTAATTTACATGCTAGAAGAGATCCACTTAAAACAATGTTCAGTTAAGCATTCTTCCCAAATGGAAATACCCTGTTTCTTGTTATTTCATGGTATTTTCAATTGAAATTCAGTTTGTAATTTATACATCTATTTACTTATTACAATATTAAAAGCTCCTTAATTAATTTGTTTCATAGATATGTGCAAGAATGATATTACTTGATAATATATTAATATGTAATTATTTATGTTAATTTAAATACCCGACAAATAAGTCACTAGGATTGGTTTGGTGGTAAGAGGTTTAAAAAGTAAGTATGGAGATTTAAGTTCAAACTTCATTGAATGTAATTTCTAAAGTACTAGAAAAAGAAAAAAAAATACCAACATATATTTTGAACTCCGTATCTTAAGGTTTCTTTTACCTTAATTGCATTCAATATTAGTAGCACCATTCAATTTTTGATAGAATCTAAACATTCAGGTACCTACATGAAATTTGTTCTCCTCCTTTGGTTCACAAGAATATCAAGTCCTCCAATATTTTGCTTGACACAGATTTGAATCCTCGTCTCTCAGACTATGGTTTGGCATCCTTTCACCAGGTTTTTCTCCCCCCCTCCCTCCCTCCCTACATGTATCATGTATTGTCTCATTTTCTTTATAGAATACTGGAATTGTGATTTTTTTTTTTAACATTCCAAGGAAAAATCATTGAACTCTTTTTTCCCTCCCATTATGGTTCCTGCTTATGCTTTTTGCGTTTTTGACAAGTACTCTAGCTAATATCTTCATTTGTTTTGGTCTTATATAATTTTGAAAGGTTCCAAGAACTAATGTGAAAATGAGTCTTTTCTGTATTCCTCCCCATTCCTCTTCTTCCTCTTTTTCCCTCCCCTGTAGCGGTTGTTATCAGTTTACTAAATGAGGGCAAAAGTTCCCGAAATCACGGTTATTCAGTCTATTCGCATACCTAGAAAGACATAATTGGTTCAGACATTAGAGTCTTTAGACTAAATTTTTAAAAATATTTTGATAAGAACTGCTGTTCTGTCTGAAAATGGTGAAATATAATGAAGATGGAGGTGGCCTAAAGACTATTTCCTATTTTACAAATATTTGAATTCATGCAATTTTGTTCATCTATCTTTCATTTTATTGATGAAAGTTGCAGCAATTATATCTATTGACTAGCATCTGTACTGTACATCTTGGCTTGTCTATTTGTTTCTCGTGATCAAGTGCTCATATGATTCTTATCATGGTTACTACTTTCAGTAGTTTCTTTTCTTGAAAATATTCGCGTGATTAATTTAACAAGTCTTGTCTTGTTTGTTACTAGCGTACCAGCCAAAATCTTGGGGCAGGATATAATGCACCAGAATGCACAAAACCGTCAGCCTATACCCTCAAGAGTGATGTGTACAGTTTTGGGGTAGTCATGTTGGAACTATTGACAGGTCGAATGCCTTTAGATAGGTGAACTACATAACGTTGATCTCTTCTCTTTGGTGAAGCCATCTATATTAGCAATCTTTCTAATAGCAAAGAAAAACTCTCGTGTTCTTCTCTCTTTTCAGTTCGAAGCTAAAAGCAGAACAATGTCTCGTTCGATGGGCCTCGCCACAGCTTCAAGACATGAATGCATTGGAAAAAATTGTGGATCCTGCCTTGCGGGGACTTTACCCTCCCAAATCACTCTTCCGATTTGCTGGCACCATTGCCCTATGTGTTCAGGTGAGTCGTGACTCATTTTTGTCATTTTCACTCGATTAAGTATTAATTAATTTTAACAAAGTCCTTCTGTTAGTCTGAGGCCGAAATGCGGCCACCTGTGTCGGAGATTGTTCAGGCATTGGTGCGATTAGTTCAACGTTCAAGTATGAGAATGAGAGACGATCTTGGTGCTTTAGGTCGGATCGATGATTATGAAGACTGATCTGTGAAAATGTAACATGCATGCATGCATGCATGTATCCGTCGAAGACGACCCTGCCACCCCTTTTCTCATCTTATGTGGATAGATGTACCTACTTCTGGTAGAAGCTTCAGTCATTTTTTCTTTTTGTCTCTACCTTTTTCCTTAGAAGTAGTCGTAGGTTGTTTTAAAATGTTTGGCAATTCTTGAAGACTAGTTTAGTTAGTAGCACATACATTGTGCGTGATTTTTGAAACAAGTGTTAATATGTGTTTAGAATATATTTTAGATATTTAATTTTTAGCATGTTTTACATTTAAAAATCTTTATTTCCTACGCGGAAAAAAATAAAGAAGATCTTTGAAACTGATAATAATAATTAAATTAATGAGACTATTATGGTTAAAACCTCTGTTATTCAGAGTTTATTAAACTCCAACTAATGTGACTGAGTAGTGAGACTCGTTTCTTTTTTTTGATCTAACAATAAAAAGTCTCACTTTA
The DNA here is from genome assembly GCA_003254905.1 of Nissolia schottii. Classification (NCBI taxonomy): domain Eukaryota; kingdom Viridiplantae; phylum Streptophyta; class Magnoliopsida; order Fabales; family Fabaceae; genus Nissolia; species Nissolia schottii. Next base: position 481,280 of record QANU01074319.1, on the reverse strand, counting down.
CTCTTTAAAGTAAAATGTTTATTTTAGAGAATTCTTTCCCATTTTGAATAACATCTTTATTATACTAATTTTTTTAATCTTAAACCCTAAAAATAACTAACTAGATTTTCATGTTGCTTTTGCGACGTGGATGTTTTGAGAGGTTGAGGGACACGATACTGGTTGATCAATCTTTTCTTAATATTGGCTACGTGTTTCAGTACAACTAGAGAATAATGACGAAGGGTAGTGTAGATGCACAAATTCCAACAATAAAGTCAAGATGTGTAGCAGGCACCAGTTAGATGTCATACATGATGTATTACAGGAGACCATATAATATGAGAATTATTCTAGGTGCCTATCATTTTCTAAGTTGAATTAGGTTAACCATTTTAAGGTAAGTAAACCCTTATCCTTTCTTGGTGGCCAAATTGGTACAAGGATGGATATCACCAATGCCCTTTCCCATGTATGTCCTAGACCTGGGTTGGACCTGGTCTAAGTGGGATGGACATCGGGTCTGAGAGACTCCATGGTCGTAATTCGTAACAATAACCATGATGGTAACCATGTAGGTTTTCACCACTTATAACATGCTTACCCTTTAGCCATTGTGACTTAATTAACAAAGACACTTAATGTCTCCATCTGAATGTGTTAGTCCCTTTTTCTTTCTTTTCCATGTTTTCGTTCTTCATGTTTATATTTTTCAACTTCAAATAGAGAGATTTTTTTATGTTCGGAATCTACCTTAGTGTAATCTTAATGTAAATTTAGGCTTTTCGATTTCTTTTCATTGTATTCCTTTTCTTTCTCAAATCAAGGTTATTGTTAGTTTTGGGTAATATATACTAAAATTTTGTTGTTTTAAAAAAAAAATGGCACAACCACCCTAGACTCCTTATTGCTAATAGCAACAAAATAAACTTACCAAAAGCACAAAAACGAGGCAATTAATTATTAATTACATATGATATTTTTTCAATGATTTTTTTTAAGAAAAGTCCTGCTTATATTAAAATGAAATATCAAAACTCAAATGAGAGACCACAAATATTAGAGGTTCCCTCACCCATACAGCAGAACCACAAAGAATAACTGACTTAACAATTACATCAACTACCTTATTACATGATCTCTTACAAATCTAAAGTCAATAGAGAAAAACCAACAAGCATCATAAAATATTTCTCTCACAATAACACCAAATGATGATAAGTCACCACTGTTAACCTTTAATCTAGAGACTGCCTCTTTTGAGTCACTCTCTACCTCCATCCAGCAAAAACCTTGCTCCTTGGCAGAGAGGAGAGCCTCCCTCATGGCCAACAACTCCCCACGACATCTTGGACAGGCACCAAAGCCTTAGATGTGAGTACCTACCAAGAATTTCCCTTCACTATCACGAGCCACAACCCCCAATCCATGGACACTGTTGCCATCATCACAAGCGTAGTTCACGTTGAGCTTCACCACCAACCTGTACTACATGGTCGCAAGTCCCTTGGTTCTTTCTTGCTGCTATCCCACCATTGTCAACGTGCGGCCTGTCCCGCCAGTCCAGGCAGTGTTTTGTTCACTCGACACTGCATACCACAAAGCTGCAAGTTTCTCGCAACTCTCTACTTCCAGATTCAGGAGAAAAGAAGCCAGCACTTGTAGGATTGATTCATCTGGGAGCACACAGGGGAGGGGAATAAGAAGATGAGCAAGAACGACTTCTGCAGTAAAACAAAATATTTTTTTTATTAATGATGGCAAAGTCGAGAAAAGCATTATAATCCTGAATAAATCAGGCTATTCACCACCGATACACATCAACTCAAACCTCTAAAAAAAACTCGGTAGAAAATGTCACTACTTATATATGTTATTAAAATTTTTAAAGGTGGATTTTAATTATTTTCATGAAAATAGGTGGAATTAATTTGATGCAAATGAATTAGTTATTAAATGATTAACTTATGTCCAAACCATGAGGTCTGACTGTGGTGATAGCTCACTTTGTCCCTTAACCATATGATTGGGGGTTTGATCCTCATTCATGAGAATGTAAAAACATTTGTTGTCAAGTAATTTAACTTACACTAGTGGGAGGAAGCCCGTGCCATGCATGCATGAAAGAGTGATCAATGAATATTTCATTGGTTGTTCAGAAAAGTCTAAAGAGTATATATTTTTATTGATCTTACCCATACTAATTGTTGAAACTAGAGATACCTGATTGATTGAGAATGTTAAAATTAGTTGGAGTGAAGCTTTATGAAATGTGAAGATTAAGGAAATAAGAATGCAAGTTCCTTGGATTTGTGCTTCTATTACAAGACCTGTTGTTCCTCTCGTTGTTAAATCGCATAACAATCAAGAAGAACAACAAATAATTGATCCCATAGTGAACAATGAGTCAATAATAGAACAACCACATGAAATAGTGTTAAGAAGTTCTTAAACGAAATAAAATGTGTTGTTTCGTATGATTGTGTGGTGTATATACAAGAGTAAAAAAAAAAGTGACTTAAGTAATATGTATGATGTAGTTTCATTTTCACAAGTCATGTAATGTGATAATACTGATAAATTTGTGAGATGTTATGAAAGATGAGCTTAAATCAATGGCACGAAATGGTTTATGAGACCTTGTAGAATTACTTGAAAGTTTTAAGAGAGTTGAGTATGAATGCGTCTTTAAGATTAAGCACAACTCTCATGGTAACCTTGAAAGTTACAAGGCCCATCTTGTTGCTATGGTTTTACTCAGGGAATGTGGCATTGACTATAAGGAAACAAATTCTTTCAGGATTATCATGATACTTGTAGCTCATTATGATCTAGAGTTGCATTAAATGGTTGTGAAAATAATATTTCTGAATGAGAATTTAGAGAAATATGTTTAAATGGATCAATCGATGAATTTTCCAATTAAGGGGAAAGAACACACTATGTGTAAACTTAAGGAAATACTATACAAACTTAAGCAAATATCCCGTCATTGGTATTTAAAGTTCAATGATACTATTATGCCCTTTGGATTTAAGTAAACACCATCAACTGGTGTATGTATCTAAAGATCAGTGGGAGTAAGTTTGCTTTTTTAGTTTGATATATTAATAACCTCTTCCTTGCAACTAATGATCTTGGTCTATAAATTGAGACTACGAAGTTTCTCTCTAATAAAGGATATGGATGAGACAAGTTATGTGATTTGAATGAAAATATTCTGGATAGATCACAATGATTGTTGTGCTTATCTCAGAAAACATATGTCAATAAAGTTTTAGAGAGATTTATAATTAAAAATGTTTAACATAAATTGTTCCAATTTGAAAGGAGACAAGTTTAGTCTCATGTAATGTCAAAAGAATAATTTGGAACGTAAATAGATCGAAGGAATTCTATATGTATCTATTATTGAAAGAAATCAGAGTAACCCAGGATTGGATCATTGGAATGCTGCAAAGAAAAATGTCACATGCTTACTTATATGAAAGTTTGATCATCTTTAGATAATTGAATATATGGATTTAGATTCTTCCAGTTGTATAGATACAAGAAAGTTAATTTTTGGTTGTTTGTATCTTAAAGTCGGTGGAGCAATATCAAGAAAAAGTATGAAGTAGTTAGTAATTGTTGTTTCCACAATGAAAGTTGAATTTATGGCGTGCTTGGAGGCCATAATTCATATTAAGTGGTTGTAGAATTTTATTTCAGGGTTTGAAATTATTGACTGTATGGTCAAGCTACTAGAAACTTATTGTGATAATTCCTCAACAGTCTTCTTTACTAACGTGACACGTATTCTGGTGCTAAAAATATGGAATTGAAATATTTTATCGTTAAAGAAGAAGTTCAGAAACATAGAGTGTCAATATAACTCATTAGCACTGACCTTATAATTGGCGGTCTATTAACGAAAGGGTTACCATCCACAAACATTTAGTGTACATGTTGAAAGTTTGGATGTTGTTGCCAAGGCATTACTATTTATTATGATGATGTTTATATTTATGTACTTTGATACTCTGAGCTCATGAATGAACATGTTTTTGTGTTACTTGTTTTCCAAGTTTGTATACTTGGTAGTATCAGAATAAATATAACATATTTTATCTTAATAAAGACATTAAAGTTGGACCATGCTCTTTATTATGAATCGCGTTGAGGAAAAAGGTTGATATTGTGATATATGGAAGGAACTATGTCGGGAAATGATGACATATAACCATCATGACCCGCATTGATTTTCTACTTAGGCATGATATTATTTTGAAACTAATATAATGATAATTTGACATTATATATTTGCACGTTATGTTTTACTATTAAACTATGAGAGTATTGTTATGTATAGGACAAATGGGAGAATGTAAGAATTTGTGTCCCATGTCTCATAGTTTATTAATTAAATATAAGTTAAATTGATTAGTTAATTGAAGAGTCATCATTAATGAAAAATCATGTGTATAAAGACATGACTATTAGTGCAGAGACATGACTTTTGAGTGTTGGCTGACAGATACACCCTCTCATGTCTATATAAGGAAGGAATGAGATTCTCTCTCCACCATTAAAAAAGACACAATATTTCCATCACTATTTGCTATTAAGAAAATGGTCAAGAGGGAGAAACCATCGTCTTATGCTTATTCCAGGATTATCATCTTCAAAGTCATTGGCTCCTTCATTTTTTCAAGTCTATGGAGAACGGTACACAATCTCTTAATAATATGTGAATATCATGAAGTTCTAGATCCTAGATTTAATGTGTGTTTATGATTATTTCACTAATGCATAAACAATTAGTGCTTACAGCTATTACCTTTCAAAGCTCTTCTAATAATTTCCTCTATATATTTTTGTCTAGGCCTCCTTCTACATCTAACTAATAAATTACTTGTCATCTGATCTATTATTCTTATTGAGGCTTCTACAGACCTTCTTCTCACAAGTTCAAACCACCGATTTTACTATCTTTTTCACTAAAGTTGTTGCCCCAACTTTCTTTCTAATGTATACATTTCTACACTGATTCTATATAGTGTGTCAACTCATCTAATGCGACATCCTCATTTCCAAAACATAGAGTTTATTTTCATACTAATTTTTTACTGCTCTACACTTAATTCCATTTCAGTGAAATTTACAATATTTAGTAAAAATTTTAAAAATCAATAATTTTATTATTTGTAATAATTGAGTCGCTACTAAAGCCTAATGTGCAAAAATTTAACTCAATCATTTACAGTTAACTTGTACACTCTAAACTCTAACCCGTCGTTCTACTTGTTATGAGTTTGAACTAAAATTTTGAATATATATTTGAATCAAATACTTGATAAAATTTTGATAATTTTATAAAATACAAATTATTATGAATAATTGGATACTTGCTTGAAACTAACATATGAAACCTTGAGCAAGAATTGTTTAAAGTAAGGCTCCTCACCTTAGAGGATAAAGTGTGAGATCCCACGATTGGATCAATAAAGTGAAAAGTGAGACACATTCCTACTTTATTGAAGAAATCTCTTACTTTACTTACTAAACTGAGAATTTTTTTTTAGATGATCGAAATTTTGAAACCTTAACTCGTAATTATTAACAGTTAACACATACACCCTAAACTCTAACGCATTATTCTACATGTTATGGGGGTGACACTTTTTATTTAATAGAAACAATTTTATTTTAATTTCATTATTATAATATTTTAATATTTAAAAAATAAAAGTATTATTTGAAATTGAATGATACAATTTGATCATTTTTTTTTAAATTAAGAGAATCATGTCATTTCCTTTTAAATCTGCATTATGTAATTGAATCGTAAGGTGAATGATGTGTACAATATTTTCATAAATTAAGGGAAAACATGTGAGTCTATTTGAAGAAATAATTTTTTCATTTAAATTAAAATTTAACATAAAAAATATAGTGAAATATTGAATATAATAATTCAAAAAATGGAGGGGTGACAAGTGAAAATTGGTCACAACAATTTTAGTAGGAATATTGATAATGGAAAGTGAAAAATATAAGTTATTTTTAATATTTATGTCTATTATATTTGTTTTATATTTGCGGAATAACTTAATGATATATTTATCAAACATTTTATTATGACTTATGTTTAGTGAGAGCAACTTTAAGAATATTTTACCTAACAAGACTATTATAACTTTTCTAGAGAGCCTAAAGCATTGAGCTTTTACAAAACTACATCATTACGAAACCAAGTCTAAGGCTTCGTTTGGTAAAGTGATAAGTGTCCAATTTACCCAATTTACGCAATTTTCAACTATTAAAAAGTCACTTATTTGCTCATGTTTTTAAAGAATTATTTAACTTAAATCCCCATTTTTGTGTAGGTTTATAATATATTTTGTAAGATGGATGCAAGCAGATTAATTGAGAAGAATCCCATAAAGAATGGAGCAAAATGGCAAAAGTGTAAAAGAGCTTACAAGAGAAAATCAGCGAAGGACCGCTCAGCGGTAAACAAAGAATCGCTCAGCGCATAAGGACACGACCGCTCAGCGATTGCACCCTGGCCGCTCAGCAATTGTACCACCAGAGCCACTTGCAGCCGCTGCATTAATTGCACCAGCTGGCGCCAGCTTGGACTGCGGCGCCGCCTTGCAAAAAGCTGCCGGCGCATTTATTAAGCCGCGTGAAATGATTACATTGCTCAGCGATAACGCCCTTACCGCTCAGCGATGGTGCCCAAACCGCTGAGCGGTGCCCTCGAATTTTGCCTATAAATAGGAGGCCGTGCCATTCATTGAAGACCATCCCTCATATCTTCCACACACCCTCTTCCCCCACGAAATACTTCATTCTCTTATACTTTAGAGCTTAGGTTAGTTTAGCAACAAAGAGGAGGCCGGTGAAGGAGCCAGGAGATTGAAGAAGCTTGGCAAACCGCTGTCATGATAGCGTGGTAACGTGTCATGCTAAGCGTCGAAACACTGCCTCTGAGATTCTCTTGTAAGATGGATTTCTAATCCTCTTGTTGTTGGGATTTTGATGAGTATTGTAGTATGATTGTATCCATGTACTTTTGCATATGAATTACTCAGTTTTTATTGATTCGCTTGAATGATTTTATGTCTAATGCTAGCTTTTGTTTAGTGTTTTGATTCTTGATTTGGGATTTATTTGTATGAACGGAAGTTATACTAATCAAGTCATAACCAAGTTAAATTCAATATTGCTATGCTTAACTAGATTCTAGACTTGAACGTTGTGAACGAAAGTTGCAATCATTAGAGTCAGATATAAGTCATTTCATTTAATCTTGTTGCCGTAACTGGAATAAAGGTTAGTCGTTTTAACATTTGAAATAACGCTGGCGTACTTTGTTAAGCTTGTGTGCGAAAGTGACAGTTTAACAAAGGAAACCTGTGATCTTTTCATGTGCGAAAGCAATGACAAGTTAAGAACTGGTGGCGGGCAATCAATGAAATGATAATTCTGTGTAATAAGTAACTGGATGCATGAAACTATGATATAATTCAATTCCCAACAAGCTTCCGGATCTACCTCTGATTTGTTGCCTATTTACTTTTATGTCATTTATTTACTTATTTAAATTATCAAACAACTTATCAAATCCTTCACTTCATTGTTTAATTAACTAAACTCAAGAACGGTATTTTTGCAACTCTCTGTGGATTCGACTATACCCGACTATACTGCAATTGGATCCTTTGTAGATCTAAAAGCCGTAAAGAAGGGTATATTATTTTGAAACGACTGAAAGTTCAAATTAAGCTTCTGACAAAAGCATTGAACAAACACGTAGATTTGGCTTTCATCATAAAGATGTTTTAGGAGAGGTACTCTTGCTCTCAAAAAGCACAAGTAAATTTTTTTGCATTTAGTAAACAAAAAACATAATTCAATTTTTTGATAATTCTATGATTTTATATTCGTAATAATTCGATAGATAGTTGCTAAAGCGTACGTACAAAAGCTTAACTGATAATCATTAACAATTAACCCGTACACCATAAACTCTAACCAATTATTCTGCATATTATGGGGTGAAACTTTTTATTTGATGGAAACAAATTTATTTTAATTTCAATATGTGAGATGATGTGTATAATATTTTCATAAATTAAGGGGAAACATGTGAGTGTATTTGAAATGATAATTTAACATGAAAAATGTAGTAAAAATTTGAATATAATAATTCAAAAAATTGTGTGGGTGACACATGTAAATGAGACTCAACACATTTAGTAAGAGTATTGATTCGCGACTAAATTTTTAACATGCTAAACATTTTTAAGAATTTATGAAAAAATAGTGAAAAGAATGATTTTTTTTTATTTTTCATGTTTATTCTTTTTTTCGCAAAATCTTAAGTTGTGTTTGAATGAGGTATTTTTAGAGGATAATATAATTTTTAAGAGGATTTCAATTGATTTATTTTAAAATTTCTTATTTAAATACCACATGAAACGAATTTCAAATTTTCAAGTATTTTTTTAGATATTTTATATTCTTCTAAATAACGGATTTCATTTTTCTTTTCTATTTTTTTTTACAAAGAATTCTTAAATTCTCCTTATCTCTATTCATTGTCTTAATTATCTCATCCTCAAACTCTACCATTGTTCATTATCAGCTAATTATTTTTCATTGTCAGTCGACCACCCCAGACACCAATTGACCACCCTCAATCATCGTTCAACTATTTATCCGAATTTTTGACTAATGGAATGACCAAAATCACAATTTGGCTTCTCGATCTCGATTTGAGGAATGAAAGCAATTCTTTTTATTAATTCTCAAGATTCTATCAATAGTGGAAAAGAGAGAATTAAAATGAATAATTTTAATAATATTTCAACGTAGAAGTGCAAGTGCATAGGCTAAAAATTACATAAACATAAACTTGAAAGTAAATTGAAGAACTAAAAATAAAAGAACTAAATGAAGAATTTGTAGAGAAAAAAAAATAGAGGAGATTGAGAATTTACATATGGGAAGAAGAAGAACAAGTGAGAATGGTATGTTTGACGTTCTCCGATGTATTTGTTGGTGTCGCAATGACAAGAGGACATGTGTGGTACTTGCCAATCGAATCCAATCCAACTAAATTATGCTTCTACAAGTCCTATATATAGAAAATCTCAATATCTAATAACCTTGTATTTGCTGGAGCCTTGGGTGGTTAATTTGTCTATAGAGTATTGAGTAGTTAAATAACCTTCATGTAACCTTTTATAACTCCTTGTAGTTGCACTCATGTGCTTAAATTGTGTCTTGAAATTCTGATCCAAGTGCTTTGATGCTTCGATTTGTAATCCATGTAGTAATTAACTTGTAACTGCATAGTAACTATTACTTTGAATTTGAATTTTATGTGTGTGTGTGTATATGCTTTTGATGTGTTATCTACGTGTTACTTTTCAAAGATACCAAGCATAACTGTAAGTATTTCCACAAGGGTTCGACCCTCTTAGTTTACTAGATTTTATACCCGCGCGATGCGCGGCGGGTATACAAAACATGTTAATAATTGAAGATGCAGCGTATTGTACTACTTGGTAATAATCATAATAATAGTAGAATAAAATATTTGTTGTCAGCAATGAATAGATCACAACAGGTTTAAAATAAAAATTATGTTGTCTAATGAAGCTTATATATTGAAGTATTAATGTGCAAACTTACTATTACAATACCAGATGGATAAACATAAGTTATATATACAAAAGTTATAGCTAACCATAATTCATGCATTTTCTAATATTCTACCAAAATGACTTGACATCTTCATTGTAGCAAAACATCGTTATGTTAAACATTCTCACACTCGCAAGCATGCAATGAATAGAATAAAAAAACATAAATATTATTTTCTTAAACCATATCTATATATTTAGCAACATTTATTGATAAAGTATCACAGTCAATAAAAAAAAATTAACCTTTATGACATTATCTATTTGTAGATCTTGTGTAAGATCTCCCTGCCTTTAATAATCCATAATATAAATAAGTTTTATTTATAAGTTGATTAAATTATTGTGCAAAACCTCCTTAAGTCAAACCATGTTACCCTTCATCTATAACAGCCAATGTTGAACATGGCCTTATCCTAACCGGAAAGTAATTGTCCTTGTCATCTATGCCATAGACGACATCTTCTCCCATCTTCTCCTTACATATACCCTGTATCCATTTGGTTTCTTAAAATGATGATGCTATTAACATAACATTATTGAAGTACTAAATAACTTAATTATCTTCGGCAAGNATGCCATAGACGACATCTTCTCCCATCTTCTCCTTACATATACCCTGTACCCATTTGGTTTCTTAAAATGATGATGCTATTAACATAACATTATTGAAGTACTAAATAACTTAATTATCTTCGGCAAGAGACTCGCATGATCATTGGTTATATAAGAAAATACAGATTTGTAGTACTCATTAGACTAATTAACTCTTTGGTTTGATATAAAATTGAATATTAGTTTCTAAAGTATGTAAATTAAAAATAATCATATCAGTGTAGATGAAAAGTAATGTCATCAATGTAATTAGAAGCTTAAAGTACATATTTTATTACAAAGCCCCATCAGTAGGATTGAAAGAGCGTTAAAGGATTACTACATCAAACATACAAACATTGGGCAAGTAGAATACCAAAATAAAGCTGCTAAAATGCTGAAGGATTTGAGGTAGTTCAATTTGATATTAAAGCATTGCAGGCCTTCTATTTGGCCTTCTTTTTCATATGGCCCCTAACAAACTTTGTACTTGAAAATTGCATTTTCTGATCTTCCAACTTATCTCCTGACTCTTCAACATTTGAGCCGATGACATTCCGATTAGCAGGAGTAATGAATGAAGACAGTGTTTCCAATTCACCTATAGAATCCTGCATATAATACTTGAAAAATTACTGAGTTTACCTTGAAGATCTTCTTAAGAATTCAAGAAAGCATCAAGTAGGGATAAGAGTGTTTTCATCATGGATCAAGATACTGTTGGACTCAACTAATTCTAACTTGAATTACAAAATATCCTAAAATTACCATTTGTCTCGCAAGGCCAAAAGGTTAGTAAAATTACCAAGTGTTGAGATGCTTCAAGCTCGTCATTACCAAGATGAACACTCCCAATCACTTGTAAGAACCAATGCTAGTTTGACTGTCTCTATATGGAAAATAGGCTCTAGTGTTTCAAATGATTGACAAACACAAAATCATATCATATGGCAGTATGCTTGGAAAGAGACATTTGATGCAAGTCCATACCATGTACTGAAACACAAAAATATCATATGAAACAAAGTTTTTAGCTATGCTTCGACCATTTAAACAATTTATGAATCTGAAATTATCAAATAGAAGTTGTGAATCTGAAACCATCGAGTCATAACCAAGCTCCAAACTGATCTAGTATTGGCTCCCCAATCTTTCTACCATGAACAACCACCACAATCGTTGACCTTAGTGACTGAAAAACCTCTTCGCGACAGCCACTGTCACACTCCCTTTTTCACTTCAAAATCACTTAGAGAGAGGGGCTTCGATAAAGATCGAGAGAGAAAAAAAAACAAACGAAAAAAATAAGAACCTTACAGTTTACACCAGAAGTGTTGTTGATCACAGAATAGGGAGCACCATCGTGGTTAATGCCTCTTCATTGTAGTCTGGCCACTCCATTGCCTTCTCTGGATGTAAACGCATGATGGGTCGCCGTGGTCGATTCTAGCGGCAAATTGCAAGGAGAGAGGCCCAATCTTGCTTTTCTTTCTGTCTATGGATTCTTTGTTTTGGCTTCAAAGACAGTTTTTGAGGTAGGTAGGGGCGATCGTACGGTGTCATTTGAGTCGTGCGTGATGGGGGGTTCGTGGAACACAAACCGTTCCTATGCTCTTGCTTCTCTTTAGCAAGAGAGAAAGAAAGAAACACAAAAAGGAACGGAGAATGGGAGGTTGCATAGAGAAGAAATTGGAGAATAACATGGTGGCTGGCTGCACAGATGTGTGGGTGGCTGAATAATTAAATTTGAAATTGAAATTTAAAATTTGAAATGAAAATTAGAAGTGTTGTAAGTATTTGGATACATCCAATATTATTATCAACCTTTTTGTGCAAGAGATGGAGGCTCAAAAGTGAGCAAGAGATGAAAAGGGGAATATGGATAGTTGAAGCTTTGTTTGGTTTGGCCAGTAAAAAACTCAATAAAGTTTGGTTTCATTGATGAAAGAAGCAGGGAAGGGAGGGGAGCGGAAAAGGGGAATTATCATCACATTCAAATGCAGAAAAAGGGAAATTCAGTTTAAGAGCAAAACTGGGCAAAGAAAACGCACGTGCAATCGAGAATGGGAGGGGAGCAACCATTTGGGCGGGAAAATTTGTCACCAGGAAGTGACATGCGTCAAAAAATGTGTGGGCCCCGCAGTGAGATTTCCCAGCTTTTATTATATATAGATATAGATATAGATAGATAGATAGATTCAATTGGAATGAATCATTTTTTTGTGGGATTGTGTTTGATTCATATGGCCATTGGAAATGAGATTGCATCTTTTGTAAAAACATCCTGATTTGTGCCATGGCTCAAAGAAATAGAAGCAGCATAGTGCTTGACTATTACCATGTGTACAGAATGCA
>QANU01074319.1:432087-468628 GCA_003254905.1 Nissolia schottii | reverse complement strand
TTTTTTTTTTTTTTTTTTGCAAAAACAATTGTTCCACCTGGTCATATACAACAATTCTTTTAACAACTTGGTTAATACCAATTTTTTCGGAAATGAAAGTTTAAGGCAACCCATTTGTCAAGGGCCAAAGTTCAAAAAAGCAAAAAACAATTGAAGATAAACTGCAATCTTATTCAATGGAAGCAAAAAACAGTGATTTCAAGCTGACATAAGATGAAGTTTCAAGCAAAGAACATGTTATGTCACCCCATGAATAAAGAATCATAGCTGACATAAGATGAAGTTTCAAGCTTTAGCATACCTTAATCATCCTTCAAGTATGTTTAACATGTCCAAAATCCAAATGAACCTGGATGTCTGTGCATCAAGAATCTGCAAAGATAATCCCATAAACTTAAGCATGACGTTAAAGCAAGCCAACAAAAATTAAAGGAATGAATAAAATGGTTTCATTTAAAGTCAAGCTAGCGGAGAGATCAAAATTTAACAATTAGGAGTTCTATGGTTTCATTTAATAAACTTCTCCAAATCACTCTTCATGTCTATATTGTTTAATTTAACAATTCAGTGGTGTCAAGATGTATTATACTTGAATAAAAGAAATTAAAAAATGGCACATCATGTTGCCCTTTGACATTAGTTTTAATTAGATATAAAAATGAGGATATTGAAACAAAAGTCATTGGATACAACACCATATTAGTACGCCACCGGTAAATAAAAGAATAAGCATCACGCAAAATTTAGATATACATAATCTCGTCATTTGTCGTAGGACCTATCTTTTCTCCCTCTCATTTCTCTACCTTCAACTTCTATTTCTGCAAGTTAAGTAACTTGCAAACAATGATTGGATGAGAAACAATTGCTCGTGACGAATGATGAGGAAAAAAAAAAGAAATTAAAATGGATGAACTACTCTTCATTCAATTCAAAACATACTTTGATTTCATCTAATACTTTGCCTAAACTTTGCCTAATTCTCTCCCATTGGCTGATCATGTTGATATGGGTTGATGATGACACATGATGTATATTAGTTTTATAGAGATGGTCAGAGGCCTGATTATGACACATGATCAACGAAAAATTTGTTTAACTTTGAACCAAACCGGTTTCTCAAAGCCCATGCCACTAAACATTTTCGTCCAGACAACTAAAATAGATCCCATCACTATTTAAAAAAAATACCCTATTGTGTTTGATAATAAAATAAAAGTCCCACTGCTTAAATTCCAATGTTATTCATCCTCAACCAACCATTGAAAAAGATTAAGAAAATCTTTATTTATTCTAGTCAATGAATAGAAACCATTTTTTGTTTGCAATATAGTGAGGCAAGGGCATAATTAAATGAAAATGAGAAACTACCAAAGAAGAAGGTCTAAAGTCACCAATAGCTAAACGCTTCGCTCCAAAATCAATAGGTCGTTCAACCCATGCTATGAGGAACAACACTAAGAAGATCCAAAGCGGCAATAACAATATAAGCTGAAGAAGTAGCTCCAGCAAGATTCAGAGCTTCATCGTGTTGTTCTTTAATCACTCCTTCAGGAGTTCCATCTTCAGCTTTTGTGTCTCCCTCTTCAGCATCTCTTAAAAAATAAGCGTAAGAATCAGAGAAACAAATATGAAAAAAGAAATCTATAATAAAACCTTATATTGATAATTGGGAATTAGTTAATAGAAAATACCTCTTCTTCGTATTTGGTAATGCCATGAAGTGATTTCAAGTCGTAGAAGAGCAATGCGGCTTTCGCACATCAATGTAACGTTCACGATTTCAAATCCTTCCCTTCTTCAATTTCAAAGCCAGCAACAAAAAATTCTATGACCTCTACTCTATCACCTTGGGAATAACCTGCAAACTTCGATCTGTCACAATTTGAAATCAGTTAAAAAACAATGGTGATAAACAGTTATTTGTAATGCAAACAATGTAGAGCACAATTGGAGCAACAACAATGATGCACAACTACTCCAATGCTAACTTGCTTACCTCAATTTGGCGTGCAAGTGAGCGAACAATTGATCCAAGTGCATTATCCACTTTGGCAATATATTCCTGCAATGAAAAGGATAAATGAGCAACCCAATTAATGCATTATCTTTTGTAAACAAAAACAATGAGTACAACATGATTTCGTATTTCACCATTTCTAGAATGAAGAGTCAAGATGGATAAAACATATACCTGTTGAATATTTATTTGAACAACAATTTGCAAAGTCAAGAGAAGCCTTCTTGAATATTTTCTTTATATGCAGCTACTACTTATCCATCACTAAGAAGTGCAGTGTCCTCTTTGCTGTAGATTTCTATGCACTTGATCTTAGAAAAAGAAGCTCACAATGTCGAAATGTAGATGTCCGCTCATAGGTTCACCATCATTACTAAGAGTAATCCATTAATTGCCATGCATTAAGATCATGAATGTACATCAAAATGTATCCAATATTATAGATTAAGTACTAAAAGAGGATGACTTTTGAGAAGAGTAAAGAAGATAAGAGAATATGAGACAACAAAAGAGGATGACTTTTGAGAAGATAAAAACAAAAATAAAAAAAGAGATAGAAGTGAAGGATTTGTTCTAAAAAAAGCTATCACCAACACCTATAATGTTTAGACAGATTAAGCAACAAATATATTTTCATCATCTACTTGTACTTGACATGGAAGAGATATAAACACAAAACGAAATTATTCTGAAAATAAAATCAACCAAATGTCAAACAACGAAGAGACACATACCCAAACGGTAGTTCAAAATCAATGTTTCACCATTCTTCTTGAATCTATCACCAACACCTATAATGTTCACACAGATGAAGCAACGAATATATTTTCATCATCTACTTGTACTTGACATGGAAGAGATATAAAACACAAAACGAAATTATTCTGAAAATAAAATCAACCAAATGTCAAACAACGAAGAGACACATACCCAAACGGTAGTTCAAAATCAATGTTTCACCATTCTTCTTGAACAACTCCAAAACAACTACGTCAACTCTACAACCATTTTGCTCGAGCTACTTCAAAATTGCCTTCCAACCCTAAATTCACAGTTAATAGTCTCAAAAAAACCTAAACAAAATCAAATACCAACTTGACAAAAAGGAAACCGTGAGGGTACCTTATGTAAGGATCCCAACTTGACAAACATGCAAACATGAGTCTACCTTTTTGAATGGAATAAATGAAGATAACAACTAATGCCAGCTGAAGGAATGCTACTCCTGATTACGGGAACAACAAACCTGTGATGTAAACACAACTAAAACAATCTTTCATACATAAATCTTTTTTTGGACAGAATCTTTTTTTTTCAGTGTTTGGTAACTCACTGCTTTTTAGAATGCAGCTTCAGCTTTAGGTAGTCAATATGCTTCATCTGAAAAATATGTCAACCTCAATTCAAATTTAAAGATTAGAAGAAAAAAAATCAAAGGAACTTAAAGTGGACAAAGATTCAAAACTAAGATATGTATAAGATAGTGGACAAAGATTAAAGATTCAAAGATTCAACTATGGTATGTATAAGATAGTGATTAAAAAAGATGATATGATAAGAGCCACATAATTATTAAGATATTAAGAAAAGAGCTCTAATGAAACTGCATTACCGCAACCTTTCATACCCAAAAAATTGAAAATTCTCTGGCTATTACAACAAATTGAGCTAATTATAAGGACTAAAATACTTTTTATTGGTTGATTGGTATTTTTCAGAACACTACTATGATGCAAGGCAGAAGAATTACTCCCAAAGTCTAAACAGTCGCTAAAAGATATTATATCAATTCGTCCAATTCAAATTCAAGAAGTGAGTAGCATAAAGAGAGTAAATCCAAAATTTCAATGTATACTATAAAACCAAAATTTTCATAATTCACGCATTGGATTCATTCAGGTGACATGTTTAATATAGAACAATGATGCAATAGGTAACCTCCTGAGTCACTAAAATAAAGTAAATGACATTTTCATACATTGGTTTCCCAGATACATAAATCTAAATTGAAATCCATGACCAAAATGAAAGAGTATAGGAAAATCTAAAAAGAAAATGCAACCTTGTGCCTGCACTTTCTGCTACATACTTTAAAGAAAAATATAATATTTTTTTAGTTCTCTCGGGATTACAATCAAACAGTTGGTGCTCATAACTCACTCGATTTTTCCTTCCCAAACTGATTTTCCCTTTTTTCTTTTTCTGACAATGAAATGAAACTTTAAATTAGTAAACCCTAAACCAAGTGCAAACCTTGAATTCTTGATCTGTTAAGCATTATGGAATATTAAATAAATAAAACAATTAGCAAAATTGATTTGTGTGGTCTATGTGTGAAGCATGAGGGGCAATGTTTTCTGTTGCAAACTGAGCAACACTTTCTTTGAACTATATGATTCAATACAAACCATAAAATCATTAAAAGCGTGACACAGTTCACCTTTTAATAAGCTCTTACTCAAGATCATCCAAAGAAACAAAACATACCCTGCAGTTTAACTTACATAATCAATGTTGGCACAGACAAAATTTAAAAATTCAGGGAAGAAAATCTCATGAATTTTCAATCCACTAAAACATTGTAAAACCGAACAATTAAGTTGTTTTTATTATAAACAAACATTTCGAGGTGGGAGAAAAATATCAGTACTTTGCACCTAGTTGTAAAAATTGTAAACCAAATGGATATATTGTGGCCAGTCAAGAATGTCAAGCTATGACAACAGTGATGATACTGATAAGTTGATAACTTCATTGGGAGCTATAGCTTCCAACCATAGTTACCACATTCTCTCATTTATACCACATATGGAATTCCCCATTCTATGTACTGCATTCTTATCTTATTGATGATATAATAATTTCCTACAGAAGAATATGAAACAATAATTTCAAGAAGAAAAAAAACCTTAAATGTGGAGTCCAATCGTTTTCTTTTTACAGGATGAATAATGGTTCATTATTTTTTTTTTCCAATCAGTGACCTGTTCTGCTATATTATTATTATTAAGAAAAGCTAAACCCCAAAAAAATAAGAAGAAAAAACACCTGAATCTGAGTATCGTCGAAGAGCAAGGAGGTGGAGAAAGCTGCAGATTGAGACTTGCTTCTGAAAATCGCGGCCGCAATAAGGATTGAGGTGCTTCATGTTCGTCGCTGCCTCAGCTCTCAATCTTCTTCGCCGCCACATACTTCAGGTGCTTCACGTTCGTCGGTGCTTCACGTTCGTCGCTGTGTGGGTTTTCTCAGAGAGAGTCTTGAGAGAGAGAGAAAGGTGCGTACTTTGAAAACTGATTCACAGGAACTATAGTTGCTGTGGGGGGGTTAAGCTTCCCTCGGAAGCCACTGTTGTCACTGTTTAAGCACGTGCTGCATCCGTGAGGCACATTTGGGCGGGAAAAAATGTTTCAGGTGGCAACACGTGTCCGACTTCAACAGTGAAATTTTCATCTTTCAGTATATATATAGATATATAGATATATAGATATATAGATGCTTCTCTTCATTTAATTTCTCTTGGTCATCTTAGTGTGTCTTTTGGTTGAGCCTGTGTATTCGAGCCATTCAAGTTTTATCTTGCATGTGTCGACCCTTTACTTCAGTGTGCTACCACTATTGGTTGCTTCTATCATAGACTTCCTTTAGGTCGTCTATCACAATTTGCAATGGTTCCCTTTAATGATATCATTGGGTCATCTATCACAAATTGAGACACTTAGCATTTGGTATAACACCAGCTACCACCGATTGTTGGCCGAATCCCTCAATCGTCGACCAAACCATACCTAAAAAACATAATACAATTTCATTATCTAAAGAAAGTATTTTATAAATAATGGAATTACACTATCTTATCCAAATTATAAAATTTTAAAAAATACCCCCATCTAAACGCAATGTTACTAAAATCAAAATTCATGGAATGAAATGAGAAAACCTAGTTAAATAAAGTTTCCACAGGAAAGAAAATGTTGAAATTTCAAACCCAAAATATTAACGAATATCAATTTTTAGCAATAAAATAAAATCAAGGAATCAGTCGCCTGTATAGTGTCGACCTGTGGCAGGCTCGCTCCCTCCCTCGTCTCTCTCCAGCTGGAGCTCGGCCGACCGACCTCCCGACCGACCGACCTCGTCGCTGCATCTGCAGCCAGTCAGTCAGTCTCCTCCGAAGAAGGCCATTCTGATCCCTCCCTCCGTGCACCTCTTCCTCTTTCATCGCCTCTCTCTCTCCCTCCCCTCAGGTTCGTTCTATCTCAACCCACCTCGTCTCATCCTCTCTTCAAAACAAACCCTATTCTTTGAAATTACCATTTTTCTGCGTTTATCATAGTCATGCTAAACTATGTTGATTTGTGCCCCGCCCTATGTTTGCTTGCTATTGGGGTTGTGGAATTGTGATTAATTTGATTTAATTTAACGCTATTTCAGGGGAGTTGTTCATGTTCATCTTAACCAACTCAATCGATTAGAAGAATGATAGATAGAATCTTGTAACTTCAAACACCATAATAGATCCATCTTCTCCATCTCGTTTTAGAAGCCGTTCCTCTCAA
Source organism: Nissolia schottii (assembly GCA_003254905.1). Classification (NCBI taxonomy): domain Eukaryota; kingdom Viridiplantae; phylum Streptophyta; class Magnoliopsida; order Fabales; family Fabaceae; genus Nissolia; species Nissolia schottii. The sequence continues at coordinate 462,052 of QANU01074319.1, read as the reverse complement.
GAAAAGAACCCTAAACCAATAATGCTGCAACTTATCTGACCATACTAATTCGACTTGAAAACTGAATCACACGCCTCCTTCCTTCCTTCTAACGTCGTGTCTCTCATTTATTATGTGCGATGCTTAAATTTGTACTGAAAGAGGTTGAACTGAGCGGCATTTTCATTTCATGACTTTTATAGTTTTATTGCATGTACACTTCACCCAAAAAGGATGGTTATGTGCTACCTCATCCTCAACGGATTTTCATTGTTACCTCGCCTCTTTTTCTTCTTCTTTTCCTTGTCGAGTGAATTGATAGCCTAACAGAAGGAAATAAGATATTCTTTGTTTGACTAAAGTTCTGGGACCAGAGGATTTCATTTTGTTCCTCCAGTTGGTCGTAATGGCTTTGGAAGATATGAAGTTTCCTTCTATGGGTACATGTCAAAATAAATGTTTTTAGCAAATGTTGCCACTTAAACCTAACATGTATTTCACCATATATATTTCTGACAGTTTCCAATTTTTTTTCCTGCAGCAAAAGCAATGATACAGCTGTGATACTAGGATTATCAGCCTTCCCTCTACCTCTTGGCCTCCACACTGCACAGAAACCCGAATACCAGCTCCTCCCACTTCTACCTTGGTTCTCTCATCCCCTCTTCTCCGACAAGGGCCTCGACATCCTCATCGACGAGCACTTCCGCCTCTAGTCTTCCCCTTCCCTTACACTTATCATGCAGTCAAAGTCATGTATCCGTTATGATTACCCATCCAATCTTCGTTATGTTATGCTATGGTCGCTGTTTTCTTGTAATCTTTCCTTGACATTATTCAACAGGTGTCTGTGCTGTTTGTAATGTAATTGAATTATGCTAGCTATTTTTCAAGTCCTCATTCTCATACCTCAATGAACAACGTTATCATCCTGTTGGCATACTCGCCTCCTGCATGGGCGACTGTAATTGCCGCTGCCTTTCTTCTCCTCACTCTCACTCTCTCCATGTATCTTTTATTTGAGCATCTTTCCGCATACAAGAATCCTGAGGAGCAGAAGTTTTTGATCGGAGTTATCCTAATGGTTCCCTGCTATTCAGTTGAATCTGTAAGTATACTTGTGTATTTGTGCGTGTGTATGCATATATATTGCATAACCATATATTATCTCATTGCCTTTTTCATATCTCACCCTCTTTCTTCATTTCTTACCAGTTTGTATCATTGGTCAATCCATCAATCAGTGTTGATTGTGAGATTCTAAGGGATTGCTATGAATCTTTTGCCATGTATTGCTTTGGAAGATACCTTGTTGCCTGTCTAGGTGGGGAGGAAAGGACCATTGAATTTATGGAAAGAGAAGGTCGTGCTACTTTCAAAACTCCTCTTCTACACGATTCTTCTGACAAGGGAACTGTAAAACATCCTTTTCCTATGAACTACTTCCTTAAACCATGGAAACTTGGTCGAGGGTTTTACCAAATTGTGAAATTTGGTATTGTTCAATATGTAGGAATCTCTTTCTTACTTTAATCACCTAATATTTCTTCCTTTTACCTAAATATTCTCCTTCATATTAAATGTCTCCAATCCCGTACAGATGATAATAAAGTCTTTGACAGCTATTATGGCGGTGATACTTGAAGCTTTCGGAGTATACTGTGAAGGAGAATTTAAATTGGGTTGTGGGTAAGAAAATGTCAATTCCTTTCAAGTGATTATGATTATTGTTTCCATAGAGCATCTACTTTTTCCTGTCTATGCAAGTATACATGAGGTACATCATCTTATTCCAAGTACCTTGGTTATGCACTTTTTGTTAGTTTTGCCTGTATCTATAATTAACATAATTGCAACACTCCTAGACCATTCAGAACCCACTTTTTCCATTTTCTAAGGGGTTATTGCTGTTATTAATCTACTCCAGTTTTCATGTAAATATATAAATAAAGGAAAAAAATAGAGGTTTTGTGACATATGTGAAAATTTTACACTTGAAGGGTGGAAAAAGAATACCGGGCAGGAAATACAGAGAAGGGGGAAAAAAAAACAAGTGTCCAAACTTGGGAAGGGTTATTATTGGTCTTTGAGGTAGCTGATTAGATCATTTTTTCCTTTTAGATGTGCTGTATTAAATTCGTCCTTTGAAACTTGATAGACACTAACATTGAGCTGGCTTACCTGAGAATGCCAACAAAAAGAGAAGTCGGTAACTTAGTCATTCAAGTGCGTTATTTCTTTCAGATCTAGGATATTTTACACTAGAAAAGATCCTGTTAAAACTTTAGCCCAACATCTTCCTGGTTATTTCAGGAGGAAGGAAAGAAAAAACTAAAAGTGAATTTTGAAACTCACAAAAGTATTAAATGCAGATTTNCCCCCCCCCCCCCCCACAAAAAAAAGTAATTAGGAGTATTATTAGGCTGATGAGTTTGTACTTTGGAGGATTTAGTGGTTGTCTTCAAACTAAATTTTTTACATGAGATGTTAATGATTATGTCAGTTTGTCTGCACCAGCACTCAATTGTTACTGATGCCATTGTGAATCTCTTGCATCTAGTGGTATAGAATTTATTATATGATTTCATGTACAAATTTTATGTTTGTTATCTTCATTTTAAAATTTGTGTTTTGATGCTCTTGTAGTGACTACAGGTAAAGGAATTCTGAAGTTATATCTGACTGTACGAGTCATTTGCTAAATTTGTAGGTATCCTTATATGGCCGTGGTTTTGAATTTTAGTCAGTCGTGGGCATTGTACTGCCTTGTTGAATTTTACACTGTTACAAAGGACGAATTGGCACATATAAAACCATTGGCCAAATTTTTGACTTTTAAATCAATTGTCTTCCTCACTTGGTGGCAAGGTGTGGCAATTGCTCTTCTATATACCTTTGGTTTGTTCAAAAGTCCCATAGCACAAGGCTTGCAGTTCAAGTCAAGTGTCCAAGATTTCATCATTTGCATCGAGGTAGATGTCCTTCACTGCAGTTAAGATTGACTCTTTGTGTGGGCAAGTACTTTATTAACTGTAACTGCATTTTTATTTGATGTCCTCTCTATCTTTTGTGTTTTATATGACTGATTGTTTGTTGTAAGGAAACTTTTTATGCAACCAATACTGACTCAAAGGCTTTCCACTTCCCACCCCAGCTCAGGGTGCAGGCTCTCTTGGTTGGTGAACTTGATCTGCAAAAAAGAATTCTCTTCTTTGATCTTTTTGGTGGGAAGTAAATTGTGCAATTTGAGCATGTGGATTTACCTAATTGATATACATCAATGTGTTGCTAATTGTTCCATCTAATGTCTATAGGTTCATTCCAGTTATCTGTATATTGCATTGTTATACTGTCACCAAGCATTAATATAATATATGATTGTTTTTCTGTGGAAATAGGTTTGTGTTTGTGTTACATACCCAGCTGAAGCTGAGTCGGATAATAAAAAAGGAAGGAAAATAATAGGGGAAATAAAGAAAATACAGAAAAGGAAAGGGACATTAAGAATTAATGGGCAACAAATCCGGAAACTATTAGGGGAGCAGCAGATTTTTATTAGGAGAATCATGGGAGGAAATCGTGTTGATTAGCAGCAGAATATAATGAGAAACCGAGTTGATTGGCAGCAGATCAGGAAAGAATAAATTAGGGAGATATATTAGGAAGGACATAAGTTAGTAGAAATATATTAGGAAGGGAATCATGGTCAATCCCTTGATTCTCTCTCTCACGGTTGTATAAGGATAGCTCTAGGAGAAGAGGGAAAGCATTCAGAAATTGGAATAGGACTAGGAGGACCAAGGGATCCTAAATTCCCAGGATTATTTTCTATTATCAGCATTTTGTTTATTTCGGCCCTCAAGCCACCAATTGTAACGATTGCTTAGAACGTTCCCCTCTGGAATTTCTACCACCATTAATAAAATATTCAAGCATTTTCAGCCAGCAGTTTAATTTGATACCAGTTCTTACGGTTTGTTTTAAGTCCCTTATTAATACTTACGTAGTTTGTTTGAACAGATGTTCATTTGGTTGTTGTTAATAAGTAATCAAGCCATTTGTTTTATCCCCAAAAAAAAAAAGGTAATCAAGCCATTTGACATGAATAATGTAGAAATTTCGGTAGGACATTTTTATAATTTTGTAAGGCTCTGTATAATTTGGCATATATGTTTTGTCAATACTCAAGCTCTTGGGTTTCTATGCAATATGCTCTGTTTCTTGAACTTGGACCTTTTTGGATTCATAAGTACAGGGTACGAGCTTTCTTATATTCGTGTGTTAGATTTTTATCACTGCTCCAGGTGTAGAAGAATTAAGTTTAACAGCACTTTGTATTCATCCAGCACAGATGGGCATTGCTTCCATAGTTCACCTGTACGTGTTTCCAGCAAAGCCATATGAGCTAATGGGAGACTGCCTTCCCGGAAGTGTTGCAGTTCTTGGAGATTACTCTGCTGACTGTCGTCTCGACCCTGATGAGATCAGGGATAGTGAGCGACCCACAAAACTGCGACTTCCAACACCTGGTGTTGATGCCAAGAGTGGGATGACAATAAGAGAGAGTGTTCGTGATGTTGTTATTGGCGGTGGTGGATATGTAAGTTTCCTAATGCGTGCTAATACTAAAACTTTTTTTATTTTCTGGGTATGTTTTCTGTCTAAATAAAGGGAAAAGCTCTGGGCTTGTGGTGCTTATCAGCTATGGGTAAAATACATTTAGGAAATCATACTATTCTATGAAATCCTAAATCCTTCAAGGTCTCTATAAATTTTTCATAAAGGGGCTAATTGATATTTACTCAAATATGAAGAACTATCTTCTTTCTAATTATTCTACAGGAATTAGGTCAAACCTTTCTGCTTAGCTGTGGGGTGGGATAGCATCAAGTACAAGATCTTACTTCTAATGAGGGAAAAGGAAAACAAAATTGGTGTAAAATGATCTGGTAGCATTTTAGTTATTTAAACCTGTTTGTAGGATCATTTCCTAATCTGTCCAATTTTCATTTTTTTAAACTGTAGTAATCCACAGTCCTTGAGAATGTTGTGTGTCACCATGTATAATTCTTGTTGCTGTCCCCTTAATTGAAAGCTTGATTTGAGCTACCGCAAATACACCAATGAGTGCATTAATTTAAAAATAATAATCATAATCATAGAAAGGAGAGGAATGCTAAGTACTAGGGTGAATCTTGGATCAAATTAAGGAAAATGGGAAGCTAAAGGAAGAGGGTGTAGTTATCTAAAATAATTTTGTTCAAATTGTTTAATTACATTTTTAATTCCATACCATTTATTAGTGTATTTTCAAAACATGCCAATAAAGTAAGGACTTGTTAGGAACCTTTGGCATAATAGATTGAAACCTCTCCGGAGTTATCTTTATCAGTATTAGAGTTTAATTGATATGCATGGTTTGTGTAAAAGAATTATATTCTCATGTAATTATGCTTGTCAAACTCATTAGATGTGTGGCAACAACCCGTTTTTAAGTGCTATGATAGCACGCCATTAGATGTCAATAAACTTTATTATACTGTCAGTTCATACCTACTAAATTCTTTGGATTATACTATATACATATTGCCTGTTGATATTTTATCTTATTTATCTTTCTTTGTAACATAGATTGTGAAAGATGTGAAGTTCACAGTCCATCAAGCTGTGGAACCTGTGGAAAAGGGGATCACTAGGTTTAATGAAAAATTACACAGAATATCCCAAAATATTAAGAAGCATGACAAAGATAAAAGAAGAACAAAGGATGATAGTTGCATCGCCTCATCATCACCTGCAAAGAGGGTGATTCGAGGAATCGATGACCCTCTCTTGAATGGAAGTATTAGCGATAGTGGGATATCAAGGGGAAAGAAGCACCACCGTCGAAAATCTGGATATACGAGTGCTGAGAGTGGAGGAGAGAGCAGTAGTGATCAAAGCTATGGGGGCTACCAGATTAGAGGCCGTAGGTGGGTTACCAAAGAGTAAGAAAATGCTTGAGGGACCACTATGGTAGTTTGGCAAAAATGCTACTGGTTCTTGTTTGGAGCATAAAAGTTCTGGTTGAAATTTCTTTACTGTAAATAATTTCTCGTCAGATGAAGTCTTGATGTTCTTGTGCCACTGCCATATTGGTTCTTTATATTTGTATAGAGATATCTTCTGGCAGCTTCTAGCAGTTGATTTGTAGCAAAAAAGCACAAAAATTTGGAATAGCTGCCAGAATAAGTTACATGTGGTTGTCTGGGACAACATCATCTTGATGTATTGTTGGCTGTTTTAGCTATTTTTTATAGTTGAATATTAATGTTAGCTTAATGTGCTCATCGATGTTTGTTTGGAGGAATGCACGCAGACGTATCTCTGCTAATGTAAGGAGAGCTGATTGGGGCTCATGATTTTTATTAGGTATAAAACACTATCCTCTAGACTATAGTGAATGCGCGCTTTACGCCTACATTTTGTAAACGCTCAAATCAACTTCTCACCTTTCTTAAATTTGCAAATTGGCTTCTGTCAAGTTTTTCATCTGTTTTCTCTGCTATTATTCCTCTACTTTCTTTAGCATCCCCAGCCACTCTCCTGCCCCAAACTGAAGTCTAACTTCTTCCTCTTTATGGACAAGATCAATGATCGTCCTCCTAACTTTATAGGGCTATGAGAAAGTTCTTTGATTCTTGAATCTACGTGCGGTGTCTCGAAACATTTGCGACATTTCGATGGTTCAGTGCTATGTATTGACCAAACGCAAAATGCTGAACGTAGACATGCCATATGACTTCGCATGCTATATGAACAGCCGCTGCGGCGTGAAGTCCAGAATTTGTTCGAATTCCTTCCAATAAATTTAAGCAACAGTATGTACGTTTGCCTCAAAATATTTGTCATTTAACACAACCCACTGTTGATTTTGCTAACATTTTACGTAACAATATATCTGTTACTAAATATTGTTAAAAATGTAAATTAATTAATTTTTTTTCGGTTGATATTTCACACAACCCAACATACAAAATGTTACGTAACAATATATCTATTACTAAATATTGTTAAATTTTTTTTTGGTACATATGTATATTTTGCTGGTACATAATATTGTTAAGTTTTAAATTAATTCATTAATTAATTTATTGTTGATATTGAATTATTTTTTTATTTATGATTTTTATTAATTATTTCAAAATTTATTATTTATTATATTATTTATTTTTATTTAATAAAATAAAAAAAATAATGAAATAAATTTTATATGTTAGAAGCAATTAAGTCCTTATCATGTCTCCAAAGGTTGGATTAATAATTATCCACCATCGTTCACAACTAAGTCTGGCCTAATGGCCTAGCTCAACCCAAATCTTAAGCATAAGGTTATGTCTTTTTTAGGTTGACTTTAGGTGTCAAATTGACTTAACCCGGTTTGAAATCGTATAATTCTTCTAAATTTATATATATATATATATATATATATATATATATATAAAATTAGTGATAAATTATAAGATTTTTGTTTTGTGTTTGAAATATGTATCATAAAATATCTTTTAAATTTGATTCTTTTAAAATCTTACATTTTTAATATTGTTTAAACATTGTGTCGAGTCTAAAGACTAGGTCATTATATGGCTGATTCTAGATTCAAAGAAATGATCCAATTATAAAATCGGGTCGGAGTATGAATTTGTTCAATCAAACCGACATACCCCTAATTGTGACATACAAAGAAACAAAAATGCTATACGTACACCCAATTTCATACACTCATACATACACTATTAATAATGCACAAACTTTATTCTCACAAGTGCACAAACATTACAAACTTGTAAATGATACTCTCAATTATACTTAATTAAGTGCACAAACATTACATAAGTTAAAACACAAACTTTATGTATATAAGTATGAGGTGTATGTATGGTGGATGATTTTTGGTGTATGTGTAGCAAAATTTTTTTTTTACTCTGTAAGGTAGGAGAGTTAATTTTTTCAGATGGATAAATTATAAACTTGTAAACTACAATAATGAGATTATGCATAATACTGTGTCCAACAGAGACTAATATTGTGAATAAAATCATGACACGAGTCTTGCACATGTAAAAAGGAAAAAAAAAAAAAAAAAACCTTAACGCCATTTAATTTATTACGGATTGTGCTTAAACTCAAAAACCGAAATCATTCTAGGGTCGTGCTTGGCCAATATATGCCTTTCGATTCCGTCATTCTATATGGCTTATTTTCTTTAATGATTTATCGCTATTTTGGGGTATATATAAATCGGTTCTTTCCCTTTTTTTTTCTTCTTTATTATTTTTAATTTCCGTTATTATAGTTCGTTCGTGGCAAAATTGCGCACGTGCCTGTAGTTGGAGACGGTGTCACCGGTCTTTCTCTTTCTCTACGACGAAATCATCGTGCATCATCGTCGGAGCGGTCGTCCAAACGTTGGGGGTTCCCTTTTCGATTCCTTGTAGCGATTTGGAACTTGTGTTCCGCTCTGTACACGATTGTTCACCGTTTTAGGTTCGTCGTAACCCATCATCAATCTACTAGGGTTTCTGTGTTCCTTAACTTGTATTTGTTGATTTGATTCAGTATCTTTGGTTTCATACAGTAGCTGTGTTTGATTGAATCTGTATAATCTAAATTTAATCTTCTTTCAATTGTCAATCAAGGTCAGAGGGGGATCCGCTTAGCGTTTTTTCATATACGATTTTTTCCCCTTCCATCTTTGTTATTTGATAAAATTCAGTAAAATTTAAAATGATTTCGCTTGCATTCTATGTCTTTTGGTTTCTCCTTCAAGAACTTGTTGCGCCTTCTGATTATTTTGGTTTCTGTCTAATACTTTGTGTTCTTGCTACTATGAAATTGTTGACTTTGGATTTATGTTCGTTTTAGGGTGGGGGATTCGTAGACGTGCCGTATCCACTTAACTTTTCCCCCAGAATTCGCGCCTTTTAAGTAAGGCCTTTGGTTTGTATCTTCATTACAGGGATCTGGTGATGGTGGAATCTTTTGAGTTATGTGAGGAATAAAAAAGATGAAGCTACAGTCGCATATTCCGGGGCAGATATCAGGGCAGGTAACTAATCAGGCCGGGTCTCAGTTACCTGGTCTGGCTCAACTGAATGGGAATGCCCTCGCTCCTCAGATGCCAACTTTAGGTGGTGTTCCACGTTCAACAATTAATATGGACCCTGAATTTCATAGAGCGCGATCATTTATTCAAGAGAAGATGTAAGTTTTTGTCTTTGTTTATCTGCTTTCAATTAGTGGGTAACTTGTCTACATTGATTCTTATGAGGAGGTAACTCAATAGGGGTATTTTAGGATAAGATATATTAAATCAAACAGTTTCCAAATTTTATTCACATCTTAATAATATACACTTTTTGCGAATATTTTTGTAACTTACCTGACGTCATCGAGTTACTTTCTTTGTCTTCCACTACATATAGCTTATAGCTTAACTTTGCATTATCAATATCATTCTATCAAAGTTAGTCACTGTAGTTACATGCCAATAACTGAACTAGATCACTGTCTCTTATTGTATTATGGCCCATTGCCATGCCTGCAATGAAATGTTGATATTAAAAAATAGTTTAACGTGCAGAGAAGATTAAACTATGATAAACTTTTCCGGTGTTGTTAATTTTACCTTTTATCAATTTATCATTACCTCCCAGCTGTGATATGCTATTGCAACGACAACAGCAGCCAATTACAGAAGTACAGAAAAGGAAACTTAAGGATCTTGCAAAACGCTTGGAGGAGGGCATGTTAAAAGCTGCACTCTCTAAGGTTTTTTCTGGACATCTAGCCATTTTTCCCCAATATTTGGAGGGTCTAAAGCTTCTTCTTCCTTTATCTTAGATACAAATAATTTCTGATTATGAAGTAGTAACATAGAATCTTCAAACTATTGCCTAGGTTAACTTTTAGGATCTTCATACTATTCTTTGGCTTTATGATGCATTTTGTTAACAAGTACTATTTTGTGTTGACAATTTTTTGGACCTGTATTTTAGGAGGACTACATGAACTTGGATACGTTAGAGAGTCGTTTATCTAATTTCCTCAGAAGAGCATCTTTGAATAATCACTCCCAACAATATCCACAGCTTGTTAGCTCTTCTCCAATTGGTACGATGATACCAACCCCCGGTATGTCACAAGTTCCAAATTCAAGCATGGTAGTTGCGTCTTCTATGGATGCCTCCATGATTTCTACCAGTGGCAGCAACAACATAGGATCAACATCTTTCAATAGTGTAAGCATGATACCAGCTGGTGGCATGCTTGGAAGTTCCTTAAATAGATCTGATGGTAATGTTTGGTGTTATAATTCTGTACCAATCCTTCTTCTTTACTTTCTTTTCCTGCATTATTGAGTCTATTTATTGCAGGTTTGTCTAATGGTTATCAGCAATCTTCTACCGGCTTTTCTGTTGGCTCAGGGGGGAACATGTCATCAATGGGGTTGCAGAGAATTCCGAGCCAGATGATTCCCACTCCTGGATTTAGTGTCAGCAGTAATCATTCACACATGAATATTGATACTTCCGCTAATGGTAGTTCCTTTTCCGCTGTAGAGTCTACAATGGTATCACAGACACAGCTACAGCAGCAGAAGCAACATGGTGGTGGGCATAATAGTCATGTATTGCAGAACCTCAGCAGCCAAATGGGTAGTGGAATGAGATCTGGTTTACTGCAAAAATCATTTGCAAATTCAAATGGTGCTGTAAATAGCGGGTTAGGCTTGATTGGAAACAATATGCAACTTGCAAATGAACGTGGAACTTCCGATGGCTATGCCTCAACGTACGCTAATTCGCCTAAACATTTACAGCAGCACTTCGATCAAAATCAGCAACCAGTAGCGCAGGGTAATCTTTCTTAATCGTTCTTTTATTTTTTTTATTAATTTTTGGGTACATCAATCTTTTATTATTGGAAGGAACTAACCTATGACCTTTACATCAAACCTTGCACTCATGTTGTGTTGTGTTGTATAATCTTTCTGGTTATGTTTTTGTTTGTTGGGGGGGGGGTCATGCCTCTGAATGTGTGTCCATGTGCTGTATTGTTTTCTCCTTAGAAATCGATATCTCTCTGAAAGTGTTATAATTTTATCATCAGGTGATGGATATGGATTGAATAATGTCGACACCTTTGCTTCTGGAAACTTTTATGCTTCTGCGACATCCTCTGGGTCTATGATAAACTCTCAGAACACACATTCAGTAAAATTGCCATCAATTCCCAAAACTAGTTCGTTGATAAGTGGTCACTCGAATTTGCACGGTATGCGGCAGGCTGCTCATATGAAGTCTCAGGGAATTAATCAGTTGGAAAAGTTGAATTTTCCATCTTCGTTGACTACACGAGATGGCCTTTTGCATTCCCAACAGCAACATCAGCAAAGGCCCCAACAATACCAACAGCCAGAGCAGTATGCACAACAGCAATTTCAAATGAAGCTGCAAGGTCAGCAACCCCAGCATATGGTCAACAATGATGCTTTCAGTCAGTCTCAGCTGTCTTCCAACCTGGAGAACCGAGTGAAGTCTGAGCCTGGAGTTGAACACCATAAAGGAGTGCTCAGTCCTCACATTCCTGAACAGTTCCATTTGTCTGAGATGCAGAGTCAATTCCAGCAGAATTCAGCCGAAGATTGCTCAAGGAGTGCTCAACATCTTTCATATCCATCTGGTGCACATGATTTATCTTCATCGACAGCTCTAAATTCTCAACAAATGTTGCACACACACCAATTGGTTGCAGATTCTCAAAATAATTTTAGCTGTCTTACAGTTGGGGCACAATCCAAATCAGTAGTTCTAAATCAATGGCCTCAATCACAAGATGCTAACCATCTATCTGGGAATATTTCACATGACCAACATGTTCACTTGGATTTTCATCAAAGAATTTCCGGGCAAGATGAAGCTCAATGCAATAATTTATCATCAGACGGATCTATTATTGGTCAAGCTGTTGCTTCTAGAGCTTCAGCCGATCTGCTAGACTCGGGAAGTGCTGTAAAAAAGGAACACAGGAATCAACAGAGGTGGCTTTTATTTCTACTTCATGCCCGGCGGTGCTCTGCCCCTGAAGGACGATGCCCAGAACGCTCCTGTTCAATTGCTCAAAAGTTATGTAAGCACATTGATGGATGTGACGTGCATCAATGTTCATATCCCCGTTGCCATCATACCAGGGTATTGCTTCGCCATTTCAAAAACTGCAAGGATCCTTGTTGTCCTGTTTGTGTTTTTGTAAGAAATTATCGACTTGCATTTCAACTCAAGTCTAAGATTCAGCCAGAACCTGAATCAAGTTTGCCAATTGCAGTAAATGGATCCTGTAAATCATACAATACTGTAGCTCCATTGGCTAGATTGATCTCAAAGCCTCCATTAGTCATTGAAACTTCTGATGACCTGCACCCATCTCTGAAACGTATTAAGACTGAGCATTGCACCCAGTCTGTGAATCCTGAAAATGAAAATTCTGCTTCATCTGCTTCTGCAAATTGTGAATCTCATGTTTCCAGGGATGCTCAGTCCCTAACCTACCCCAATGCAGAGAAATCTATCTCAGTTAAGTCTGAGCTTACAGAATTTAAGGCAGAAGCACCGGTACAGTTGGTGCATGAAAAGCTTAGTGAGATGAAAATGGATAACAACCATTCAGATGACAAAGCACACGCTGGTGAACCTTTCAAATATGACGAACCTGCTAATTTAGCTAGGCCCGAAAATGTTAAAACTGAGAAGGAAACTGGACAAGACAAGCAAGAAAATTTGATGCAGCCATCTGAAAATACAGCTGGAACCAAGTCTGGTAAGCCAAAAATAAAGGGGGTCTCACTAACTGAGTTATTTACTCCAGAGCAAGTCAGGGAACATATCACTGGCCTCAGGCAATGGGTTGGCCAAGTAAGTTGTATATTTTTGTGTGAAATTTTCACAGAAAAATATTATTTTAATTCATTACTTTAATAATGCTTTATCTACAGTATAAACAAGTTCATTGTAGTTAAAAATTGTGGAATTTTATTCAATTTCTATATTTCTTCTTGATAATAGTTTGCATATCTGTTGTTTCTTTGAATACTGTATGACTCATGTTTTGTTATTGAGAATATGATTTGGACTTCATGTGAGTACGTTTTAACAGACATGTAATTGATCAGTGACCTCAGGTTTAATTTCACGTCATTTACTTAAACAACAGCAGTAGCTGGGAGTTCACAAGTTCAAATTTTATTGTTAGTTGTGGTGGTGTCTAAATTTTTGAACTAAGATATAGCAATAAATCAAAATGGACCATGCACTGTTTTTCTGTGGCAACTAAAATAGGGTTTTTTGACATGAAAGCACTGTACAATTTATTTTTTATTATTTTTTTGAAGAAGAAAAATTCTTAGAATGAGAAATTGAAGTAAAACACCATTCGGTCTACAAATCTGCTTATTGATTGTCTGAACTATTTGGAGGGGTAAATTTCTAAGCTGAACTAAGTCTTAGGAACAAAGGTTTTCCTTTAAAGATGTAGACATTTGGCTACAGCCAAAGGCACCAAAGAGCAGCATACAAAGCGTGCTGCCACAAGAATATGCCTCCTTTCTCTGACCAAAACCTGGGAATCTAGTTAAGAGAAAAATGCTCCAACCTTTGAGTGCATTTCCAGTTGTCTAAGACAAGCAATAAATGTCCCCTCCTAATGTATAAGCTGGACAAATTTTGAACTATGCTTATTTGGCTATTGGATAACCTGGGTTTTTACTTGCCATTATCACATGCTTTTAAATGACCTAGGCTGTCTATCTCTTAAATAGCAGTTTTTATGATATGTTAAGGGTTGTTTTTGAAGCATGTGAGTTGTCTATCCTGCATTTCATTATTTGTATCTTTCCTTGATTCCATCCTTTCAGTTTTCTGAGAGTATGATTTTTTATCCTTGTTATTTACTCAACTCAGCTTCATTATACAGTTTTCCCCCCCCATCTTCTTCTGTTGAACTGTAAGGTGAATATTTTGGATACAACAACCCAGAAAGGTTAATGCATCTGATATATGTTGCTTCTAAATGTTCAGATAATGTGCTAAGTCCAAATGTGCAGTCCTTTAACGTCATGCACTTTTCTTATCATCTGATTTTTCAACAATTCTAGATTATGTTGTTTCTCTTAAATTGTTATGGATACATTTTTAGAGGTTTGAATAAGCAAGATGTTCTGCTATATTCCTTGCTTGTTTGCTTTATCTCATGCATAAATTTCTCTCAATTGTCTTAATTACCAGCATTTAACCTCGGTGCACCTATTTTCTTGTGACAGAGCAAATCAAAAGCAGAGAAGAATCAAGCAATGGAGCATTCTATGAGTGAAAATTCCTGCCAATTATGTGCGGTAGAGAAACTTACTTTTGAACCGCCACCTATCTATTGTACAACCTGTGGTGTTCGCATCAAAAGAAATAGTATGTATTATACCACGGGTTCTGGGGATACACGACATTATTTTTGTCTTCCATGTTATAATGATGCTCGTTCAGAGAACATCAATGTTGATGGGACGCCTGTTCCTAAGTCAAGATTGGAAAAGAAGAAGAATGATGAGGAAACTGAGGAATGGGTGCGTGCCATATTTGTCATCTTGTTGCTTGATTGACAGTTTATTTGTTTTACTAATCATATATTTTTTTGCGCAGTGGGTTCAATGTGACAAATGTGAAGCTTGGCAACATCAAATTTGTGCCTTATTTAATGGAAGAAGAAATGATGGAGGACAGGCTGAATATACTTGCCCTAACTGCTATATTGAAGAGGTAGAAAGAGGAGAGCGCAAGCCCTTACCTCAAAGTGCTGTTCTTGGGGCCAAGGATTTGCCAAGAACTATTCTCAGTGACCACATAGAAAACCGATTATTTAAAAGGCTAAAGCAAGAAAAGCAAGAGAGGGCAAGGGTTCAAGGAAAAACTATTGAAGAGGTGATTCATCAACTGGTTGGCAGAAATATGTTTGGTTGGATTGTTATTTTTAAATATATTTTAGTTCTTTGCACTTTTTTAACAACACCAACAGCAACCAATTGTGTTATTAGGTGGAGTCGGGTACATGGATCAATCAAATGACTTTATGTTATTTTAAACCGTAGTCTTTTCTGTTTGTTGGATATTGATGAAAAACTCCTTACCAGCAAATACTGGTGGTGTGGATTACTAAATTCATTGGGATGTGTTTTATGCTGGAGATTCATTAGAACATTTTTATTTGCATGTTGCCAGGTTCCTGGAGCAGATTTTCTTGTTGTGAGAGTTGTTTCATCTGTTGACAAGAAGTTAGAAGTAAAACAGCGGTTTTTGGAGATTTTTCAAGAAGAAAATTACCCGACAGAATTCCCATATAAATCCAAGGTAATAATAGAGTTGCTTTAATAGATCTGGTGGTAAATAAAATATTACCATTTATCATGAATGTTGATGCCCTTAGCTTGCTGTTCCAGGTAATTTTGTTGTTCCAAAAGATTGAAGGTGTGGAAGTCTGCCTGTTTGGCATGTATGTTCAAGAATTTGGATCTGAATGTCAGTTTCCCAATCAACGCCGGGTGTATCTTTCGTATCTTGACTCTGTGAAGTATTTTAGACCCGAGGTTAAAGCAGTAACTGGAGAGGCTCTTCGGACATTTGTTTACCATGAAATTCTGGTAAACTTTAGTCACTAATACGTTGGTGTTAGTGTCTCTATTACATCCTTTTGGAACCCTTTCTTGGTGACATTCAAGTTCTATTTATTTTCTTCCTGCAAATTATATTCTATGATATTCTATAATAATAATGATCGAGTAACTTCCAATGCAATTTTTAATTTATTATTATTATTATTATTACTACTACTACTACTATTATTATTATCATCTTTTTTTTTTTGGTAGATTGGATACCTTGAATATTGCAAGAAACGCGGTTTTACAAGCTGCTATATATGGGCCTGTCCTCCATTAAAGGGCGAAGATTATATTTTGTATTGTCATCCAGAAATTCAGAAAACACCAAAATCTGATAAGCTTAGAGAATGGTGAGTAAAATAGCTTCAGTATAAGCAAAAGGGGAAAGAAAAAGTTGTCTAATTGTTTTTACTTGTACAATGTGATTGGTTTTATTAATCTGTAACATGTTTTTTCAGGTATCTGGCTATGCTTAGAAAAGCTGCTAAGGAGAATATTGTGGTTGATCTCACCAACTTATATGATCATTTCTTTGTAACTGCTGGTGAATGTAAGGCAAAGGTTACAGCTGCAAGACTCCCATATTTTGATGGTGACTACTGGCCTGGGGCTGCTGAGGATTTGATTTATCAGCTTCGCCAAGAGGAAGATGGAAGAAAACAAAATAAGAAAGGAACAACTAAAAAGACTATAACAAAAAGGGCTTTAAAAGCATCTGGTCAGTCGGATCTCTCTGGGAATGCCTCAAAAGATCTGCTTCTAATGCACAAGGTGATTCACTGTGTTAGATATTTGTGACACATTTTTTTTTTCCCTTTTGGGTAAATGAGATCTCTTACAAATAATAACATTTTTAATTCTTTGGACATGTTATGTTATGTATAATGTAACTATATCTTTGAACATTAATGCATTCTCCTTGCTTATGTTGTTGTAATATTTATATGTTCCTTATGTGCAATAATAATTTTCTTCTTACAAAGCTCTTGATCTTTCTCCAGCTTGGCGAAACCATTTGCCCAATGAAGGAAGATTTTATTATGGTTCATTTGCAGCATGCATGCACTCACTGTTGTATTCTAATGGTGTCTGGCAACCGTTGGGTTTGCAACCAGTGCAAGAATTTTCAGATTTGTGATAGGTGAGGATTCTTTGATTTTATCTCCACATTCTGTCATGTCACATGTCAACACCAATTGGTTAAATATGTACATTTTCAGTATATGTGATAGCACTGGACCAGAATTAAGGTGACAAACAATAGAGAAAGAAAGATGGCATGCTTTATTCAACTGTTTCCTCTCTGGTCAGCGAATCCAGTGGAGGAAGATTAATGTTTACAACTCAGTTATTTGAGAGAACCATGCACTCTCCCAATTCTTCCTAACTGATTTCCTCCCCCCAACTGTCCATTCTTTCCCATTATGTAGAGTTCTTTGTTTCCTGTCACAATCAGTTATCCTAATGCTAACTAACTTCTACAATTACTTCCCTCAATTACAAGCAGTTGACTGCCTTTTTTTCTCCTAATATAAACCTTTATCAACAGTCTGTCATCATTAGTCCTCTGCTCCTGAAATAACCATCTTGTCTTTGAGGTGAAGTTTTGTGCAAGTGTCCTGAAACCGAGTGGAGGACTTAGTCTAGAAAATAATTTACTTCATCAGAATCCCTCTTCTTTTCCCTTTTGGTATGGGCTTGACCCATTAGGTCCAAAAAATGACAACTTCTGCAATTCGATTGTTGTCCTCTCTTCCTTCTGCTTCCTATTAATGAGGCTTCTGGCTACAACCACCATCTCTCTCTGCTCAACAAATGCAGTTGTCACATCAGCTGGAGTCTGAGGGTCTTAATTTGATAATTTTTGTGGTTTCTGAATGTGAGATCCAGAGCTCACTTTCTTCCAAGTTCCAGTGACCCATCTGTCTCCATGGTAGAATTTGAGTCCGGTAGTACTTGTGTAAGCAGTTGAGTGGCTAGACTACTCCAAACTCCGAGTTTGGTGACACCCCACCCACAGTAACAGACTCCTCAGTCTTCTCACCCTCCACCTTGACATTTTAAACATTCCATTAAAACAACAAAAAAGTTCTTCTGTGCAGGTGGGTTAACCTCATAGATCAAACGATGCTATCATGTCCTATTTTAAACTCTCTGTATACAATTTATTCAAGTCATTCTTAATGATTTCGTCTATAATTTTTGTTGGTTTCGCTCTACCTCCAATAACAACTGGGTTTCCCTCTATTTGACTTACTCTTTCTATTGGGCTTCTGCAGGTTTTCCTCTCAGTTGACAAAACCTTCTCAATATCTTTCTTATAATTATGTTACCCAAGCTTTCTCTCTCTAATGCTTTGATTTATAATCTTGTCTAGTATTTTCACTCATGCAATATAACACTTATCTTTGCAACTTTGAGGCTTATCCTCTTGTTAGTTTCTTTTTCCCCTACATTCAGTTATATACAACATAGGCTTTATAGCTATGCAGTAAAATTTTTTCTAATAACCAAATACCCTACGTTTGTTGCTGAGTCTGTCCTGTTGTAATGAACTAGCTTCTGCAGCTAGGTTCTCTCTGCTATATCTCTCTGTTCTAACGAACTAGGCCTTAGATGCTTACGTTAACTGCTTTCTAGATTGCTATTGGAATAGGATATCACATCAGTTAGTTACAGCTAGTTAAGGATGTCATATTATGTCACATCATGTCACATTTAATGTGACATCTTGTTAGTGACACTATTTGTTTAGCCGAAGCTTGTCAGGCAGCATCACTATAAATAGTAGGACCTATCGTATTTTATTTTATTGATTCAGTAAATTTTTCATACCTTTCTCGCTTTCCCCCTTTTTTTTCTCTGTACTTCTCCTAAAACTTGGAACACTATAATTTTTTTCTCACTTTTTCAGTCAATGGACAGCTCAAACTCCTGTCCAACCTGCTTTGGTGTAAAATTTAACTTCTCCACTTAAAAGATTTCTTAGAAGTCATACTCACAATGCTTGTTATTGATAAAGCTGCAAGAGCATAGCATCTGCATCTTTGTTTTCTTTGATTACTTCTTCTTGTTCACCAATTCCTCCTCCCTCATCATTTTTTGTGTTCATGGCTGAATTTTTTCATCACAACAAAAACATAACCCTCTTTTTTTTTTTCTCTCTATTTTATAACGCTTGGTGTCAAACAATCTTTTGGGGCCTCTCCCATTCTGTCATTGGTTGAACTTCCCTCACCATGTTCTGCATACCCAGTCTGTCTTTCTGGTTGGGTTGGAAATTAGAATAAGCAACCAAATCTTGCTTCCCAGTCTCACTGCGCTAATTTGCCTTGGACCCAAACTCACTACTAGCTGTTCTGTTAGGCAGATTAAACCTTGTAACTCCTTTTTGAGCTAGACCCATACTCCCAGTCTCAACAGCCCAATTCCTTCCTTCCACTAACTCGGCTTTGTCATGACATCTGATAAGGACTAGTTGGGGAAGGTTAATCTCAGCACCAACCTCACGCAAGCCAGTCAAGTTCAAACCTTCATTAGCTTGTTGCTTCAGTCTTGATAGTTGATGTGCATTCAAAGTTGTAGTGAGTATCCCCATTGTGCCTGAGAGTTTTACTACACCTCGTTTGGGTTCTGTGTCGAGGTTGGTTGGAACCATCAATTTTTTGGTGGCTTCAAACAACATCCATGTAATGTTGGTCGTGTATGTGTTGTGTTTAGACTGGTCAGAGTTCAGAGTGAGAGAGAAAAGGAAGAAAATAACCATGGAAATGTGTTAAATGTTTTTATTCTATGGAGCGCTGGGATCGTTGTGACCCTAGAAGAGAAAAAAAATACAACTCGAATTGGCTGTTAGAGAGATCCTCTGCTCTCCCAATCCCTTTCACCAAAAGACTTCTTATTTACATTTCCAATTTCTAAATACCAAGGCCCATTAATCAGTATCAAACCCCTCGGTGTGTTCATCACCACTAAAACCAGTTCATTGTCTCAGCTTCTAACACACCCATGAAAATTGAATCTTCTCGTCTCCTAATGAGTTTAACTGAAAAACCCGTTTGACCCATCCATCTGCATCAGTGCCTAAGAAAAATTGAAAGTTCCATGCAGTATTTGACTGAAATGTGGTTCAGCCTCATCCCAGCAATCCTTCTAAAGCATTGTCATTGCCAGTTTTGCTCCCTTTGTCCTCTTCTTCTACACTTGTCCTAAATGGTTCTAGTAAATCTGGTCCCCCTGTGGGCGTTCAGCGAAGGCAGCAACTTGAGGTTCTGGCATTGAGCCTCCTTTTCTGAGCTGCAATCCCCCTACTTCTCTCTCCTCCTTTGCTTTTATTCTATACCTCTAAAACGGTTTGTTCAGATATTTTACTTGCGATTCTGTTCCTGTGTTCACCATCCAGAGCTCCAAGGATCGTGAGTTCTCATACATCATACCAACTTTATAGGAAACTGGTAGTTAGATATGGACAGGAGGCTGAGGATTTTTTTATACTAGCACTTTGAAGTGCTGCAACCTTCCTGCTAGAAATTGACAATTGTGCCAAATTCCATAAGATGTGTATGCAGTTGTGGCTTGTTGGTGGTGGTTGCAATGGTCATGCCAGTATCCCAGCCAGAGCCATATTCAAATGGCAGACGATTGCCCATAGTTTGGAGACTAAAAGTTCTTTAGAAATAATTGACAAGAGCCCTAAATTAATTAATGCGCGCTGTGCATCTCGGTCTATATTGGCACATTGGTCTAAGTGAATTGAAAGTAGTCCTCCTTCCCTTATTCTTCTCTCTGTGCATCTCTGCTTTCTCCTGCAACTTTGTCTTGCTACATTTCCTCTCCAGGGTCTTTCACTCGAGTATCAGCTTCACATCTCTCTCTTTTTTAACGTCTCATTTTTCACATGCTCTTTCTTAATGTGAACATAACGGAGCCTTGTCACCACCCATCTGTGCCATCACTTGAATTACCCAATAGCATCAAGCACTCCTGAGTAACTTATTCTCTTTGACCACTACCAAAGTGCCCCTTTGTGAATCACCTTGATTTGATGAAATACTCTGTTTTGGTGTGCGTTACCCACTTCTTATGTTTTCATTGCTTTCTTTGAGGTCTCTTCTTTCTTTCTTTTTCTTTTTTTTTTTTGGGGGTATCCCACCTAGGTTTGACCAATTAACCCACCCAGTCTTAACCAGGAACCTAGCCCATTCTCAACCCTGCACGTGCAGAAGAAAATTATTGCTGTTACGTCATGCTTTGTTGCCTTTCTACTGCATTTATGTTATTGGTGATATTTGCGTATGTTTAGTATTGCTAGAAAGTTCCGTAGTTATGCTTAACTTCTTATGTAGTTTGTCAGATTTTTATTATTTATATAATGCAGATCTTGTTTTTTAACATGGCTGCCATCGGTTTTCCATTTGCCACAACAGTATCTGGAATAATTATATGGCAGATTTTTTTTGCTTGCCGCCATTAATTGCCATCTGCCACTCATAACAACACTTGTATAACAAAGTTCTAGTGCGGACTTGGAGAATATTGAAACTGGAAAATTGCTGTGGATGTTGTCTCAATACAACAACGAATTTGTCTTGACCAGTATTTATTGATGACATACCAGTAGCCGTATTTTTGCTTACTAAACCAATATTAACCTCAGCCGATCTTGTTTGCCTGGCACACATTCTGTCTTACCTTTTACACTGTTATCAGAAGATATTCAGTATGTTGGTCTAATATAAATGGTTTTTTAGGTGTTACGAAGCAGAAGTAAAGCGTGAAGAGAGAGAAAGGCATCCTATTAATCAGAGGGAGAAACATACCCTTTATCCTGTAAGTAAGCTGGCCTATCTAATTTTGATTTTTAGTGTAGTGTGAGTGGTTTTGTGCTTGTTTATTTTTGTGAGATTTTATTAGCACTTAACTGTTAATCATCTTAGGGTGTGATTGTGAGTTGGGTTTAGGAGGGGAAGGAAAGGTTTTTGGGGGGGGGCTTAACCCCTCCTAAACCCAACTCACAATCACACCCTTAGGGTCTGCCTAATTACTAAGAACTGAGTTACTAGACAGATTATGGAGTTCCAAATTTGAAGTGATTGCTTGTTTAGTTTGGATTATTTCATACTGTAGATAACTTTTTTCAGCCAAAACTTTATCTTGAGCATCTTGTGATAACAACTGCTTAGAAGTGAATTTGGAATTTTTTTTTCTTCTCTTTTTTAACTTGCATTTTTCTTCAGGTTGAAATTACTGATGTTCCAGTTGATACAAAGGACAAAGATGATATTCTTGAGAGTGAATTCTTTGACACTAGACAGGCATTTCTGAGTCTCTGCCAGGGAAATCATTATCAGTATGATACACTGAGGCGGGCCAAGCATTCCTCAATGATGGTCCTCTATCATCTTCATAATCCAACAGCTCCTGCATTTGTGACAACTTGTAATATATGCTATCTTGACATAGAAACTGGTCAAGGTTGGCGTTGTGAAGTTTGCCCTGAGTATGATGTATGCAATGCTTGTTATCAAAAGGATGGAGGAATTGATCATCCTCATAAGTTGACAAATCATCCATCAGTGGCAGATCGTGATGCTCAGAACAAAGAAGCAAGGCAACTTCGTGTATTGCAGGTATTGTACATCATTTTATTTTTCGTTCCTGTGGATTCTAACTTGTGGAACATCTAAAAACCATGTGTTTGATATAAAACCATTCATGTGTATCTAACTAAAAGCTTAACCTTTTGAAAGAGATGACTCATGACATGGTATCGGAATCTTTATAACCAAGTGATCTAAAGTTTTGATATATGTAGCCTCCATTCTTCTAAATAAAATGTTAAAAATCTAGCACAAAGTAAGGTGGGTATGTGCATTGACTGTTGCATGAGGGATGACGTTGATTTTCATGTGTCTAGTGCTTGCTTCTCTTGTCCGTCATAACTACAATGGTCTCAGTGGTTTTGCACCTTTCTTATATGGGCTTTGATGTATATGGATTTTGTATTTACAGCTGCGGAGAATGCTTGATCTACTTGTGCATGCATCCCAATGTCGTTCTGCACATTGCCAATATCCAAACTGTCGCAAAGTGAAGGGACTTTTTCGCCATGGCATGCACTGCAAAACACGTGCCTCTGGAGGTTGTGTTCTTTGCAAGAAAATGTGGTATTTGCTCCAACTTCATGCTCGTGCTTGCAAAGAGTCTGAGTGCCATGTACCACGTTGCAGGTTTGTGGGTCTAGTTTTGCCGTTTACTTTTTTACTTTTAGGAAAAAATATATAGATGTTGCATGTATTTACGTTTTCCCCTTTTATGGGTTGAATCAGAGATTTAAAAGAACATTTAAGGAGGTTGCAGCAACAGTCTGATTCACGGCGTAGGGCTGCTGTAATGGAGATGATGAGGCAGAGAGCAGCAGAAGTTGCCAACAACACCGGATGAGTATTTGTATATGTAAATATGGGCGCTTTGAAGAAAATGCTCCAAACGGAGGTAGACAAATTAGCTACACCCATCGCTCTGAAAGCGGTGATTTTATTTTACTTTTTTCCTTTTTATCTTTTTGGGTGATTGGAATAGATAGTGTATATGACAGGCAGGCTTGCAGGTTGCCAGTCTGTCTCCTCACTCATGATTGTCCCAAAGAGGATGAGTTCAGCCAATTTAGTGCTGCTGCCCTCTTCTGCAAGGTCCCGGCGTGTCTGTTTTATGTGGGTGGGTGGGCCTATTTAGTGATTTTCATTTTGTGAAAACTACTTGTATTATGTCAAATGGTCATCCTTGGGTGGCGGCTTGTACTATATTCTTAATTAGTCAAACTTTCTTGCTAATCTTCATGGGGGGGAGGTTAGTATCGGTCAGGTCGTTTTTTTAGTTTTCCCCTTTTAAAGATTGACCGCATTTTGTAGTATTTTTTTTATTTACAGCTTAAAGTAAATAATTCGAATATTTACTCGTGCGGCATTTATTTAATAATTATTAATTCTCCTGTTTTTGGATAGCACCTGCTCTCTGGTGCGTTCCTTACTGTGCAATGAATGATTCCATGGGGGGAAAAAGGCCTTTGTTGTTATTTCGGGCCGTTACTACCAGAGTGACGAGAGTGCTAGTTCATAGGAAATGAGCAATTCCTTTAATTTATTTTTAAGCGACCTGAATCAAGTGTCATCGAAATACTCCTTAAATGAATTTTGATATTAATTTAGTCTCTACATTAAATGTTATTTCCTTCCATTGTAATTAGGGAAAAATTCTTGAGTGAGTATAACACTTACTTAATGTGTTTTGAGTATTTTTTTTTCTACTGAATGTGTCTCGTGGTACATCTTTATTAAGATCTTGATTTAAATTTTAAAATTTTATGATTTTGATTTGTGTTACGGATTTTATTTTATTATTTTGATCTTACCTAAGATGTTAGTTTTGACAACTTTGGATGCTCCCATCTCTCTATTTCTTCACCGTTAAAACGTCATATCCTTTTATAAATCAACTAAGAGAATATAACATTTCTCAACCGAACCAGCTGCAATTTTAGCTTTCACTACGGGTCAATGCAAGTGTATCCCATCGAACATGCACAAAGACATTAATTTCTTTTTTTAAAAAAAAAATAAAGGAGGGGATTTTCTAAATTTATCATCGGAACCAAACTAACTCGTTTACGTGACTAAGTCTAATACAAACGGACCAGACAGAAGAAGCCCAAAGAAGATCCGGAGAGACGGTTGCAAGTTGGAGTCAAAGTCGTTACTCCTTGGTGGAGGTCGTCGTCAAAACGAGCGAGTTTCAGCTTCAGATCGGTTCTGTATTTCTTCTTCATATCATCTACTTTGTGCATCATCCTGAGAAGATCCAAGAGAAGATCCAACGTCCCGTTTGAAAACAAAACGGTACAAATGAAATTGACTTGAGTTTTTTTTCTTTATATTTATTTCAATCTCAGCTGCAATTTGTGATATAAGAATATGTTGATTGGAATTTCTGATTGGCAATTAGCTAGCATGTGTTTTGCTTTTGTAAGTAGATTACCAAACAAAACGTTGTCTGGTTGGTTCGAAAGCTGCACTAAATTCTCTATCACTCTGGAATTGTTATTGTAGATGGCGGATGAAGGCCCATGCTTCTACACAGTCGATGATGCTCTTGTGGCTCTGGGTTTTGGAAATTTCCAGATTCTTGTGCTTGCTTATGCTGGCGTTGGTTGGGTTTCAGAAGCAATGGAAATGATGCTGCTCTCTTTTGTAGGCCCAGCAGTACAATCTGCGTGGAGTCTTTCCTCTCATGAAGAGAGCTTGATTACCAGTGTGGTTTTTGCTGGCATGCTAATTGGGGCGTACTCATGGGGCATCGTCTCAGATAAACATGGAAGGAGGTAGCTTTTCTCTTTTTCCACTAGTTTACTCTCTACTGCGCTTCTTAGAATATTCGATGCTCTGGCTTGCATTATGTAAAATTGTGTCATAAGCTAGCCGGTGAATGCAGTGGCCAGCCAATATCAAATCTAGGATTAGCTATGCCCTTGTTTAAAATCTTCTAAGAATATATTTAAAAAATGTGATTCTCTATGCATGTTATATATCATGGATTGTGCCAGGTTATGTTGAGAATCATTTGTGTTTTAGTACCCAAAAAGAAAGAAACATCACTTTCAAATTCTCAAAAGCAGCTGGAGGTTAACTAAAAGAATGTATGGATTTCAATTTATCATAAGCCTTCTTGCTTTTTGTGTTTCGTTTCATGCAAATGGCAACGATTTCTCTTTCCTTTTTCATTTTTTAAATGTAGACATGCCTTTGTAAAAGAGCAACCTGTTTTACCTGTCATTCTGTCCAATCGATGATGGTTTCTTACTTTCTCTTAGTTTTTTATGTTTCCTATTATTTCTGTGATTAAAATTATATTTCTTTCAATTGCAAATTGCAACACTTTATTTCCTAGTATACTTACCATAGTAAGTTCATGTAGTATTATTTGCATCTTCATCTTCTTTCTTTGGCTTACTTCAATGATTTCAGGAAAGGATTCCTTATCACCGCAACAGTTACTGCGACAGCTGGTTTTCTGAGTGCATTTTCTCCAAACTATATATTATTGATTGTCCTTCGTTGCCTAGTTGGTATTGGTTTGGGAGGTGGCCCTGTGTTATCATCCTGGTTTCTAGAGTTTGTTCCAGCCCCCAATAGAGGTACCTGGATGGTTATCTTTTCAGCATTTTGGACTCTTGGTACAATTTTTGAGGCATCACTTGCGTGGGTAATTTTTTTTCATTTCCATATAACTTTTCATGAATTTAAAACACTAAAGATTTGATGTCTTACTTTATAATATATTTGTTTATTCTTTTGTTTCCTACTATTTTAGAAGGTGACGAAACTATACTTTTTCCCCAAAACAGGGAAAATCAGGTTGTTAACTATGTCTGTTTATTTCCTAGCTTTGAAGTTGACCATGAATCTGGATATCTCCTTTGCCCTCAGATACACATGTCAGATTCATTAAATTGATATTAAATGATTCAGAGCTCAACCATTTTGCATTTAAGCTCATAGTTATAACTCTTAACTTTATTCATTTGTTATATGAGGGCTCTGAAAATTTCCAATTTGCTTCAAGCCTATTTTAGAAGATTTTGAAGTTAACCAAGAAGGTTCAAGAACCAAGTAACTAACAACTAATTAAATCGTAAGGAGTTAAGTAAGCATAGGGTGTCAGAATTTTCAAGTTTTCATTCTATAACTGAGATACAAGCACCAAAAATTTGTGTAATTTCATCATTTAGTACTGGAAAGTCTTCACTGTTAACATTGTGCATCTCATTATTAAAGAATGTATCTTATGTTAATCTTTTGAATGTCCTGTCATTTTTTTAAGTTGGATATCATTCTAGTAGTTTCTAGGAGGTAAGCCTTGGCGCAACAATAAGGTTGCTGCCTTGTAACTTGGAGGTCGCAGGTTCAAATCCTAGAAATAGTCACTCCACTTCCAGGGGTAAGTCTGCTCACATCTATCCTCCTTAAACCCAAGCGCGAGCCTTGTGCACGGACATTGGCCGCCTTCTATTGTTCTAATAGTTTCTATTCTTGTTGCATGACTGTCAATCATAGAGCTGATAGGTTTGGATTGTAATGTTCCTTGCAGATTGTGATGCCAAAACTAGGTTGGAGATGGCTACTTGCACTCTCTTCCCTACCCACATCAATCCTTCTTCTGTTCTACAAAGTGACCCCCGAGTCACCAAGATACCTATGCTTGAAAGGTAGAACAACTGAAGCAATTGCTGTTTTGGAGAAAATAGCAACAGTAAATGGAAGAAAACTACCTTCTGGTATCCTTATTTCTGACAATCAAATTGAAGTGTACAAAACTGGTAACCCTTCAGAAGACACTGGTTTACTCTCAGCAAGAAACAATGAAGGCGAACCTCCTAAAGGAACGGTTTCCAATTTAGGTGGTGTCTCATCAATGTTAATGCTTCTCTCACCAAAATTGGCAAGGTCAACCCTTCTTTTATGGGCAGTGTTCTTTGGTAATGCGTTTTCATATTATGGCCTCGTTTTGTTGACCTCTGAGTTGAACAATGGACATAGCAAATGCATGCCGCATAAATTGCAGACAGAGAAGTCGCAGGACATTAGCTACAAAGGGGTTTTCATTGCTAGTTTTGCAGGTATGTTTTCTTCTGATTTTCAAAATTATCTTACTATACCAGTGCAGGAAAATACATGACTGATACATAACTTTGTGCATAGAGCTACCAGGGCTTCTCTTGTCAGCTGCAGCAGTAGATAAACTTGGTCGTAAGCTGTCGATGTCAACTATGTTCTTCATGTGTTGCATTTTCCTTCTGCCGTTAATATTCAGTCTACCTGAAGGCCTAACAACGAGCCTATTGTTTGGAGCTCGCGTATGCATCACGGCAACCTTCACAATTGTGTATATATATGCACCAGAGGTAACATATTTATTGCAAAATAATCTCAAATGATCTTTTGGAAACAGCAAGTATTTATTTGTGAGAAATTGTGTCTGTACAAACTATTTATACTGTGAAGTACAAATATTTGTGGTGTAGTACAACTAGCACGCCCAACTCAATAAGGCTAGTAAAATAAATACTTCTTTATACATGACTGAAATTTAATATTTGCTAGATTTGTGTAAACTGCAGATATACCCGACATCAGTCAGAACAACAGGAGTCGGGATTGCAAGCTCGGTGGGCAGAATTGGTGGAATGATATGTCCTTTAGTGGCAGTGGGTTTAGTAACTGGTTGTCATCAAACTGTGGCTGTCCTTCTGTTTGAGATGGTAGCTCTTCTTTCAGGTATATGTGTTATGTTCTTTCCAATTGAGACCATGGGTCAAGATCTGCGTGACTGTGTGTCGAGTCTAAATCAGATCGATAACACAACATAATGAGGTATATACCTCGAACTTTCGAATCATGAAAACATATAGCTTAACTGTTGCTCATTCCTAATCTTTAAGTTAGTCAATCGAGAAAAGAAAGGTGATGAAATACGCCCATGAGTTACTGATCTAAACAAGCTAAGGGTGCGTGTATCTTGTCGCTGTGGTTTGCCACAAATTTCTGTTAGAGTGAAGCCATCTTCTCAGAATAGTCAGCTCAGCTGTTCGAGGAATTTAGTACCCTCAATCATTCATTGTAATTGTATTGTTATCACTAGTCATCATCATATGGGAAAAGATTTGTCAGCCATGTTTACATATATGCATATCAATATACTGGATGAGACATAGGTTAACTGCTCTCTCATCCACTGGGCATTGGGATTAGTTTGTGGAAACCGGTTGGAAAGCCTCGCCCTAAATTGTATTACACGTTGATATATTGTATAAACTCCGTTCACGTTGAAACTTATGCGTCACAATGTATCCATATTTCATGATGAACTCCAAATATAATTTAAAACTAATTTTTTTACGTACTTAGTGCTTATTGTTTGAAGGAAATCTTAATTTAGTTTTTTATGTATTCTTTCTATTGCATCATATCTGTTAATAAATAATTTTAATGTCATCCTTTTCGCCTAACGTCATCTAAACTACTCACAAAGAGTATCGATGTGGAGTCTGTTTGGTGATTAGTATTATATATAGGTCTCGTCCAATTTATGACTGAACTGAAACTTTTGTCAAATCAAAAAAGGTTTTAGCCTTGCATCAATTTTTTCTTTTGTTATTATTATTATTATTATTATTATTATTATTTTTTATGGAATAGCCTTGCACCTATTTGATATATCTTGATACATATGAATTTATTTATGACAAAAACTCTATTTTGGTCCCTTATGTATGACCAAAGTTTTTACTAAGTTAGAGACACGAGATTCACATGTGCAAAATTATTGCATGGTCACCGTGCATATTAAGGTGAATTGTATAACGGTCCTGTTACATGCACACCACATTTTCATACACCATATATATACATGTATATGAATATGGTGGGTTCCATAAAATAACCACTCACCACACTCTCACTCACTCGTGCGTCAACCCACGTTTGCACAAAACCCTCCCACTTCTACTTCCTTGCGTCAAAAATAAGGATTGAAAAAACACAAAATTGTTCGTTATTCACTCTCTTCGATCTTATTCTTCACTCTCTCTTCACTCTCATCATCTCTCGTTGCTCTCTTCACTCTCGTCTCACTTTTGCAAACTCATTATGCTCTCTTCACAAAGATTTACAAAATCATGTAATGATTTTATCACCAATTGTTTTTTAAAGAATGTTGCTCTATATATATTCTGTACATAAATACTAATCAACCTAATTGATTTTAAATGTTCTAAAAGTTATAACTTCTGTTACATCAATCATGTCTTCATTTTCATACACGATCTAAGATCTAAGTTCATTTCAATAAAGGTTTATAGGTTTAAATGTTCATCAATATACCTCTAGGTGTTAAGATTGTAAACTTATTTATGTTTGATTAAAATCACAGTGTTGTACACAAGTACGTAATGTTTGTGCACTCAGTCATATAAAGTTTGAGCACTACAATCATATATCATATTATGCAAAAATACTTAACTATACATTAAGTTTATGCATTAGAATGTATAAAAGTGTATGTACACATGTATGCGAACTAATTGTTATAAAGTTTGTCCATTAAAAATGTATAAAGATTGTGAATTTATTTATGTTTGAGTAAAATCACAGTGTTATACACAAGTACGTAATGTTTGTGCACTCAGTC
>QANU01074319.1:389533-431073 GCA_003254905.1 Nissolia schottii | reverse complement strand
TATATATATATATATATATATATACCCAAAACTTTGTAATTAACTTTTAAGATTTTGTTAACAAATATTTTAAGGACATTTGTTAAAGAATAAAATATAAAAATAATTGTGTACCCTAAACAATATGTCACTACTATCAACAAGGGAATTATACGCTAATTTATTATAATCCGTATTTGCTACAAAAAACGGCATCTGCACTAACACTCACTTGACTTGGCACCATATAGCTTCAATGTAACTGAACAAGCTTTCACGCTATTTTCATTAATTTTTCACCATGAATTGATTCATTCATTTTCATGATCGTTATCCTCATAATTGTTAGTCGTTTTTTGCAAATTTATCATCACACAACATTATTTGTTTTGTTCCGTTTCTTTTCTTCATCATTTGAGATTCAATTTCATCCATGGAATCTCTGGATCAAATCGTGGTGATGAATGCTTGTGCTGGACTAGTTTATGTTAATTATTTCATATGTTTGTGCACATATGTTGTGATTGTTTGTTCACTAAAATGTTAAATTTAAAGTTTGTGCATGATTCATTCCTTTTTTTTCTTATATACTAGTTTATGTTAAATGTATGATATGTTTATGCATGTATGTTTACATGTTTGTGCAATAAAATGGTAAAAGTTTGTGCACTACCCATTCATTTGTTTTGCTCTCATACTAGTTTGTGTTAATTGTTTATATGTTTGTGTACGTATGTTGTACATGTTTGTTCACTAGGATGTTAAAAATTTGTGCATGCTATGATGCCAGGTTGGTGTAGTTATGGCGGCGGTGGGTGGTTCACGATTCCTAGTTGTGTTGTGGTGGTGATGCATTCTCATAATGGGGATATCATGATGGAACGAATTGGTTAAAAAGTAAGTGGAATGGAATCTGAAGTATTAAAAAATAGTTAATAGTACAGTGACAAATTTAAAAGTATACATATAACACTGTTGAATAAAAAATTATGTGTTGTTGAGGTTTCTATTGCTCTCACGGCATTGAAGAGCTAAAAAAAAAATTATCTTTTCTATCAAAACTTTTTATTTCTTGAATTCTTAATAATAAGTGTTTTTAATTAAAAAATGTTTGTGCTTTTTATTACTCTAAACTTAGATACACATTATTACCCAAAAAAAAAAAACTTAGATACACATGAATCTTTGTTTTTTAAAATTTTCATTGTAAATTCGTTCTTATTGTGGTTGAATTTTATAAAATAATTTGAAGTAACGTACAATTTTATCATGCTAGATAAATACATACTTTTTTATTTTTCAATTATATAACTTTCTTATATGCGATTGTTAATTACTTAAAATATTTATTCGTTCATAAGAATTTAAATTTGAGGTATCGCTAATGTGATTTTTTTTACACAAGTATATAATCATTTATATATTATATATTATCACATTAATGATAATATTTAACTCCCACAATAATTATTTTAAGAATTTAATTAATAATGTAAAGTTTTTTATATTGTCATCTAATCAAATTGTTTTAAAATTATGATTTTTAAGTAGTGAATGAAATAATTAATTATTTTTACTTATGTAACGAAAAGTGATTGGATAACTATACTTTTTATATTTTGTAGCATGATTTTTTTTAAGTATTAAATAACAATGTAAAAGATTTTATAGTTATCAAAATCGATCTTTGTGTATAAGGACGTAAACAAATTATAAAATTATTATCCAAGATAATATGCAATTTTTTAAAATGTTTTTTCTTTTAGTGTAAATATATCTTTGTGAACTTCCATCTCTCTGCCCTTAAAACTCTTTATCCATAACCTTTCTGAATCTTGCAATAAAACTTTAGCCTCTAAACTAGATAGTCTTATAGAATACTCATGTGTCCCTCCAAAAGCACATATAAAATCTACACTTCCTCTTCTATTAAGCTCATACAATGTTTTCAGACGAAAAAAATCCAACTTCATCTGGTGATCGCCGTGAGAGGGTTTTCATATGGTGATTGTTCTTCCTTACTCACCGTCTTCTTTATATCTATCATGCACCCTCGTTGTAGAGAAGTTGAAAGATAAGTGGGACTGCGTTTAGGCTCTAATATCAGACGTACCGGGAGCCCGTCTATTATAAAAATATAATCTTTATTTTTACAAGGAGAGATCTTTGGCATAACCCAAAGCCTAATTTTCAAGCTACAGTCAATCATAAAGATTATAGTTCTATAATAGACAGGACCAAAGAGTATGCATCTTTTATCAAACATATTTATGATGTACAGGATCTTCAACTAGAAGGCAAATACATAGCATACTATATGTTTATGATGTTCATTATCTTCCATGTTTTAGATATTATATAGAAATATAGTTCAATCATTTTGAAGTAAACTTATCATCCACTAATATAATTTTAGTTTGAAATTCATTTTAATAAAATGTAAACTGTTTTATAGTGTTTGCCAATTGTATTTTTTTTTATTATTTATATAACTCTTGAGATACTTCTGAAATAACATTGTTTTTTTATTTGTTGGTACTAGGGGTGTTAAACGGCCCGACCTATTTGGACCCGTGGGCCTAAACGGGCCGGGCCAAAATTATGTCTATTTTTAGGTTTTGGTTCGTTTATGGTCGGTTCGCGGGCTTAAACGGGTCAGCATGCTAGCCTGTTTATTTTGAAGAAAAAAATAAAATTTTGGTCTATTTTTTATGATTTAAATACAAAGTTATGAATAAGTATGTGCGGTTATTTTTAACTATTTTTTATCGTCTATCTATTAATTAATTAGAAAGAAATAATTTATGTAAAATTTGAGGATCCATTTCCGACGGTAATAAATAGAGAAAAATTAAGATTTTGTGATTTTTTTCGTCTTTATCTCTTTATTATGGTTACAAAATCTTTAATTTTGGATAGATATACAAATAATAGCATTTTTCAACTAAGAATTTATTTGCAAAACTTTGATAGAAAAAAAAAGATAACAAGAGAATGTATTTAATTAATACTTAGAGTCTAAAAAATGTTTTAATTATAACTAAAACAACTTAGCAATTTAGTTTGCTACTAAAATAACCTCCACACACACACACACATATATATATATTCCAATTATATAACTCTTCTATTCTAATGAAATATTGTTATGCTACAACTCTTAAGGGTACATTTTGGTTTTTTTTTTAAAAAAAAATTCACGGATTCACGGGCTCGCCCGCTTAGCCCATGGGTTTAAACGGGTCAGACCATTTATTTTTAAATTTTCACAGACCTATTTTTTGTATGCAAAACTCGTCTATTTAACCAGATAAAAGGGCTGAACTCGCGGGACAAACTCATTTTGACAGTCCTAGTTGTTGGTACATTTTAATAATATATATTTTATATGACAAAGAAAAATATTTCATTTCATATATATATATATATATATATATTACATACTGATGCTGGATGAATAGATAGGTACTGTTTGTAAGTTGTAACCCGTGTTTTGGTGAGATTCTTGTGCGGGTTTTGAAGATCTTTCCTCTTCGGATTCATGGCGGCAACCCAACCACCGCAGGGTCCGGATCGTACCATCGGTGCGTGACCAATTCTTTTCTCCTTCAATATTTCATCGAAATTTGATCTTGACCTTCCTTAAGCATATCTCCTGACGAAGTCAATGATCAAATTGAGAAAATGTGTTTTCTAATTAGGTTGCAATTTGATGCTTCGATTTCCATCAATTTCTTCTTCGTTGTTCTATTTTAGATCTTGGATCTGAGTAATGCAAAAGTTTTTGGTATTGATCTGGATTTTTTAAATGTATTTCTAATCTCGTGTTACAATCCCCGATTGGATCCACTTATTAGTTTTGTTCGAGTGCCTGTCTCGAACAAACTTTCTCTATTTGCCAATTGCCATACTTGATAACTGTGATAATTGAGCTACCAAGTACTGTTTATTTGCATGGTTATTAAAGCAGGGTAATAAGTGCAAGAGATGAGTTTTTGCCCAATTACTCAAACATTCCCTTCTTTCCTATTTGATAATAATCATGGTCTAAATTGTCAACAGCAGGGAAAACTCAAAACTGAAGGGCAATTCATTGTTTTAAAAAAAACAAAATTGTGGGATCTAGGTTGCTTTATTCTATGGATCTAGGTTGCTTTATTCTATGTTTCCATTCCATCGAAGCATTGCAGTGAGCTTATGCACACGCCTGCTTCTATTTTTAAGTATATTTGTGTTCCTTATTTATCGTGTGTCCGTAGCTTTGCCTGTGTGGATTTGTGTGTGTGTAGTTAGTCTCCGAGTTGAAATCCAAAATTTGCTTTGGTTGGTCAATAATTTGTTGTGCCTTTGTTTCTATGGCTTTACTAAGTCACTGAGCATACTGATCTTTTATGCAGAAGAGATACCAGCTGAACCAGATAACATGAAGGATCAGGTAGTGGTAAATTCCAATCCTTTATATTGTCTTAATTTTTCTTGTTCTTTTTATGTCAATGACACTGAAGATATATTTAAAAAATGTCTATTTTCTGCAGCTTCATTCATCAATACCTGAGAGGTCAATATCTTCTAACTCCTCTCAGGGTACAGCAACGATAGGTCATTCAAGGGAGAACACAGGTCAATCAGGATCTTTTGGTTCAGGTGGAGATCGTCCTCTGTACCCTCCTAATGTGTATGCTCCCCAGGCTCAGGCTTTCTACTACAGAGGTTGATCTTTATTTCTTCATTTCTATAAGTGTTTTTATTCTTTGAAAGAATTCTCACTCTGTATCATTAAGTTAGCCTTGCTATTGCTATTGCTAACTTCCTCACCTTTGTGTTAGCATCCTTACATTTTGAAATAAATTACTAAAACTGTACTCTAATTTTCAAAAGACAGGATAGAAGTGGGTCCTTATAATTTTTCATCAAACCCTTGCCTGAACTAAGTATCCTTTTTAAAATCTATTCAGCTATTCTTCTGGCTCGACTGTCTAGGTTCCTCAGCTTGCCCTTCATATTGCTTTCATTGTTCTACATCCTCATGCACATTTCATCGAAGAATTATGAATTGTGGTCCTCTTTGTGTACATTTTCATGTCTACTACCATGGCAACAATGTGGTCTCTTAAGAAAATGGTTGCACAACTTAATGCACATCTCATTCTTAATTAACAAAGTTCTGAATTGTTAGGAATTGACTTGTCATTGATAAACTTTATCATTTTGTTTTGGTTTCAAAGTGAAACTTGACAGTCAAAACCTCAATTGTCTTTTGGTGCTCTTCTCTTTGATTTGCGCTTTGTCTTATTTTATGCAATAGTTGTCTGGAATTATGCCATTTTCTAAGCTTTGGTGATTCTGACTCCAGGTTTTGACAATGCCAATGGCGAATGGGATGAATATCCTTCATATGTCAATTCTGAAGGATTGGAAATTGGATCTCCTGTGAGAATTTGGCATCTCTTTCTTATTTCTCTGCAGCCTCTGTTTGTGATACTTAACATAATATGTATATAATTTTTTAACTTTTATATCAGGGTGTCTACAGTGAAAATCCATCTCTTATTTTCCATTCTGGATATGGCTTCAACCCACAAATGCCATATGGACCTTATTCCCCAGTTACCACACCTTTGCCTTCTGTAGGTGGAGACACACAGTTATACTCTTCTCAGCAATTTCCATACACCGGTCCACCTTATTACCATCAGCTGGTTCCTCCTAGCTTACCATATCTTAATTCTCCTACTCCGGTTTCACAGCCAGAGCTTACCAACCTTGTTGGCATTGACCGACAAGTTGATAGCATGTTTTTTGGACCAAGACCGGGCTATCCATCAGTGGGATCTTTTGGCAGAGGCAGTTTTCCTGTAGCACCTGGCTCCTTCGGCTTTCATGAATCCCAACAAGGATTTGATGGACCAAGATCTGGTGGAATCTGGTCTGATTGCTCAAAACCCTCGGACAGGCACAGGTCTTTGATGCCTCTATCACCATCTGTTTCTCCACAGCCAATTGGCTCAATTGGGTCATTTGGGCAGAGTGTTGGAATGGTTTGTTCTACTACTTGTTTATAATCTGGCAACCTGTCACATTTTTGTAATCACTAACTTTTGAACTTAAAGATATGGTTACTTAATTGCCAACATTTCCTGTTTATATACATGTCCAATATTGCATCATTTGCCATCCATCAGAATTTAGATTTTATCAGTTGGAAAGCAGCTTGACTAGCGGTGTTTGTATTTATGTTAAAGGAAAGAAATTTCAGCGGATTTTAATTGAATTAATTGGTAAAAGGGGATTCTCAGTTCTAATTAACGCATGGCATCTTAAATCCAATGACTCAAAGTGATATTACTTTGTTATCAAGAAATTTCTTAATTGTTCTTTTACATGAAACAGTTTTGCTCATCATCTACGAATTACAAGTCTACTGCTACCATGGCAACAATGTGAAACTTTAGAACTTTTCAGAGAACACCACAATACCCATAGTGCTGACTATCCTGTTCTGTGCAGGCTTCTCATCAACAACGATCTTTGTATGGTTTTGGATCTGGATCAAACTCCTATGGTAGAGGCTATCTACCTAACCAGGGTTCTGGCTTTGGAGGCACTGGCATTTCAAGTCTTAGTACAAATGATAGGAGCTTCCTTTCTCTTGAAAATAGCAGACGGCAAGGCAGAGGAACTTCTTCTCTCTGCAATTGTAATGGTACTCTTGATATCCTTAGTGAACAGAACCGAGGACCTAGGGCCTCAAAGCTGAAAAATCAAATTTCAGCTGAAAATAATTCTGTGGATAATAGTAAAAACAATGCATCTACTGCTAAGCTCCAAAATGAATCACTCAACCGGGCAGATTTTGCCACGGATTACAAGGATGCCAAATGTTTTGTTATCAAATCCTATAGTGAAGATAATGTTCACAAGAGCATCAAATATGGGGTCTGGGCCAGTACACCAAATGGAAACAGAAAGTTAGATGCTGCATTTCGCCAAGCAAAGGAGAAGCAAGATCCTTGCCCTATATTTCTCTTCTTTTCGGTAATCATCTAATATTTGTATTTTTTGTAAGCACAAATATTCTACTACCATATTCTTCCTTTAGTGACTAAAATGAAGTATCTCCTTTCCTGTGTCATTTCAACATATTTTGGTTTAGAATAGCTTTTAGTTCCCATCCTGTGTCATTTTGACATGACGACACATCTTTTAAGCAAGCTCTTCCAGTCTGCTGTCTGTGCTCTGGAAGTTATCATTAGGAATGGAAAATTTCAGATAGTAACTGATGGCTTTAATTGGTGATCTATTTTGCTACTTATGTGCTGTTTCTCCATGTTTCAGTTGTTTGTGCGGTGTGTGAGTCACTGTTTAACTTAGTTGCTATGTCAATTCCTGCAGAAATAATTGGAGTAAAGATAAAGAGGTAATAATAGGTAGCACCCTTAGGAAAGTTTAAGTATGAGCATATAATAGAATATATGTTGAAAGTTTAGGGAGGAGTTCCTCTTAGCGAAATATCTCTCTATTTTCTTGTTTTCCAAGCATGCATCCTAATTGCTTATTAGATGGAAAATACTCCAGGAGATATTAGTACATGGTTGAATTCATTTTCTCCCCAGTTTTTTGTTATACTCATGGTATTGTTTGTTCTCTTATTCTGCTGACCCAAATGTGTTGATTGATTAATGTTGTCTAATTATGCTTGACCTTCAATTTATTGCATTGTAATGCTTTAGCTATAATTTTATTGGGTTGGACATTTGATATGTCTTGTGGTTTATGTTATGTTTAAATTTAGTAGTGAAGTACTAAGGTTAATTTCTATAGCTTTTCACCTTCAGTGTTGCCTTGCTTTTCTGTTTCATTCTCATATAACTGGCATGACAATTATATGTTACAACTTGTAACTAAATCCAGGTAAATGCTAGTGCTCAGTTCTGTGGTGTAGCTGAAATGGTTGGACCTGTTAATTTTGACAAGAACGTGGACTTCTGGCAGCAAGATAAGTGGAGTGGGCAGTTTCCTGTGAAGTGGCACATAATTAAAGATATACCAAACAGTCAGTTCCGTCACATTGTTCTTGAAAATAACGATAACAAACCTGTCACCAACAGTCGAGATACTCAGGAGGTAGTGTGGATCTTGTTCTGTATGAATTTATAACTGATGCTTTTACCGTTTACTGTGTTTATTGTAGCTTTTTACTAGTAAGATTTGGGAGAAAAAGACAAATGGCAATTCAGTTTAGCAGCTTATTGTCTTGAGAAACTGTCATGGCCCCTAATCCTTATACGGCCACTAGTCCTAGGGCAGTCCACAGGTGGAGATTAGTGAGGAGGCACATGTTAATACACCTAGGAAGTACAAGGAAGGGGCGGGATAGTAAATGACTCAATTAATTGATATGGAGATGCGGATTTAGGGTTGGGAGAGTGACTGAGGGAAGTCATTCAGACATGTTGAAATTTAGGCGAGTAGGCGGCCTCTCGAAGAACTACCACATTGTCACGGCCCTAGTTTTTCATTAACACAATTCTTGTCTCTATTCAGTTAATTCTCTCGATTATATTTGGTGCCATCACATAAACCTTCTCAAACTTGTAGACAACCTAAAAACTGTTTATTGCATGTCTTTTTGAAGTATAACTTGTTTGAAATGATACTTGTGCAATCTTTAGCTGGGTCATGGTTGGTTTACTTTTGTTTGCCTGATTTCCCTTGTACTTAATTTTTATATAACTGATTTTATATGGGGTGATGACCAGTTTGGTCAATTTAGTGTCCCATCCGAGGTATCATTTTCTTCTGTAAGCTTGCAAATGGATTGTCAAATCGGTTTATTATCTATTAAAAATTGCATGCTACTTACAGCTTTTATTTTGCTTCTTTCTGAATTTTAAACATTTCAGGTGAAATTGCAACAGGGGATTGAAATGTTGACCATTTTTAAGAACTATGAAACTGATGTTTCCATCCTAGATGATTTTGATTTTTATGAAGATCGACAGAAAGCTATGCAAGAACGAAAGGCAAGGCAGCAAAGCAGCATGATGGCTGTTGGATTAGTTGGAGAAAGTGAGCATAGAAGTTCTGCTAACATTAGTGGTGATTTTGTGAAGCAAATGTCAAAGAGCTTTGCTCAAGCAGTTCGCATCGATGAGAGTAATAACGAAGTTACTGTTACTGATCGAGGTACTTCAGCCTCTGACGGCCCCATCGGTAATGTAGTTAAAACAGATGATGGCATTTCCGTGTCTGCCTCTTCAACTCAAACCAAGTAGTAAGACTTACCAGTTGTGCATGAATGGTGATATCTTATGGTGAAGCATTTAGCGATTGGAAACTAGAATCATGGTTGCTTTATCTAATTAATTTACCCAGCAAGTTGGCTGTTGGAGTCCATGGGGTTTCTAAAGGTGGCTAAAGAATGGGTTTCGTGTATAATATGTTTCCTATATAGCGCGTCATCTAAATTGTAGCGTTAGTTTTTCCTCTTCAAATTGCACATTGCTCAGTTGATTGACTAGGTTAGATTTTAATCCCTTTCCTTTCGTTTTCTGTGTAATAATTTTGGGTTAGGTTGGTTTGATAGGTTTGTCTACCATTTGTAAATTTTTATCATCTTTTGCGACCCTTTTAATAAAGGCAGCTATCACCTTGAAAAGGATAATCATTTACGTAACAGGCTATAAATTTTCATCCAATAACATCATTCACAAATGTTCTAATAGCGCTGTAGACCTGTAGTATTAACTTACAAGTAATGGAATATATGCAATTTTTAGATGAATTTGATTCACAAGGTAATGCAATCTTTTAGGCATCAAATTGATGGCGAGACGGAATCGCTCCGAGATTGAGTCTGATTCCAGTCCCCTATGCCACGACAACTGAGGTGATTTTGTCCGCACTTTCTATACATTGTCCCCTACCATTTATGGATACACAATACCTACACACCTCTTTGCAGCTGCACTAACTTGAGTGTGTTAGAGTATCGTACAGTTACACTCCTCATAGCTCTGCCCAACCTCGGAGGAACATTACTAGGAGGTTTCACTATAAGGCCATTCTTCCACCGACCTTAGGTTCCAAGTAGTCCAAACTCCTCCAATTTACGTGAGAACAAAAACTAACACGATTCTTGTTTTAAAGTAAAGATTTCAAATACAAGATTTACAGGGGAAAGAAAATACGGCAGAAGTTTGATCTTTAATTTTGGACCGGGAAGTGTCTTTTCTCGACATAATTTTTTACGTATAAAATAATGCATGAATTCAAAACAAACTAGAAAAGAAAATAAAAAATTCAAAGTTCTAAATGTCAAAGTGAAACATATTACATAATTAAACTTGAGATTTCATTATAAATTTTTAAGAGAAAAAAAGCGAGTAAGTAAATCTCTTTACAAATGAATCGATTTTTTTAAACAATAATGCTATTCGTATAACACAGATATCATTCATCGTACAATCAACATATGACTTTAGTACAAAATACACTTAATTGTATGGCTCTCCCTCAACTTGTTTCTCACTCCAAATTAAACCTAATCATCCACTTCTCCCTCAACCCACCTCTCCACTCTCCTAAACCTCCCCCTTTCTCTATCCCTCCCCTCTTCCTTTGTCGCCACCCTTCCTCCTCTACAACCATCACCTCCTACCTCATCTTCGACATCGACGTCCGATGATGTCGTCTCCACCCACATGTCTTCCTTCAATAAGGGATTCACCATCATTGCCTACATGTTTCACTGCATCGAGCACCTCAACAACTCCATCGTCTCAAAAGGCTCTCTGACTCTGTCTAAGACTCCATGAAGCAAAATATTTCCACCAGCTCTTTGTCATTGTCACCATCATCAAACGGTCGCTCCAATGTCTTTGTCTATAAACGTTTTTAGGTGTTTAATATTGTTTGTTTATGTGTTTGATAATATTTGTTTATCTATTTTTTTAATGTTTGTTTCTCCATTTTGTAAATGTCAACATTTCGGTTTTGTAATGTTTGTTTTGTCGTTGTTTCTTTGTGGTATAGACCTTCCATTACAAAATAGAGAAACGAACATTACACAATAAGGAAACAAACATTACAAAATAAAGAAATAAACATTGCACAACAAAGAAACAAACATTATAAAATAGAAAAATAGACAATTGTAAAGCTTCAGCATTTTGCTTCGTCTGAAAGAGCTTCGTGTCTGTGTTTTTGCGCTCTGCTTTGTTTTTTTCTTAGAGCTTAGCGTTCTGCTTTGAATGAATTTGAGAGAGTGAAAAGTGAAGTTGGGCGGAAATGAAAAGGGTGATAACGCGGAGAAAGAATATGGGGTGAAGAGAACGTAGAAGACTTTGTTTAATTGTGTTTGAGATTCATATTTCAATATATATTGTACTAATGTCATATGTTAGTTGTACGTTGAATGGTATTTGTACGTTATTATTTTTTGGACATATAAAAAAAATTGGAATTTAAAACCCCCCTTTAGCGATAAACAAGTTATCCTATTGGAGATCAATTTTAGAGATTTTATTTAATGTTATAATTCTTCTTATATATTTGAAGCACTAAAAAAAAAGTGTTCATAAAACTATCTTTTCTTATTCCTCTTTGATTTCTTCTTTATTTAACATGATATTAGAGCAATACCATCCTCCATGACATATGAGTCTAAATTCCTATCTCACTTTTGTGTGCCTCCGTGCAAGCCACATTGTCATTTTTGTCTCTGTGCAGACCTTCACAATCTCCGTTAAATTGTGGCAAGTTTAACACTTGATAAATTTAAGTTGAGCGAGAGGTTAGAAATAAATATTATCTTTGTAATACCCTGAGTTGATTTAGATTAATATTAGATTAATTTCTATCGCTATGTCTTGATTTTGTTCTTAGCTTATAAAATAGGCATGCATATTTCCTTGTGTGTTAAAAACACTAAAAAAAAATGTGTAGAAATACAGAGAGAGATATACACGATCTTTTTCTTTGTTCCATTTTGGTTTTTTCGTTGTTTAGCAGTAATTATGATCTTCTTTGGTTTTTTTTTTTATGTTGCGGAAATAAAACAAAGACAACTACAATCTAATAAAGGAAACACCCCACGAATCTGCTAACAAGGCAGAAAAGAGGCCCGAGGATAGAACATGTAGAAAAACTACATTCTGGGCACTAGAGACGCCCATCTTCGCTAAGAAGTCAGTCAATACACAGAGTTTCCTTCTCGCAAACTGATGATGCAAATCCACAACCTGCTAAACAAGTTCACAAGCTGCCATCCAAGGCTCCCTGCTGGTTCGCGCTTCAAAGAAAAGAACTGTGAGGACATTCTGGGGAACCGAACCACACCAAGTTCACAGTGTGTCTCACCCCTTGCCTTCCATATATCAACTAGGTATATAACCCCATTCTTGGTATCACTAAACCGCACAAACTAGTGACAAAGATCAACGGAGAATAAACCAACTAGGGACCACTAACCTAATCGCGCATGAGAACAGTCACACAAACAATGGATAATACTCTTGCTCATCATCCCTGGACATCAATTACAACTAGGATCCGGACTCAAGTTTATTAACCATAAAGCCATAATCACAACTAGACACCCACCCATCCCATGTATGTAGCAAAGGAAAACCAATATACCTTCCCAAATTAGATGTGGGAGCAATAGAAGACTCTTTTTAGAAGTGCTGGCGCTTTGTAACCGTGAAATTATTAGAAGCCAATAACTTTGACTTATCAATGTTCACTTTTAATCCAGATGCAACACAAAAGCTATGCAGCACTTCCTTAGCCAACTCTTGGCTTTGATAAACATAAGACAATCGTCTGCAAAAAATTTAAGTGCGAGATCGCAAGCCCTTGCTGGGAAACTTTAATTAGAAAGTAGAAACTAATCACCCTCATCCACCTTCTTAGAAATTAACAATGCTAATTTCTCCATACAAAGAAAAGAGTGAAGACTGAAGCATGATAAGCGATCCCCATTCCATAACAAAGATGGAGCAGAAACAACAATACAATTTATAATTAGCTAAACCAAGATAGGAGGGAACCCAAACTCTATTAAAGTCAACCTCGAAAAATCCCAATTCACCCTATCATAAGCTTTCTCTAAATCAATCTTTAACAAAAGATACCCAAGCTTATTGTAAGAACTGGTAACAATATTTACTCCTACTAAATCTCTACTCCTAATTATTCTCAACTAACAATATTCTCTCAATCCTAACTAATAGATTCTCTCCTAATTTATTCAATAATTTGAAACCTAATTAAATTAATTTATTTGCTGGTCTATTCTTCCCTTTTCTGGAATAATGGAGAAAAAAATGGGTTATTTCCTTTCCTTTCTTGGTAGCTTCAGGTTCAAGGTATGTAACAATACCTTCCCCTTCAAAATTCACCTTGCCCTCAAGGTGAAAAGATGGAAAGGCTGCCTGGATCTCCGCTGCTAGTTCCCATGAATTTTCGAAGTCAGGGAGGTTCTTCCATTTAAGGAGGACTTCCCATTGCCCTGTGCCATTTTTGCGGGAGGCCAGTACTTGGTGAGGCTCTATCTGGAGCTCATACTCGTCCGTGAGGGCTGAGGGAAGGGGTTGGACAATATCAGGGGGTGCTACACAATTCTTGAGGAGGGAGACATGGAATAATAGGTGTATTCTCGCGTCAGCTGGGAGCTGAAGCTTGTAAGCTACTTGGCCAATTCTCTCAAGGATTAGAAAAGGGCCATAGAAGCGAGCACTCAACTTCTGATTCACCCGTTTGGCCAGGGTCTTCATACGGTAGGGCTGGAGCTTGAGATAAACCTGGTCGCCAGGAGCGAAGGAGACATCTCGCCTCTTCTTATCCGCGTACGTCCTTATCCTGTTCTGAGCTCGCTCTAGCTGGAACCGCAGCTCATCCAGCGTTTGGTTCCGCTCTTCCATCAAGTTGCGTACTTCTTCCATTGCTACTTCTCCTCCACCGCGGAGCAACATGGGGGTTCCCTGCCATACAAGGCTCGGAAGGGGGTCATTTTAATGGACCTGTGGTAGTTAGTGTTGTACCAATACTCCGCCCAATTGAGCTATCCCGGCCATTGTTTGGGCCTAGCACCTGTGAAACAGCGAAGGTAGGTCTCCACACATTTGTTGACTGCTTCACTCTGGCCATCGGTTTGTGGGTGGTTGGCCGAGCTCATCTTAAGAGTGGTGCCAGCCTCCTTAAAAATCCCTGCCCAAAAGGAACTCATGAAAACCCTGTCACGATCAGAAACGATGGAGCTTGGGAACCCGTGGAGCTTCACTATCTCCTTGACAAACAGCTCGGCAACTTCCTTGGCCGTGTATGGATGGGATAGGGGAAAGAAGTGGGCGTACTTGGTCATCTGGTCAACCACTACGAA
This sequence comes from Nissolia schottii, assembly GCA_003254905.1. Classification (NCBI taxonomy): domain Eukaryota; kingdom Viridiplantae; phylum Streptophyta; class Magnoliopsida; order Fabales; family Fabaceae; genus Nissolia; species Nissolia schottii. The sequence goes on along the minus strand of QANU01074319.1, from coordinate 416,711 downwards.
GATGGTGTCCTTACCGTGGGCCTTGGGTAGGCCGCCAATGAAGTCCATGGAAATGTCAGACCACACGTTTGTGGGGATGGGTAGGGGTTGCAAAAGGCCTGCTGGACTGAGGGTGGAGTGCTTATTGGTCTGACAAATGGTACACCGTTTCACATAGTCCATAATAGAGCGCTTCATCCCTTCCCAATGGACAACGCTGGAGATTCTTTTATATGTCCTGAAAAAACCTGAGTGGCCACCCAGTTTTGTGTCATGGAATTCCCTGAGTATCTTGGGAATTAATGCTGAATTCCTCGGAACTGCTAATCTGCCCTGATGCAGTAGTTTGCCGTTGTGGAGGGAGTAACCAGTTGGGGCTGCCTTGCCTGCTAACAGATCCTGCATGATGCCCTTCAATTTGGGATCCTTCTGAACCTCTGTAGTGAGCTCCTCCCATTCTTCTGCTGCTATTACTGATACTGCCGCGAGCTGAAATTTCCTTGATAGGGCGTCTGCCACCCTATTGTCTTTCCCTGCCTTGTATTTTATCTCGAAGTCAAACCCAAGCAGTTTAGTCATCCATTTCTGTTGCTCCTCACCGCCAATGCGTTGCTCCGTAAGGAATTTTAGGCTCTTCTGGTCAGTGTACACTGTGAAATGCCGGCCTACTAGGTAATGTCTCCACTTTTGGATTGCCAAAACCATAGCCATCAGTTCCCTTTCATACACGGATTTAGACTGAGCTCTGTCAGAGATTTTTTGGCTCATGAACGCCACTGGTCGTCCTTCTGGTAGCAAAATAGCCCCGATGCCCTTGCCTGAAGCGTCGGTTTCAAGGGCGAAAGGCTTGGAAAAAGATGGAACTGCAAGGACGGGAACTGTAGTCATGGCCGTTTTGAGGGCCTCAAATGCGGTCTGGGCCTCGGTATCCCAGTGGAATTTGTCCTTTTTGAGGAGCTGGGTGAGGGGCTAAGCGATCCTACCGTAGTTCTTCACAAAATGACGGTAATAAATGGTTAAGCCCAAGAATCCCCTCAAAGCCTTGATATCCTTCGGGACTGGCCAATCTAGCATGTCTTGGATCTTTGCAGGGTCTGCCGCTACTCCTTCTTGTGTTATGATGTGTCCCAAGTAATCAATTTGTCTTTGGGCGAATTTGCACTTCTTCCTGTTGAGGTACAGCTGATGCTGGCGGAGGACTTCAAATACATGACGCAAGTGCTCCCAGTGTTGATTTAGATCCTTGCTGTAGATGAGGATGTCATCGAAGAAAACGAGAACGAATCTTCGCAAGAAGGGCCTTAATAGTTGGTTCATGAGGGCTTGAAATGTAGACGGAGCATTGGTTAGGCCAAAGGGAATGACCAGGAACTCATAATGCCCTTCATGAGTCCGGAACGCGGTTTTATGAATGTCCTCCTCCCTCATTCGTATCTGGTGGTAGCCGGATTTCAGGTCCAGCTTGCTGAACACGACTGCCTCTCCCACTTCATCCAACAACTCATCAATTACCGGAATGGGGAATCTGTCGGCCACTGTCTCCTTGTTAAGAGCCCTGTAATCTACACAGAAACGCCAGCTTCCATTTTTCTTCTTGACCAGGATCACTGGGCTGGCGAAGGGACTGGTGCTTGGCCTGATTATACCTGACTGCAACATATCATCCACAATTTTTTCAATCTCAAACTTTTGGTAGTGAGGATACCTGTAGGGCCTGATGCGGGGAATGTTGGCTCCTTCCTTGAGGAGGATGGAATGATCATTCGGGCATGGTGGGGGTAATCCCTCTGGTGGTTAGAAAAGATCGTGGAATTCCTGGAGGAATTCCTCAGTTTCTGTTGGAAGTTCCTCTTCTTCCGTGTCTCTGTTGGTCATGGCTAAGGAGGTGATGACATAGCCTTCTCCCTGTTTCCTGAGGGCGTGTAGGGTATTCTTCCACGATGCCTTGCTACGGCTTAGGGAGGGGTCCCCTTGTAAAAAAATTTTGTTCTCCTCCCTGTTCCCAGCTCAAGGTCAGCTCCTGGTAATTGCCTACAAACCTTCCCAAGCTAGCTAACCATCCGGCGCCTAAAACCACCTCTGAGTAGCCCAACTTCATGACGAAGAAGTCTTTGAACAACTGCACGCCTTGTATGTTGAGCGGAACTGCCTTGCAACCCTCTTGTCCCTTTTCGATAACCCCGTTTCCTACTTCAACTTGGAATTCTCGAACCCTGCTGACAGGAAGGGATAACCTCTGGACCACCTCAGTAGCCAGGAAATTGGCGGAGGCTTTAGGGTCAATCAGTACTACCACTGTGTGGCCATGGATTGTTCCCAGCAGCTTGAATGTCTTGTGGGATGTTAGACCCCAGTAACTGTAAGAGGATAGCTGCAGCTCGGCTCTGTCCTCGGTATGTACGGGTGCTTCTCGCTGGGGTGCGCCTTCTTCCTCTGTTTCTTCCCCTTCCTCATCCTCTAGGAGTAGGATTTGGAAGTGTTTCATGGAGCAACGGTGTTCGGGCCCCCACTTTTCTCCACAACGAAAACAGAGACCCTTTCTTTGCCGCTCTGTCCATTCCTCATTAGACAACCGTCGTGTATTAACCGGCCTGGGGTTCCCTGAGGTTGCCGCACTTCCTCCAAAAATTGCAACAGGTCTGTTCCCTGCCGTTGACTCGGTGGATTTCTGGCTAGTCTGGTGCCCTGATTCCGCTCATGCTCCTCCCCTGCTATCTGGCGGCCGCGTGAACCCTGCAGGTTTAGAATAGAACGACCCTGCGGAGGGTCCCCCACTGGTGCCGCTGTATCTGATTCCAGTCTCCCCTCGCCGAATCCCGGGGTTTACTCCTGTCTCCTTCGATGCCTGATTTCGCCACTCAATGGCCATAGCCTTATCCATCAAGGCCGGTAAATTGTCGAACCTCACGACCTCTATTTCTGCCTGAATTTCTCTTTTCAATCCGTTGGCAAAGATGCAGAGCAATGCCTCTGTTCCCAAACTCTTATGAGACCTAGCTGCGGCCTCAAATTCCCTCCTATACCTCGCTACACCTTCCACTTGTCTCACCTCCAAAAGGGGCGCCAATGGGTTAAGGGGGCTCCAGGTTGGAACCGCTTGAGCAGGTCTGCTCGGAATTGTTCCCAGCTGAGTGAGGGAGTGTGTTCCTCCCACCATTCCATCCAGGTGAGGGCTTCACCTTCCAATGCTAGGGCAACGATGTCCATTCGGTCTTGAGGGGCTGCTTGTGTCACCCGGAAATATCTCTCCATCTTAACTATCCAATCTGAGGCACCCTCCCCCACAAAAATTGGAACTTCCAATTTCCGTGTGGCTTCGAACCGCCGGGGTTCCTGCTCCTCCCTTCCATTCCTTCCCTCCCCCTCTCCTTCGCCTGAACCTCTGTCCTCGTTCCCTGGGTTGCCGCTGGGTTGCAGCGGAGGCATCCTGTCTAACAGCACCTGCAAAAGAGTCATGTGGTGAGACTGGGACTCCCTTACCTCCTCCATCTGCCTCTCCAAATTGTCCAGCCTAGCCTCCATACTCGCGCGCGTGGAGACCATACACCGTTCTCCAAGGATTGATGCTCTGATACCAGTTGTAAGAACTGGTATCTGCTAGAGTCTGTTAAACGTAAATACTGAACTGGTTTATTAAGGATTCAGCAATTCCAGAGGGGAATTTACTGAACAATAATGTACAAGGATGGCTCTTGATCGAATTGATCAATTGCTGTTAATAGAAAATAGTCCTAGGAGTTTAGGATCCCTTAGTCCTCTTAGTTCTAGCCTAATTTTCTGAATGCCTAAGCCCTTCTCCTAAAGATCTCACTTATAGCCACTTGTGAGAGAGAATCATGGGTTGGGTAATTATTTTCTCCTACTAAATCTCTACTCCTAATTATTCTCAACTAACAATATTCTCTCAATCCTAACTAATAGATTCTCTCCTAATTTATTCAATAATTCGAAACCTAATTAAATTAATTTATTTGCTGGTCTATTCTTCCCTTTTCTGGAATAATGGAGAGGAAAAGGGGTTATTTCCTTTCCTTTCTTGGTAGCTTCAGGTTCAAGGTATGTAACACTTACCTTTCTGGTTCTGCATATAATGAATGACCTCCTAGAAAATGATGGCATTCTCAGATATTCTCCTCTCCGGGATAAAGTTTCTCTGAAGCGGGCCCACAATATCCTGAAGACATGGTCTAATGAGATTTGAAGAACATAGCCTAGAACGCATCCAACCCATGAGCCTTGAATGAGTCCATCATTGTTAAGAGACTTGTGCACCTCATCCTCGGTTACTTAAGTTGTTAAGCTGGCTCAAGCATCACTGCTCAATATGGGAATACTATCTAGATTCAAACTGTTAGGAAAACATTGATCATTACTACGAAAGAGAGCATTGAAAAAGGAGAAGGCTTCAGGATTCATTCTTGTCGTTGGCTAGGCGTCAGATTGCCATAAACAGCCCAACATGTCCACTACTTATCTGCAATTGATACCTTCACTATAACACATTGCTGATAATGATACAGGACCGAAACCAAGTAATTGGACTGAGACGAGAGAATCCAAATGCCCCTAACATGTCCTCTAGCCCCCTCAATAGCCACTAGTGAATAACCCAACGCTTTCCTAAATTGAGCATGAGTCTCATATATAAAGCACTTGCTCAGAGAATGCTTCTTGACCAATTCCTTCCTTTAATTGGACTTTACCTTCTTTGCTAAAAGCTCCCCTGATGTTCCCGGAGAGGATAGATAGGTCTCTGAATTCAATCATTGGATAACCTGTTTAAAGAATGAGACTGTAGTGGCCCGCATAAGAAAGAGAGAAATGGCGGACCGATGCAGCGGTCGTAGCATGCTACAGCGGGTTGACAAAAGTGAGCGCTGGCTCCGCGTAGTAACTCGGATGGCAAGTCAGTTTTTTCCTATAAATTGAAGCATCACCTTAAGTATTTTTACTTGCTAATTCATTTTGAGAGTGCATTTTCTCTCAAGCTCTAGTTTTATTTTTGTTTGTGGGAAAACAATGCTTTCACATAGGGTGTCTGCGTCATGCCGTTAGAGTGTTCTGAGTCAGTCGACGGTGTCATTCAAGTTCCTACTGAGCTCACGAGGACAACAATCAGTTTTCAACAACTCCAAGTGAGTGGGTTGTTACTCATAACTTATTTTAGTCATTATTCTATGTCCGTGCACATTTTAAGCATTTATAAAAAAATATGGATTTATGAAAAGATTTGCAAAACATTTTATTTATGAAAATTATGTTTACAAACGTTACAAAAATGTTTATGAAATTGTTTACGAAAATATTTTAGAACTCATGAAAATCATTTTAGAAAGCCATGAGACCATTGTTTTCAATGCATAAATATCATCATGTTGCATATGTATTTCATGGACTTCAAATGTTAGTTATTTCAGTTAGTAGTTATTTTAGTTTTTCAATTATCATATTCATGTTATTTTAGAATTTTTTTTAAGGAAGTTATATCTAGGATAGATGTCTCGTCCCAAACTCAGGAAGTTATATGGAGCATACTAAAAACTAATAAAATTGGCAGACCCCACTACAAAGCAAAACTCACTACTGACGTTGGACTCTAACTGGTATTGGACAAAAGGCTCGTTATCTAGATCCTCAACTGTATATGAAACCAATATGGCAGAGGGGTGAATTGTCAACTCAGTGATAGGTACCACGATATTACTCATATAACATATGCTGGTCATAGAATACATACACATTTATCTGAAAGTAAATAAATACAGTAGCAAAAAAGAAATAATTGAGAGCGCGCGCGTACTCAGCCACATATCCTGAGAGCACTAATAGCTAAATATTATATTGATAAAGGTCATTTTATTAATTTGTTTGCCTCTAATTGAGGGGTCAAAGAGAGACGAATCTCAACCTTGGTTAGGGAGGAACAAGTGCAACCTTGCTTCACAATGATTAGTCCTTGCAGTACTGAAGAGTGGGTACGTTGAACCCATATATGAGACTCACTAAGTACGCTGAACTTGTGCCAATAATATGAATTACAGTAGTCAATAATATTACTGAAATCATAAGTTTGCTATCTTAGGGGTCACATACATTACTGGTTATGATATTAATTATTGGTGGTGATCTAACCACAACTTGATACTATTTAATAACTACCAGTATAATATATCCTAAGTCTATTCATTATAGAGAGTCCAACATAATACTAGCAAATCATATCTAAGAATACAAGTCGCTGTTTATGCCCACACATGCAATTACTAAGCATATATTCACATAATTAATAAATACTAAATAAATATAATAAATAACTGAAACATGCCAACACAACTGACTTGATTGACGGACTGCAAATGCGACACACTATCGACACATCAGGACCTTCAATCACCTAGAATGACCTATAACTAAGGAGCACTAGCATTGGAAGTTCTGAGTGGCATAGCGTTAGCATTGGATTGGCGAACAAATGCCATACTGAGTGTCACGACCCAAAAAAAAATATAAAAAAAATAAAAGAGGCACATCTCGCGCTTGACGATAGACAGGAAATGAATAGATAATTTTTGAAGCTCATCTCGCGCGAGATGATGTTCATAGGGATTTATCTCGCGCGAGACGAGTGTGAGAATTAGTCTCACATCGATTAACGATGTAGAAGGATGTCTCTTATTCCCCCTATTTTCCTGTGAGTGTTTAAACTTGTTAATTCACTCCAAGAGTTTGAGAGGTCACACTTTTGTGAGACTTCGCTCCAGTTATATTTTTGTTTCTTTTCTCCCTCTCATCTTCCGTCTGTGGGGAAGCAGTGCCTCCACGTAGGGTGTCAGGAGCCCCCGACTTAGTGCTCATTAGCGTTTAACCATTTTCAGGTGAGTGACTTTCTTCACGGTCTATTTTAGACCATGTATTTATTTTGAAAGTTGTTTATTTATTTTACTTTATTTATTTTAGCATTATTTTATTTATGAATATTTTATAAAATCCTAGAAGGTGGAATTTATTATTTTATTTATGAAGTTAGTTATTCTTTTATTTAATTAGTTGTTTTCTTATGATTATTTAGTTAGAATCCTTTTTATTTATGAAATAAATATTTACGAAACTATTTAAAAAAATCATGAAACTATTTTAAAACTACATGGGACCACATATTTTATTGTATTAAATATATTCGTGTTGTGTGTGTATGATTGATATTAAACAATATAGATATTCGTATTGTTTAATTAAATCCTTAATAAAACATCATGGTAACGGAAAGATTCTGGTGGGAGAAGACTTGTGTTAAGGGAAGGTTCTAGCTAACAACAAGACTTGATACTTAAGATGTCCATTGTGACACACCTTTCTTACTTGGGAACCTCCCTAAGCATGAGATCTTAGCCTACCTTTATTTTTTTAAAATAAAACACTTAAAGATATTAAGTCATGTTATGATAAGGATTATGTTGTGATGATCATGTTATGTATTTGAAACTATTTTCATGGGAGTATATCCAGGATAAAATTGTAAGTCAACGATAGCCTACGTTGACCTTGGTATACCTTGTATGATCATACAATAGAATATGATTCATGTAGATTTAGGGGCAAGACCGTAAAGCCTGGACATGGCAGCTCGTGATGCCTAGTGTCATGTATCATGTCATGTAGATTAGGGCAAGGCTGTAAAGCCCGGACATTCAGGAACAACTAAACCGTAATGCTCAGAATGTCTATCTAGAGAACTCCCACTTGTTTATGTTCTTAAAATGTTTTTATACTATAATTATCGTTTTTATATAAACGTTTTCATGATTGTTATACATATGTATTGTATTTGCATGCCATGGTTACAAACTGTCCCATGTCGCCGTGGGGTTTGTCATTCACTAAGCGATGACTCACCCCTCATCATCCTTTTTTGAGATACCATTGACGAAGATGCACTGCTCGTTTAGTAGATCGTAGTAGTTTGGACTCTCAATGAGCTTCATATTGTCATGAAGTATTCTTCAGTTACTTCAGTCTTTAGGATAGTTTATATTCACGCTAGTCTTTTAGAGTGCTCCAGTGGACTACAACCAAAGTATAGTGTATTTTGAATTATATATATTTCGTATATTGTAAAGGATCTTTTTATTATATTATATTGTGATGTTTAGATTTTATTTAAAAGTATTTCATTTTTATTTATAAAAGCTGCGCGTTTTCATGATTAGCACGCTAGGAGGCTTTCGTACGGGAACTAGTCCCTTGTGTGCCGGTAATGATTTCTGGGGTCGTTGCACTGAGAAAACTCATAACTAAAGGAAATTATTACTATAGGGTGTCACTGTAGCGAACTGGTACTGCCATGGCAGTTGTGGACCGCCATAGCGTCACTACTACCAAAGTAATGATGTCAGGGACTACTACCCTAAGTCACCCTTAAAATACTAACAATCTACCCTAAGTGAAGACACTACGTCTTCACAAAAAGAACTTTAGCAGAAAAGTCCCAGCACTGGGTGGAACCTAGAGCTCTAAAGGAATTAGCAACTGTAGCCCTACCTGTGATACTCTATTTATAGGAGGAGGAGAGCCTCCTTCCCAATCAACAAGAAGTCGGCAATAGGGTTTTCTGGAAATCTCGTGCCATTGTAGCGCATTAGAAGTGTTGTATCGCCTCGCTAACTCCATGTTGTTATAAAGATGAAGGATCGTTGCAGCACATTGTTGCACCTATGCCACTTTAATCATGTCATGTCTATGATCAGTTAGAAGAGGCAACCATGTCTAGAGCCAAGTAAGCATGCCAGAGTCAGTTATGTTAGTTATGTCGGTCATGTCTTCTTTCACTCTTTGTCCTCATGCCTAATCAGCATATGTTAGGAAGTCAAGCAGGTAGCTATAAGGAGTTCATGACATTTAGAGGACCAAATTTCTTAAGGGGGTTAGATTGTCATGACCTGTACAAGAGAGGAAAAAAAAAGAAACAGCAGACCACTGTAGTAGGTTAACGAAAGTGGGCATTGTAGTGTCCCCAGCACGCTGCAGTGGCTCGACATAGTGACTTGGGTGACAAGTCAGTTTTTCCCAATAAATAGAAGTCTCCCTTGAGTGTTTTTACTTGCTAATTCATTTAGAGAGCTCTGAAGTTTGTGCTTTGAGCGTGAACTTTCTCTCAAGCTCTAGTTTTATTTTTGTTCATAAGTAGTGCCTCCACATAAAGTGTCAACGTCATGCCGTTAGAGTGTTTTGAGTCAGTCAGCAATGTTGTTCGAGTTCCTACTGAGCTCGCGAGGACACAAATCAGTCTTCAACAACTTCAGGTAAGTGAGTTGTTGCTCATAACTTATTTTAGTCATTGTTCTATGTTCATGAAAATTTTAAACATTTATAGAAAATAAGGATTTACAAAAATATTTGCGAAATGTTTTATTGATGAAAATTACATTTACGAACGTTATGAAAATGTTTACGAAATTGTTTATGAAAATATTTTAGAACTCATAAAGTCATTTTAGAAAGTCATGAGATCATTGTTTTCAATGCATACATATCATGTTGCATGTGTATGTTCATGGATTTCAAATGTTAGTTATTTTAGTTATTTCAATTATCAGTTAGTAGTTATTTCAGTTTTTCAGTTATCATGTTCATATTATTTTTGAAATGTTTTTAAGTAAGTTATATCTAAGATAGAACTATAAGTCAACGATAGCCTACGTTGATGATTGGTATCATTGTAGTCAGAATCAAAACTAACTATCAGGAATCTAAGAACTCGGATAAAGTATGATTATCATTAGCTATTGGGACCTAGGTGCTTGAGTAGTGCGTTGAACTCACTATTAGGAATCTATGAACTCGGATAGAGTACCCTAGCTATCGAGGCCTATGTACTTGGGTAATGCGTTATAAGCTAGATCATAATGCTTGGGATCCGTCTATCTGGATACCTTCCTATGCTATTTGTTTTAATGTTTTTATGAAAGCTTGTGCATTAGTATCATGATATTATGATATTTTTTTATATGAGTAGTATTATATGCATTGCATTTGTATGTTCATGTTTCAAAATGTCCTGTGGATGTCGTGGGTGATCTCTTGCTCACTAAGGCTATCCCTAGATTTCTCACCCCTTAACCCCCCACTCCAATTGTAGATTAGAATGTAGAGCAGCAGTTCATGGAGATCATGGTCAATTGCAGCGATGTCAGGATTCGTGAGTCAGCAGTCACCTTGAGGTGAAGTTATCCATTGGATTTGTTAGACTTTATTTTAAATTTATAATCGAGTCAGTGTCTACAGTGCTCTAATTGTATACAGACAGGATCTTCAGACCGATCGCATATTTTACATATATATTTGTATTTACTGTAAAAAGTTTATATTTATTCAAAAAAAAGGTTTTTATAAGTTTTTAGTTGAAGTTAAAGTGCATGTTTTTATGAAAAGTGTTCTTAAGAAGCTTTCGTAAGGGAACTAGTAGCTTGCGTGCCGGTAACGATTTTTGGGTGGTTACAGAGACCCTTCCTTACGATGCTACATTGCTGCAGATAGAGGTATCTTCTCGACCACCTCATTATCCACATCCATAGCCTTCTCAGCACCCTGTGTTGCCTACAAGTCACCATCATTATCTAACACCATGACCTGCCTTCTATCCCTGGAAGAATTGGTTAGGTTGATATGCTGCTTTCTGATATTTGACGCAACAACATAGCATTCCTCGGAGCCAGGAGAGAGGGACTTTGCCTTCCTTGATCTCTTGTTTTGGTTCCATTTTATATTTGGGCTCGCGATGTCATTAGGCCTAGCCTGTGGCCCAGTATATGAATCCACATGCACCACTTGTTTTTCATTCCCTCTCTATGGTCCCGACTTGGTAGTATTGGTATTATTGGCACATGACGGGGCACCTTGTTTGGTGTCATGATTGGAAACATTATTTTTGTTCTTTCCCGATTCAGAGCGTCGTCTTTTATGAGCAACCAGTCTGGGCCCATGCAACACCGAATTATCGTCAATCTCATTAATTGCATGCGAGATATCATCCGAAATTATAGGAATTGATTAATCCGCTATAGTAAGGTTAGGAATACCATCCCCCTTTCCCCTAGAAGCTGTTGTCTGAACCGACACTGGTGTTTCCTATTCTCCTATCTACTCCAAGCCTTGCTTACAATCGCTAATGGCATGGTCGTAACAACGACACTTCGAGCATATCCAGTGTATACTTTATATTGGACCTGATACCAAACTCCTTCAAGACCCACTTTTTCCACCACTGGTAACTTCAAATCAACCTGCACACAAACACATGAAAACCTGCTACAAGCATAGCCCGTCGTGGTTTGGTCCACCTTAATAGGTTTTCCAACCCCCAAAGCTAAGATGCGCATAATCCACTGATCAAAATATTTCATATTCAACCCATGAAAGCAAACTCATACCAAAGTTTTTTCGATCATCGCACGTGGATAAATAAACTCTGGAGACCAGACTAGCACAATCAAATAGTGATTGAAAACAACATTCCATAGACCACCCTGCATGATCTTGAGTCTATTCTCCTCTAGGCTACACTTCACAAGGGGAAAACCATGCCCCACATCCACCATCTCGGAACTTCTTTTCAGCCTCCAAATTGTAATGAGTCTGCCCTTGAGAGTGAGGTAGCCAATACCTCTGCCCAATAGCTCAACAATTAGCGCATCCTTCCATGGGAGATCCAACTCTTCCTTGACCTTTGGGTCCAGATATGCCATTGGACGAAGTTTGTCGCTGTTAATCCATTCCATGCGTGCTAAATTCTCGAAAAGATCAATGTCCGTAAGGCTGTCAAAACGGGTCGGGCTAAAAATATTCATATTTTTAGGGTCCGATTTGTTTATGGTCGGTCGGCCTAAACAGGCTACCAATTAGTCCGTTTATTTTTTTTAAAAAAAATTAAAAAATTTAAAAAAAATTATTTAAAAAATAAAAGAAAATTCATGGGCAGGCTAAACGGGGCTGGTTTAAACGGGCGGGCTTAAACGGGCCAATCCATTTTTTTTTCAAATTTTTGCGAGCCTATTTTTTGCATGTAAAGTCCGTCCATTTAACCGGATAAATAAACCGGACTCATTTTGACAGCCCTAAATGTACGACTTTGACGGTGAGGTGGTTGTTTGTTACCAATCACCATGTCTCAAAACGAGATCTTGACTCCCTGTTGTCGTTGTCGTTGTCATGAGGTTTCTCCTGTCAGTTGTTGCCGAAACCCTAGCAGAACTCTTTTCTGCCATTCTATTTTTTTTTTTCTTTCCTTGTGAGTTTCTTTTTCCTTTTCTGGTTTATATTTTGATAGAATTATTTTTTAAAATATTAATTTAAAAAAATGATTAAATTTAAAAATATTAATATGAAATTTAAAAGAAAAAGTTAATATTTACAATCTTGAGTAAAACTAATTTAATCAAAAGAGGATCACTTCATCTCAGCGTAAAAATAATATAAACTAAACAAAAGCATTCACTAGTTGAATCAATTGTAACCACTCAAAATTGATTTGGGTGCAAACCGAACACACGCTGAATAAAAATAAACTAATAATATACTACTATTTAGATTGTATAAAAAAAAAGTTTCACAGAAAAAGAAAAAAATAGAAAGATTGTATAGAAAAACAAATAAGGGAGTGGTTGAGGTACAGGTTCTCGTCTGGTTATATATACAAAAATACTATAATATATATATATATATATATATATAAAAATAAAAGTTATTCCTGCACCTCAAAAATAGTCATATGAAATACTAAATAAATTCGGGGACAAATGAAAAAGAAACGGATAAAAGATAGAAATATGAGACGGCGTATACAAAGAGTATCCATGAGATGAGAGGGAACTGAGTGGGCAAGGGAGAAAAGAACATGATGATGAATATGATGATGGTGATGAAGAGCGAATTAAGCATCTATGGAAGCTGTGGAGGTCTTGTAGCTGTTGCGGTGTTTCTTATATTATTGCTTTGGCATCGTAAGAGATTTTTCTTCGCCCCGTCTCCATCCACCCCCGTTCTGGTTTCGGATTCTATCAATTCCAATTTGAGGTAAGCAAATTTTTTTTTGGCTCGAGCTGCAATTAATTTTCCCCTTTCTTCCCAATCCCAAACTGGTGTTATTTTGTTGCTAGTTCTTCATCATAGGGGCGATACGGTTCGCGATCCTGGTTAGTTTATACTTGCTTGCTTTAATATTATAAATGAGTATGAGAGTGAAATTGACGGCTGTTTGTTAATGTATCCTTGAATAGTACCAGTCAAATTGGGAAAATAGATTTTGATGGGTTTCTACTTTCTAGCTTTTTACTCACCAGCAGTGATGGGTTTGAAACAAGAGCTTCATACTCATATACACTGACACATACATCATCTTACGTCTAGTAGCTTTTACTCTCTGTCCGATTATAGTTGGTCTTATTCTCATTTTCTACGCATTCACTTCTTGATTCTTCCACCTTACTAATACTGATGTGCACCAACTCCGAGCATCATTCTTTTATAAGATCCATTAATACCAAAATAGTATAATCACAGACACAAATGCAGCATATGGCATAGGAATGTGAAAGTAGAGCCTTATACCACTAGATGGGAAATACATTTTATGTCAAATCATAATGTGGTTCAAAGTCCTAATACCAAAGTAGCTTGTGCCACTGAGTTAGCAAAGACTGCGTTTGATTGCCTTCCAATGAGAGTCAAGAGGGCACTGCATAAATTGGCATACACAGTTGACACAATAGGCTATCTTGTAATATACTGTGCATTTCCCCTTCCTTGCTCATAACGTATGCTAGGTTATTACATCCCAGTTTCTTTTGTCTGTTGTCCTCTATTATTTTATTTTCCTAACTCTAGTGACTGTGGTGGTGACTTACACATCTCTAACAACAAAAATTACGCCTGAGTTAACATATATCTAAGTCTAACAATTAGTATAAAAAGTATTAGAATAGTGTTTTCTAACATCTTATATGATATCACAGCCTTATATGATTAAGAGTCGTGTTTCTCCTCTGTCATTAGTTTAGCCTTTCCGCGCCTATACCGCTTCTCTTCTCTTCACAACCCTCCTATCCAGAAGAGTCTATCTATTCTTGGAACTTCAACTATTTTAGGAACTTAAATGATAGAGAGACTTACGATGTTGTTATCCTCTTGGGTCTTCTTGATTTGGTTGCTTTGTCTTCTTGCCCAAATACAAGGTCTTGGTCTCTTGATCCCTTTGGATGTCTTGTAAATCTTACTTTCGATTCCTAACTGTTTCGTCAATAATATCTCTTTTTGCCTTGATAAACCTATTTGGAAGTCCAAAGTTCCCTCAAAGGTTAAACCCTTTATTTGGACAATAGTGCTTAATAGAATTAATACCAATGATATGATGTAGGTCCGTAGACCTCAAAAGGCTATCCTTGATATGTGTGTTATGTGTTGTGCAAGCTCAGAATCAAATTCATATCTTCTTTTACATTATTCTATTCTATGGCTCATTCCTTATGGAATGCTTTGTTTGATATATTTAGTGAGTGTTGGGTATGCCCTAGAACTTTGGATCAGTTTTAGTGATCAGGTTTGCTGGCTTCTGGAGGAGGAATGAAGCTAAATCTTTGTGGCAATACGGAGTCTTTGCCATAGTGTGGTGTATTTGGCTAGAGTGTAGCTCTTGTATCTTCGCTAGTAGGCTCTCGGACAAACACGCCATGTTGGATAAGATTAGGAGGTTGGCTTTTACTTCTTGTAAAGCACATGATCTTTTTAGATGGGTTTTCCTTTCTGATATGCTGAGAGACTGGGAAGCCTTGCTCTTTTGACCTTTCCTTCTATTAGTTGTCTTTTTTTGTAACGAGGATTTCTCGTCCTCCTTTATCCATGTATTATTCTTCTCTCATTGTTAATGAAATTCTTCTTATATTAAAAAAAATCCATCTCTACTTTGTATTTTCATTTGAACCTAGTTAACAGCCTTTTAAACCAACAGCCCTCGGGAACTTAGAGACACAGTGAAAGGTTTCTAAAATAGCATAATTGCATGAAAATGAAATCTAAAATTCTGTGACTGACTAATTTGTGTGCTTATACTTTTGTGATGCACTAAAATAGCTCTATGATTGATGATAAAAGAACTAAATAGATTGATAACCCTAACGATTCTAAACATTTATTTTATAGTTTGGTCATCGAAATATTACTATTAGCTAAATAACCATAAAAAAACTACAATACTGAAACAATATGTTTTTTTTGTACTTATGAGTTCTTCATGTACTAACTAAAATACCCCCATGACTGAACATTTCAAATAACTAACATTACAACTTTCTGATCCTAATAATCCTAAGCATTTATATACTTATAAGATCTTTTGAAATATTGCAGTTATATGCATGCTCATTGATAAAACAAAATGTGATCCTTAAATTTAGGCTTTCTTTATGCAAGTGCATTCTGCATCACTACTTGCATTACCTTGCATACATCTATAACAAACTGATTTGAGATTGCTTAAAGTTGTTTTTGCAATTTTAAAATTCTGCATTAATAATCTTAGACTTAGTTATATACAAAGTTATTAATATGCAAATCTGGAAATTGAGAGATCAAATCGATACTGATTATCCTTGAAGAAAAAGAATATGATTGAGGGGTTCAATTCTAATGAATATGAACTTTATTTCATTTTCCGTGTTTTCATGGATGGAGGGCTGAGGTAGCTTCCTAGCCATTAATGTAGTTCTTCCTCTGCCATTATTTTGGGTTTTGTTTTGCTTCTATACTATTTTTATTAATAAATAGTTTAAAGAGTACACAGATTAGTAATTAGTTGTCTTAATTTGCTATATACATTAATTGTTATAGTCTATACTACATTGTAGTACAGGCTTTATGATATGAATCTTGAGAGAACCACACCACAAAAATTAGCCATTGCGGTGGTAAAGCTCAAGTCTTAAACCGCACATAGGAATCGACATCAAGCTCAATTTTATACCTTGCAGTTGGATATTAACATTCCACCAAGCTCCACAGCCTGCCCACATTGGTTAGCTTTGAACTATTCCTTTGACTTGTCCTAGGCCACTAGTGCAAACCCAGCATCAGCCCCAATGCCATTCATTTGCAACTGAGAGACACTTTGAAAGGTTCCAATACTGATTGATACTAACCTTAGGAGAACCACACCAGAAAAGATAGCTATTGTGGTGGAAAAATCCAAGTCTATGTAAACCCCACATTGGAATCCCTTACTTTAGATGTGGGATTTCACATACTTGGAATCCCTAGTCTGACCAAATGCACCATTTTGTAGCATAGACTGCTGCGCATTGCCACACAACTTTTACCTATTTGCACATTGCCACAAAAAACATGCCTATTTGCTTCTACCAAGAAACATGAAATCAAACCATCAAAATTAACTGATAATCTGTCACTATATTCTCTTGTTTAGGAACCTTAAATAAGGGGGGTGTTCAAAAACTAAACTTTTTTTTGGGTTAAAAATTTACTGAAAATGAAATAAAAAAGCTAAACTTACTGCTGAAGATGAAATGTTTTAGCACTGAAAATAGTTTGGTGTTTGCTTAACACCTACCAAGAAGGAAATGAGGTGAAAAGTTCTGAAAACATTTAGCACATGGAGTGTTATCAGCAGCAAAATTTTTCTAATTTAAGTTGTTGGGTAGAGAGAGGCACATGAATGATTTTATATCTAATACCTTTGCTTCTACACATTATATCAGCACTTGAACGAACTTTTTCAAGCATGCAAATTCAGGGCTTGGATTTTTTATTATAAATAATCATAGCACTAAATGTTTCAGTTTTAGCATACACATCGCATACTAATACTTCGGATCATATTCAGAGTTGTGTCTTTGACAATGTGGAAACTTTGTTTATCCTTGCAGGACATCAAACTTTGTGACAGATGCAGATTTGAAGTTTTTAATGGAGATTTTGGATGAGAAAGGCAATGAGATTGATAAATGGGAAGATGTTATAGATAAAAGAAACCATCATCTATGGTATAGTGCCAAATGCTGCAAGCCTAAGGTCACTAATTTTATGCTCGATTCTATTGGATTGCAGACTTTTGTATTGATCATGGTTATCTGGGAATGCTAACTTGCCCCTTTTTTGTTGCAACTATAATAACATGTTGCTTTCATTAATGTTATGTATCTGTTGATCTAAAGTTTAGGAAGCTTATGTGGTTATATGATGGGGACAGCATCTCCCGGTGTTCCCCCATTTTCTCTCACGCATTGTGGAGACAGACACAGACGCACACAAATGCCATGTCAAATCATCCTCTGGAGCACTTTATCTTTTATGCGGCATACTCTTCTATAGTTCATTAGCAAATTAATATGCACAATTCATGAAGAACTAAAAATTGCTAGTTGATTGCCACTTTCATATACAATTAAGTCATTTTCTCTGCTAATTGACATAATTAATTAAAAATGTCCGAATGTTATGTCTTTTTCTTGGTTTGTCCATTCAGCATCTTAAATTTGATAGCTTCTAATTTTGAAGTTTTATACGCATATGATGATAGACCGAGTAGTTGTTTCTCCATTGGTGTTGCAGAACGGTCCTCTGAGATATTTGAGCGTGACTGTATTCAATAATATTTCGAGTGAGATGCTAAGAAACTTCTATATGGACAATGATTACAGAAAGCAGTGGGATAAGACCATGGTTGAGCATAATGAACTGCAGGTATACGAATCTGAGGGTATTGAAGTTGGTCATACAGTTAAAAAGTTCCCTCTTTTGAGCCCTAGAGAATATGTGCTAGCTTGGAAATTGTGGGAGGGGCAGGATAAAACGTTCTACTGTTTTTTGAAGGTAAGACACCCAATAATGGTTTTGTTTATAATGATGAAAACAGTTGCGTTTTTAGCTATTGATTAGCTGTAAGCATATTGTTATGCCCCGTATTTTAGTTATTGCATTCATATATGGATGTTATTGCAGCTATATCTCTCCTTGCCTTCTTCAGCTGTTTTTTGTGTCTTGTCATGTGACAGGAAGTATCACGCAGGAAAAGTAACAATCAAGTTTGCGGTAAAGAAATTAGAGATTGTTGCATAAAAGGCACTAGTGTTTGCATGTTATGCTATCTGCTAGTAATTATCAATTTGTATATTTCTTTGTTTTCTGTTTACTTGGAGATTTATTAGTCTTGGGTATGGACGCCTAGCGCTGAAATATTTGCTTATCAAATCATTCTGGTATCTGATTCTCTACATGTTTAGATAGAAGTTCCAAATCATTGAATGTTTTTCATACTTGGTTTGGTGGAGCTTTTATATATATTGGTTGATAGGCAAATGGTTGTTCTGTATGTGTGAAGCAGCCCTATTCTCCATTCCTTTTACCTATCTGTTCATTACCTCTATCTTTTAGGTGTTGTGTGTATGTTTAGGCAATAGGTAGGTTTCTATCTTGAAATTTATTCTTTGTTAACGATACTTGCAAGGGAAATAGTACAGTTACGGAGCACCTTGAAAGTCAATAGGAAGTTCTTATATTTGTGGATGAATGCGATTGTGATCACTGGGATTTCTTTGTAGTGTATCTCAGGGATGCATACAAAGAATTGTTAAAATAAACTAGCTTTCTCTTTTATATGATATTGTGGTGTTTGTGAATACTTAATGCCTCCATCCTATCCTCATGCATGAATATTATTTTCTTCTTTCCATTTTTGGTTCTTGTTAGGAATGTGAGCATCCTTTGGCGCCACGGCAGAGAAAGTATGTGCGAGTTGAGTTTTTTAGATCTGGCTGGCGGATAAGAGAAGGTAGGTTACTGGCTTAACCAAACAAATCCACAGGAAAATTTTCCATTTTTAAGGTTATCTTTTCTGCTCCTCACAAAAATGGTCAAAACCTCTCAACGTGGTATCTCATTAAAATTTGTACTAAACTGTACAGCATATCATGACAACTTATTTTATCTCCACATATTTGCTTGAAGTTTGATACCATAGAAAATATTTCATTGCTGCTGCTGACATACTTGTGCTCCCTTTTAACTTATAGAGTAAATTAGTCCCTAAATGATAAATCTGACATCAACTTAATCCCTAAATTTTTTTTGACATCAAATAGGTTGCTAGAAGTTGAAATGTGACATCAGATTAGTCTAAAAATATTGTTTGATATCAAATAGGTCTCTTAAAATGTGGCGTCACTTTAGTTCTTCGAAAGTTATTTGACATCATGTAGGTCCCCAGAAACTCAAATTTTATTGAAAGGATAGGTATCAAATAAGTTGTTTAATGACTAAAGTGATGTAACATTAGAACTTTCAGGGACCTATTTAATATCAAAAGCTTTTAATGACTAATGTGATGTCACTTTCCAATTATCAGGAACTTATCTGAAGTAAAAAAAATACTTTTATGGACTAAGTTGATACTACATGCATCTTTCAGGGAGTATAATGAATGTTTACTCTAATTTATATTTATTGTTCAGCAATGAGTGAAAGATTTTAAATTATAATTTGACTGTTTTATGACTGCCATTTATACAATTACAGTACCTGGTAGAAATGCCTGTGAGATCACAATGCTTCATCAAGAAGATGCTGGGTTGAATATGGAGATTGCAAAGATGGCTTTTTCCAAGGGCATATGGAGCTATGTATGCAAGATGGATAATGCTCTTCGAAGATACTCTGTTATAAGTCGTCATTTATCAAGTTCAGTTGCCACTTCAATCAATTTAATACAGAAGGTCAGTACGGTTAGTTTCACTTATAATTACGGGAATAATGCTTGACGCAGGTTTGCTTTACACTTTAAAATGGAACAGTCCTGGTGGCTTGTTATAGAACCATTGATCTATCAACCCTGCGTTATGATTTAATAGATTCCTCCTGATGGTTTAATGGCAACTATATAGGCAGGACCAAATCCAGCCCATATTTGTAGGATGATGACGAAGTATGTTTCGCGTGTATTTAAAATTTAGTTTTGGATAATGATATTATTCTCGCATTCCAATCTCTCTCTATAACATATTTGTATATGTAGATATATAATAGCAATTTAGCTCCATCGTCATCCTCTTCCCCCCCCCCCTCTTCTTCAACAATGTGAGGGTAGTTGGGTCATGCGAGAGTTAGTTTACCACTATTGTAAGAAGTAGAATGCACATAATGCATAGTTCAAGGAGATAAATTGGCCTTTTCTTTTCCTCACACGTATAAATTTCTCTCCATACATATGTAGAGAAATTATTTATTAGATGATTTATAGTTTTAAATTAAAAGAAATGTATTTTGTACCATTCACGTATCAACACATCAGCTGTGTGGGTGGGCCATTGCTGTTTCTTATTTTGATTACTACAGTTTTAATACAAAAATAAATTCATCATGTTGAATGGTCATAACAAATTGAAACTAGGCTTATATTTGTGGCTAACTTGGGTGTAGGTACCGGCTTGCTTGGACCCAATTACGAGCAACGTGTCTCCAGGACATTCCGACTCTACTACCCTCCACGATCAAGTTGTAGATGAATCTCAAGTGCGGATGAACTCAAGGTGGTCATCAAGAAAGTTTCTGGCCAATAGTTTGCTTCTTCTAGGGGGTGCTATCTGCTTGTCTCGTGGTCACTCTAGCCTAGGTGCTAAAGTTGCCGTGGCATGCATCTTAACAAAGCTTAGTAAGCGTGGAGGTGGTGGAGCTAAATCAAACCAATTCAAGCAAAGTTGAGGTTTTACACATATATAATATATAATGATATAATGTTTAATGATAAGGGTAAATTACAAATTGTTTTTATTATTTCCAACTTTTATATATAAGGTTTATTTTGTTACACACAATCCCGTAAAGTTTGGGTAAATGAAAAACATTAAATTATGTAATGACGTGAAGATTCGAAAAAGTATTGCGTTGGAAGATGACGGCTTAATACAATCCTTTTCTTCTGTTTGGGCTCGGGACCTGCAATGCAAAGCTATAGGCACATTAAATTATGTTGGTTTTAAATTTTAGTATCCTAGAGTAGCGTGTCCTTTAAAAAAAGTGATGTGATCTTACACTTTTGAGCGAATTGGCACGAGGGATTTTTTGTTTTTCATCCGTATATAGGTTGAATTAATAATTATACACAATCAAATTCCTTAGATTTAGGGATTGACTAATTAATTGATAGCAATTAGTTTCCTATTTCTTATTATATTTGTTAAACATGGTGGGTGAACGGATACATGAGGTATGAGAATGACAACCACCGAAAAAATAATGCATAGAATAGTAAATTGATATTATTGACGGTTGTTGTGTCTTGTTTACAAAAAGAGTGCCTATATATAGCCTAACACTAGCATTAGAAAAGATGATAAAATTAAACTAAATCAAAGCATAAATAAACCTAAATCTATCTAATAAATTATTAAATTAATAATTTATCTTAACACCTTCTCTCAAGTTAAAGCTTATTTAATTTTAAGTTTGTCACAAACAACGAATGTTAATTATGATTTTCAGGTCTGTTTTTGTGAATGCAACTCATAATCTGAAGCTAGACGTAACTAGCAAAGGCAAGAAAGAAGGCAACGTCGAGAGATGGGTGGAACTAGGAAAGGCAAGGAACCATCAATTTTGGAGCAGAATTTGGTCAAAAATGACCCAAAATTAGGATTAGAATGCCTAAAAACCTTGGGACAGCCTCGTCAAAGGGTCTGACCACAAGTCAATGCCCAAATCTGGTCAAAGCTAAAGCGGGTTTGGGTCGCGAAATGGGTGCGACTCATGGACATGGGTCATAGATCAGGAAATGTTGCAGATGTGTGATTCATCGCGCAAATGATGGCAGCATGTGGCGGCGGACCGTGGTAAAATGTTTCCGGCTAGCTCGTCTAAGGATGGGTGGATGTGTGGCAAACACGGGCACAGGAGGTAAAACAGACATGGCAGATCTGGTGCGTGGGCACACATAGATGCTTTGGCGACAACGAAAATTTTACATGCTTAATGGGACAACAAAGAGGCTAAAATGTCCATTTTAGGTGGAAATACAATAGAAAATGGGTAATTTTTTTTTTGTAGGTTATGCTTTTTGGGGTAAGAAAAAACATTTTTTTTTTCTTGAAACTCTTTTTTCCAAGACCCTATAGATGAAAATCAACACCCATAAAAAAAAATAATTCAAAAAGAAAAAGTTCCGTGGGACATCAGAAAAACTAAAATGTTCGTTTCTAGAAGTAGAAAACAAGCATTTTTTCAGTAAGTCATGCTGTTTGGGAGTATGTAAACCTTGAAATTTCGTTTGCGAGACACTCTGTGGATGCAAAGAAACTAACATGAAGAAAAAAGTTGGAGAAAAAATGTTTGGTGGAACATCATAAAGACTAAAATGTCCACTTTTAGTGGAAATACGGTAGAAAACGTATTTTTTTTGTGTCTGTATAACATGCTGTTTAGGGAAAGTGAAAATCAATTTTTCATTGACATTTTATTTTTGAGACACTATTTACATGAAAACAAACTCTCATGAAGAAACAAAAGATTTGAGAAAAAATGCTTTGTGAGACTATTGAAAGAATAAAATGTCCATTTTTTTTTAAAGAAATATAGTAGAAAACTAGCATTTTTGGTATGTCATGTTGTTTGGAGTAAGTACGGATGTAAAAAAAAAAAAAAACCATTAGATGGAGACTCGGTGTGTATTCCTCCCATAAATCCCTGCAGGACCAGAATATCTTTTAACCATGGGAATGGGGACTAAAGTCTGCCGTGATAGATTCGGGGGGTGGGTATCATATTCACGGCCTGCGGAGACCCTTATATATATGAAAAATTTATAATACCGTTACAATTTCACAAACCGGTCTCTCAACCTTGCTGTTGCGGCGCCGTGTCTCTCCGCCAGCTACTGACGGGCTCCTCTCGTGGTGCTTCGTCTCTGTGATAAGCACAGCCAGCCGCCGCCGACAACTCTGCACGGCGGTGTGGAGGAACTGACGGCGGAGTAGAGGGAGGTGCTGGAGTGGATGAGGAGCGAGACGAAGAGGTGCGACTGAGGTGGCATCATTGCTAATTATGATGAATGGATAGTGAATTATTGGTTGATTAATCTTGATTTGGTGAGTGATTAGGGAAGATGAAGTTTGTATTGTGTCCTTTCAATTGATTTGCCCAACAATGGCATGAGCAAAGCTTTTTTGGCCATAAACAAGTCAAGGTAAAATTGTGTCGATTGGGCTTCTATCACTGAAGGCTGCCAGTGGCGATGGTTGATTTCCAACAACTTAGGTAAGAAAAAAGAGTGGAAGAACATAATGTTGGGAGAAGATGGAGGATGGGATGAGAGTAATGTTATTTTTTTTTCCTATTATAATTATTATTACATTATTATAATAATAGTGTTATTTTTTGTGGGGGGCAATTTGTCAATATAATACATAATAAAAGGTTTAATTCGGATAATTTAAAAAATTTAAAGAGTCGAATGGCATATTTTTAAAAAGTTAAATGCACATAAATCATAGTACAAGAGAGTAATTCCTATTTGTCTTAATTTTTAAAAATATTAAAGAATATATTATAAAACAAATGTAAGAACTTTGACACGTGTTTTTTTAAATATTATGTCATGTCAACCATTAAAATTCTAAATCAAATAGAATTAATAATTTTGAGGAGGGGTATAATTTAAAAATCCAATTGAATGATTTAATAGCTATTGGTCAAAAATTTAAGGATCTAATTAGAAGTTGCTAATGTTGGAAGGGGTAAAAGTTCTTTTTCATTTTCTTAATTAAAGAAAAAAATACAATTACCCCATCCAACCCAGCCCGACTTAAAGACTTCGTTTGGATTTTATTTTTGTGCAGCCCCCCTTTTATATACTTTCGCTCAGCCTAGGTATAAATTGTGATGGATTCTCCTTCCTCTCCTTCTGTGCTCAAATCCTTCAACCCCAACAAGCATCTCAAAGAAGAATTCGTCAGCAACCTGAGTGGGTCATCTTTTCTCGAAATTGTCGCCCTTACAATTTATGTCACTGTGAGTCTGCTATTTCATTCATTTCATTTCATACTAATTAATTGTAGCGTAGCTCAAATCAAATGTGATGAAGTTGATGCTGATGATGTTATGCTTGTTTCCTGTTCCCCTCACAGATTCCGGTCCTTATTCGTCATTCCATCAACTCCTATTCCATTTCTGGTCAGTCACTCCTCTCCTCACACTCATCTTTCTTTTCAAAATCTATTTCTTGTTCTCTCTCTCTCTCTTTCTTTCTCTTTTTTTACTAATAATTTTAGTCTATCGGTTGGTCACTTTGTTTATACCCTTCATTGATAGAACCCTGCTAGTTCAATCCTCACTTTTCATTCCTAGGGTTATTTATACCCTTAATTTTAATCTATTGCATTTCTTTCATTATAATTGTACATAACTCTTTTTTTCCCCTCTTTTTATTTTAATCATTATGTTTTGATTACATCTGGTTTGTAATTCCGTCGTTTGTTTCAATGCAACCTCAGTTTAGAGATAATCATTATACATGGTGTGCATAACATGTTTCTTATATTTGAATTTCTTATACCTTGGGTTTTTCTTTTCTTTTATTCTTTTTTCCTGAATTACAGGTGCCTTCTTGAAGAAGAAAAATGACGATGCAGTCTCCGTCTCTAGGAATTTCAAAGCATACCTAGCTACATTGTCGCTTGATTTTCTTTTCATTGTTGTTCCTATGCTCTTAATTTTTACTGTAAGTGTTCCCCGGCATTACCAAATATTTTGCTGAAAAATAGATGACATGATCTTGAAAGTGCCATGTTTGGATGAAACTTTCTCTATAACATGGCTTTTGACTTAGATTCTATCATTTCAGTCATTTGTGGTAGATGTAACTTCGCAGGCAGGGTCTATTGTCATGAATGAAACTCATCTTACATAGAAGTGCACTAGAAATTTGTTACTTTGTTCATTTGGTTTCTCTTTCTCTCCCCATTGCTGAGTGTGTTTAGAAAGATTGGAAACAAAAAAAGTTCGCCCATTTTATCACGTAACTAATTCAATTAACATGGTTGGTGACAGGTACTTTCAGACTGGACATATATATTTTCAAGTTCCCTCACAATCGTAATATTAATTTATATTGCAGTCAAAAGGTACTTGCGCACACAAATTTTTATGAAATAAATAAATCATGGCAAAAGTTTCTCATGAGATAATGATTGATTCCCATGTCCTTAATGACAGGTCTGTTGGTTCATCTATTTCATTTGAAGGAGAGCCCAATTCTATTCGAGCATATATTACATCGTTCAGGGTTATTGTGGTATAAAATGTCACTGTGGATATTTTTATTCCTCTATTCTGATCTTACTCTGTTATTATATTGATGAAATTGATTTTGCAGATGATTATAACATTCCTGTGCATCTTGGCTGTTGACTTCAGAATATTTCCTAGAAGATATGCCAAGACTGAAACTCATGGAGCTAGTTTGGTATGGTTTCTCCTCATTGCCAACTATTTATTGGAAAAAATAAAAGATGTGTGTTACGAAATGAATGTTGGGAAGAAGATTTCATGTTACATTTTTCATATGTTGCTAATCCAAATCATTTCCCTCAGTGGAAGTCATTGATTAGCAAACCCTTTTGTAGTAGTTTTGTGAGCCGATTTCCCACATCATGGATGTGTTTTGGGTTTAAAATAAAATTATGATTTTAGACAATTTTTCCTGGGGCCTATTTCTGTTTGTTAATGAAAAAAATGGTATCAAAGGTCGTACTTGTAAAAGTTTAGCTAAAAACCTGAGGGGGGGTCCCAAATTTCTTGGCTTGAACTTAGAACAGAATGCCAGAGTCTATATGCGCAGATTTTTTATTAAAGCATATTCCTTCAGATAGGATTTTCTTTTCTATGGACTTCAACTCATGGTTTCTTTAGGGAGGCCGCTTTGTCTGACCTGCAAAGGGATTGGAGACCTCTTCTGAGCTAGTGTATTCTTCTCTGTCTTTTTTGTGTATTCTGTTTGACTAATGGCAGTTTCTTGTCCTCCACTACAGTTTTTTGGTAAATGTTTATCGATTACCACTTTGGTTATATACAATTAAAGTAAATGAGGGAAAAAAGGATGTTTTTGTGCGTGTGTGTGTTTTCTTTTTCTTTTGGTGGCTACAGGCTGAGGAGATGGGCTTTTTTTTATTGAATTTATAAATTACTTCGCTTCATGGATTATGTTGAAATTAAAAAAAGTTTGATGCCTCTTTCTCTCTTTAATGCTTTCATTATGTTGGTAACAAGTACGATCAATAATTTGATTATTCTATCAGAATTAAATATTACTTTTGCATACCAGATGGATCTTGGAGTTGGCTCATATGTGTTCTCAAATTCATTAGTCTCTCGGCAAGCACGTAATATCGCATCTGTGTGAGTCCTTCAATACTACCTTGTAGGATTCAATGTGATTCTTTTGGAAATGAATTTTGTTTATGTATGTTTACCAAATTACAAGTTTCGAGTTCTATAAATTCTGAGTTCTCTTATGTCAATGAGTTGGGAAGCTTATGACAAGCTCATATGAGATAAAATGGGCAAAGAAGCAATGTTTATGAGATGCCCTTGCTAACAGGATTTTGAATACTTACCTTTCCTTGTTCTTTTTACCTGCTCTATAATAGAATTGATGTCTTGCTTTGATGTATTGCATCTTTCATTCATCTGGTAATATCTTTTTTTCTCCTGCTTTAGGAATTGGAAAGCTGCAATATTTTCAATTAGTCCGCTGATCATCTTAGGATTTCTTCGTCTTGTTACAACGACTGGTGTGGATTATCAGGTGTGGTTATTTTCAGTGGAATCCTTAGAATTTTCTGTGGCAACAGAAACACATAATGTTCAACATGAATTTACAATTACTGCATCTTAACAAGTCCTATTGCCTACATGTTTTTGAAACTTGAAAGTGACATAATTTAGTTTCCAGAAGGCATTGCATAATATCTTTTGGCTTGCTTCTGTCTTATGTCAAACCCCTACAATTTGTTTAAGCCTGGAAACTCTGATGCCATCATGGTTGGTAAATTTTAGCTCAGATGATTTTACAAAAACATTTTTCAACTGGGATTTAAATGAAATATGATCTTAATTACTACGCAGAATCAGTTCATCTTTTTTTTTTTTTTTT
>QANU01074319.1:310224-373975 GCA_003254905.1 Nissolia schottii | reverse complement strand
ATATATATATACATATATATATCTTATATACATATAACACATAACTTTTAGGCATGGGGGGATTCCAAGGATCCTCTTATGCACCTTGTCAGGTATTTCCATTGGGGTGCATCCTTCTTGTCCTTTCCTCCATGTACTCAGTGTGACCGTTATCCTCTAGTTGAGTATAACCTGCTTTTCCTTTCCTTTCCTGAGGTAGAGATCATACCTAATGTGGTTGTGACCCACAGATGCATTTAGCGTAAATAAAACATAGTCGCCATTCCTTCTTGCAAGGGTGGTGAGGGGCTTAACCTTGGACAAGCCGGAGGCGGACTTCATGCTTTCTTAGCATAGCCTTGCTTTCTTAGCATCATCTTGATTTCTTAGCATCATCTTGCTTTCTTAGCATAGGCTTGCTTTCTTAGCATAACCATTCCTTCTTGCCAGATGATGAGGGGCTTGTCCACTGACGTGCCAAGAGGGGGGATTCCTATTTAACAACTATGTGACTATCCATATGGTATACCAAACCAGGTTAGCCGGAACTCACCTAAAGTCTCATTCAATTCTAAGGTTCATTTATTATCTTTTTAAACTTTAACGTTTAACATTCTAGTGATCTAATCTAAGGTCTCCCTAACTCTCCTATTTGGAAACCCTTAGTTCCTCATGATGCATGTCAACATTCAAATATAACATATGACAGATGCATCAAGCACATAATTGAAACATGCAAACCATACTCATTTCTACGACTACATACACAAACATACAACAAGGAAGATTTGTAAGTTTCGTTCGGTTGTCTTTATGACCAGGAAACTCCTAGTTTGGAATGCTTTTGTTTTGCTTTCTTTCTTCTTGACTTGGTTGTCATAAACTTTCCTTAAATCCCCTAATTATTTCTCAGAAACTCGATAAATCCCTTATTACCCAAAATTCTCGATTTTCTTTAGAATTTTAGTTATTAAAAACCCAAAGGGCTCAAGACTTTATCCCAAGGTCTTTGATAGCTCTAAACTCAATTTTCATAAAAGTAAATTCAGATTTTCAATTCCAAACCCTGAAATTCCAGATTTTCCCTTTCCCCAAAGTGTCGTCTAGCCCAAAACTCCTAATTTTCTTCTTATCAAAAACCCAAATGGCCCAAGACTTCAACCCAAGCTTTTTGATAGCTCTAAACTCAATTTTCATAAAAATAAACCCATATTTTAATTCCAAACCCAGAAATTCCATATTTTCCCTTTTATGCCCCAAAGCATCGTTTTACCTGAAATTCCTGATTTTCTTCAAAATTTTGGTTATAAAAAACCCAAAGGGCCCAAGACTTCACCCCAAGGTTTTTGATAGCTCTAAAATCATTTTTTACAAATATAAACCCATAATTTAAATCCAAATTCCTAAAATTTCAATTTTACCCTTTTTTGCCCAAAACGCCGTTTTACCCGAAATTCTCGATTTTCTTCGAATTTTTAGTTACCAAAAACCCAAAGGGCCCAAGACTTCCCTCCAAGGTTTTTGATAGCTCTAAAATCAATTTTCATAATTATCAACCCAGATTTTCAGCCCTAATTTTTGAAATTCCTATTTTTTCCTTTCTTGCTTGAAAACATCGTTTTACTCAATTTACTCGAAAAATTCGTCGAGGGCTTCAAAAATTTTGAAACTTAACATCCCACTCAATTTTTCATGTAGATTTCAGTTACGAGGTTAATTTTTCAAGTTGAAAACTCCTGCATACAGTTAAGACCCAAAACAGAATCAGCTTCTACAATTTTCCGAAATTTCTCAAACACTCCTAGCTAAAATTCTTGCATGAAAATTTTCCCCCAATTAATTTTCCTTGACCAATAGCAAATGAAAGCATTAAAACACAGCCTTCAACATGCATGCAATCCAGTTTTCCACATCAACCAAATTAAAGAAAAAGATTGAGAAATCTTAGCATTTCTCCTGAAGGCAAAACCCCGTTGCCTGCGGGGTCAAGAACACCTAAAGCCCATGAATTCTCTTGCTCTTCCCTTTCTATTAAGACCTCTTCTTCCTTGAGAGAATTTAGAATAAGAACCCAGAAATTGATTATGAAAAGATGGAGGATCGAGCTGTCCATCTCCATGAAGCCGATGGTGCATGCATGATGGTTTTTTGCCTCTACGGTGGCCTTGAATGATGATGCATGTGACTTGGGTTGCCTTGATGATGAAAACCATGGTGATGGAAGGATGATTATGATGAACACGATGAGGATGAGCTGGTGACTAAGAGATGATGATGGAAATGGACATGATGGTGGTGGTGGAAGCTTGATTTAGTGGCTATGGAGGATGAGAAACTTGATGGTAGTGACTTGGTGATGGTGGCCAAAACGTGGTGATGAAGCAAGGAAGAAGGAGCTATCGTTTCTTCTCTTTCCTTTTCATTTTTAAGAAGAAAGAAAGCTGAATGTGTGTGTGAGATGGCTAAGAGAAACTTGAGGGAGCATTTTATTTCTTTTCCTTAGCTTTGCCTTGTTATTTAACAAGGAAACAATTGCCTCCAGCTGTGGCATGCAGGCCGTGTGGCTTAGTAGATGAAGGGGGGAGCTAGAGCTGCCACGTGGAAGACACTTGTCACGTGGTGGCATGGTGTGGTGGCAACGTGTCGCCGCATAGGTGTTTTGAGCGCAATACAGGTCGTTTTGGGACTCAAAAAGAGGCGTTTTGATCCCGAAAAATTAAAATTAATTTAAAGTAGGTAAAATTGTTTATTTTCCTTCAAAAAGGGATTTAAAACTCATATTTGGTCTTAAAAGGACCTCGTATGAAAAAGGGAACGATCCAAGGGTCTAACGACCACGCGTAACACTATGACGGTTACCCACGTGAGAAAAGAACACAATTTTTTTGAAATTTCTCTAAGGTGAAATAAGGATGTTTTAGGACCTTGGAATGACATATGAATCTATTCCAAGACATTCCTTGGTAATGCAGGCAAGGTTGTCAAACTCGAGAGTTTAAGTAAACTCGTGGAGTCTCAGCAAACTCGGATCGTAAACTCGACTCGTAAACTCGTATGAGTTTACATACGTAAAAAAATATGTTATAAGCAATATAATTAGGAACTAAACTTAATTAAATAATGTATTTATAATTGAAATTGAATAATGTTAACTTTAAATTAAATTAATGAAAGACATATCATAAAATACACCTTAATGCATGACACTTAGTGATTATGTCATACTTTATTCAGCATATGTATTATTTTATAGTTCAATAAAACATAGCTCAATTATGATAAATATATGAAATTAACAAAATAAACTCAATATACATTATCTAATATAAAAAAAGTTAGGTAAGTATCTAACAAAGTTACAAAATTTGTACATTTTGAGGTAAACTCGTAAACTCGTAGGTAGATTTTAACTCGTGAACTCGCTAGTAGAATCGAGAGTTTACTTAAACTCGTACGAGTTTACCAAAAAAGAGTTTACATAAGTGTTAACTCGTTTTTGTGTAGTAAAATCATAAACTCGTAAGAGTTTATGAGTTAACTCGAGAGTTTAACAACCATGAATGCAGGCACGAATATGAGGTTATCGAAGCCATCGGTTGGCCAATGGAGCTCACCGGGGCTTATCAGGCAACTAGAGACTCAGGAAATATTTCCTGCCTTTTCTAAACACCTGGTTGACCTCTTAGTGGCTTGAATAAATCTCTCAAGGTATAATTTGGATAGCGCGAGAGGTGTTGAAGGAATTCCTAAATGTATCTCGCTTTAGTGGGCTTTTACTCCCAATAACAGGGAAAACAGATGTGTAAGTGTTCGAATGCGTATGCATCACTAAATAAGAAAGAAACCAGTAACTTAAGCTTTTATTTATTTTGAGTATTATGGACGTGTATTGTGTTTTCTTTTAAATCTTCGGTCTTTTGAGATTATTGAAGTTTGTCACACCGTGTGGCGAAGAAGTGACAGACACACGTCATGCCCGTGGGTTCGTTACACGATTCATCAAGGAAAAAGAAGAGTTCTCTTGAGGATTTTCTTCAAAAGAAAGGAAGTGACAATGGTAGTGAGAAGGATAAGAGAGTGAGGGATGGATGGTGAATACGTCAAGGGAGTGATGAACGTGACGGTGAATGAAATACAAGATTTACATTGAGAATTTGGCTTACGGTCAACATAAGGGAGAGTTCTTGATTAAGTTTGATGGGACTTAGAGAATTAGTTCCTCTAGTGATCTTCACGCCAATTTAACATAAAATGATGAATGAGAAGTGAACAAGGTAGTGACTTGGAGGCGTCAGCTAAGGAAAGAATAAGAAGGTTTTCTAGAGACGACTTGGAAACTTAAAGAATTTTCAGTGGAAAACTTAAGGGGAAACACGTTCACTTT
The DNA here is from genome assembly GCA_003254905.1 of Nissolia schottii. Lineage (NCBI taxonomy): Eukaryota > Viridiplantae > Streptophyta > Magnoliopsida > Fabales > Fabaceae > Nissolia > Nissolia schottii. The sequence continues at coordinate 369,612 of QANU01074319.1, read as the reverse complement.
CATGGTAATTGGCTTTGAATAGTCGGGTTTGGGGCTTCTAAATTACAAGAAACTGAATGTAACAGAGAGAACTTGCAGAGACAAATTCCCAGAGTTGCGTCCTATCGTTTCTCTCGACAGGGTTTTTTTTTTATAGAGGTGAAAAAGGATTAGTGTATGAATGGAAACAAAGAAAAGGAATTCACTTGGATCCCTGAATGAAAAGGTCTTAACTTTCCGAGCAAAATATGAGAAATTACGAGGCATGATTACTCTTTTAAAAGAGGTGGCGACACACACATGACCGAAAGGCCGAGTGTCCTGGAGGAAAAACATTATGAGATAGTGCTCAGAATAGCAGGGAAAAAAGTGGGGTATTACAATAGTCATGTTTTAACGTCAAAAAAAATTATCATCATTATGCATTTTTTCTTGGATATAGCCTTAGATTTTTTGCTCAAAAATGATTTTTGTTAAATTGAAATATCTTTAGCCTATGACCTCTTCTTTGTAACTAAAAATGAATTCCTAGAGTAAAGACAATTTTTCATAAGCTGTAGCATTAAATTTTTCGTCAAAAAGAAAATTTATCATCAATATGCATATTTCATAGGCAATACCTATGATTTCAGTTAAAAAATGATTTTTGGTAAATTGCAATATCTGTAGTCATTGTCCTCCTGTTATTCACTAAAAATGAATTCTTATATTAATGACAATTTTCTATAGGTTGTAACCTTATCTTTTTCGTTGAAAACAAAATTTATCGTCAATATGTAGCCTTGGATTTCCGTTAAAAAATGATTTTTTGTAAATTGCAATATCTGTAGCCTATGACCTCCTCTATTTCACTAAAAATGACTTCTTAGATTAAAGACAATTTTTAATAGGTTGCAACCTTGTCTTTTTCGTATAAAACAAAATTTATCGTCAATATACATCTTTCCTAGACTATAATCTTGAATTTTTGTTAAAAACTGATATCTGGTAAATTTTAATATCCGCAGCCATTGACCTACTGTTTTTAACTAAGAATGAATTCTTAGATTAAAGACAACTTTTCATAGGTTGTAGCCTTGTCTCTTTCATCAAAACAAAATTTATAATCACTATATATTTTTCGTAGGCTATAACCTTGGATTATTGCTCCAAAATGATTTTTGTTAAATTGCGTATGACCTTCTCCTTTTCACTATAAATGAGTTCTTATATTAAAGACAATTTTACTTGGGTTATAGCCTTCTATTTTTCGTCAAAAACAATTTATTGTCAATATACATTTTTCGTAGGCTATATAGCCTTGGATTTTTGCTCAAAAATGATTTTTGTTAAATTGCAATATCTGTAGCCACTGACCTCCTCTATTTCACTAAAAATGACTTCTTAGATTAAAGACAATTTTTCATAGGTTGTAGCCTTGACTTTTTTTATCAAAAACAAAATTTATCTTCAATATGCATTTTTTGTAGGTTATAGTCTTGGATTTTCACTCAAAAATAATTTTGGTTAAATTACATTATTTATAGACTATGTCCTTTGTTGGTCTTGGTCTTTTTTTTCATTAAAAACAAATTCTTTCATTGATAGTTCATCTTTCATAGGCATAACCATGTCTTTTTTCGTGAAAAACTTATTTTATCATTAATATACATTTTACGTAGGCTATAGCCTTGGATTATCAACCAAAAATGATTGATAAAGTACAATTTTCGTAGCCTTTGACCTTCTCTTTTTCACTAAAAATGACTCTTAGATTAATGGTCCTTTTTCAAAGGCTATATAGTCGTGTCTTTTTTGTGAAAAACTAAGTTTATCGTTAACGTGCATTTTTTTCTAGGCTATAGCATTGAATTTTCACTCAAAAATGTTTTTCTGTAAATTGCAATATTTGAGGCCTTTGACCTTCTTTTTTTTTTTTATAAATGAATTCTTAAATTAGTGGGCATTTTCATAGGCTTTAGTCATATCAAAAACAAAGTTTATCATTAATATGCATTTTGCGTAGGCTATGACATTGGATTTTCACTCAAAAATAATTTTCATTAAATTGCAATTTATGTAGCCTTTGACCTTCTCTTTTTAACTAAAAATGACACCATAAATTAATGGTCATCTTTCATGGCTATATAGCCATGTCTTTTTTGCGAAAAACTAAGTTTATTGTTAATATGCATTTTTCGTAGGCTTTGGATTTTCACTCAAAATGATTTTCAGCAAATTGCAATTTCTGTAGCCTGTGGCCTTCTCCATTTCACTAAAAACTACTTCTTAGATTAATAGTCATCTTTCACAGGTTATCGCCATGCCTTTTTTCGTGAAAAACAAAGATTATCATTCATACAAAATTTTCACTCAAAATGATTTTCAGTAAATTGCAATATTTGTAGCCTTTGACCTTCTTCTTTTCACTCAAAATGAATTCTTAGATTAATGGTCATCTTCATAGACTTTATAGTCATTTCTTTTTTGTGAAAAACCAAGTTTATCATTAATATGCATTTTTCGTAGGCTATAACCTTGGATTTTCACTCACAAATGATTTTTGGTAAATTGCAATATATGTAGTCTTTGACATTCTTTTTTTTAGCTAAAATCAATTTCTTAGATTATTGAGCATTTTTCATAGGTTATAGTCATGTCAAACACCAAGTTTGTCAGTAATATGCATTTTTCGTAGGCTACCCTTGGATTTTAACTCAAAAACGATTTTTGGTAAATTGCAATTTTTGTAGCCTTTGACCTTCTCTTTTTCACTAAAAATAACTTCTTAGATTAATGATCCACTTTCATAGCCTATCTAGCCATGTCTTTTTCGTGAAAAACTAAGTTTACCGTTAATATGCATTTTTTGCATGTTATAGCCGTGGATTTTCTCACACACAGGATTTTCTTTAAATTGCAATATATGTATCCTTTGACGTTCTTTTTTTCGCTAAAATTGACTTCATAAATTAGTGGGCATTTTTCATAGTCTATTGTCACGTCAAACACAAAGTTTGTCATCAATATGCATTTTTCGTAGACTATGGCATTGGATTTTCACTTGAAAACAAATTTTGACAAATTGCAGTTTCAGTAGCTTTTGACCTTCTCTTTTTCACTAAAAATGACTTCTTAGATTGATTGTCATCTTTCATAAGCTACATAGCCATGTCTTTTTTTTTGTGAAAAACTAAGTTTATCATTAATATGCATTTTACCTAGGTTGTTAGCCTACAAAAAATGTATATTAACAATAAGTACAAAGTTGTAGCACATGAAAGATGGTCATTATTCCTAGAAGTCTTTTTTAATGAAAAAGAGAATGCCATAGGCTACGGAAAGTATACTTTTCCGAATATCATTTTTTGAGTGAAAATCCAATAGCCTACTGAAAATGCTTATTTATGACGAAGTTTGTTTTTAACAAAGAAAACATGGTTATTTCCTTTAAAAGATGGGTGTTAACTAAGGAAGTTATTTTTAGTGAAAAAGATAAGGTCATAGACTACGGAAATTACACTTTATCAAAAATTATTTTTAAACGAAAATCCAAGGCTACGGCCTATAAAAAATGTATATTAACTAATAAACTTTGTTTTTAAATAATAAGACAATGCAAAAGCTTATGAAAGACGGTCATTGATCCAAGAAATTTTTTTTTTTAATGGGAGGGTTATATGATACATAAATTACGCTTCACTAAAAGTCATTTTTGGTTGAAAATTCAAGGTTATAAACCAACGAAAATGCTTATTTTCAATTAAGTTAGTTTTTAGAGAAGAAAACATGGATATAGCATATGAACATTAATCTAAAAGTCATTTTTTATTAAAAATAGAATGTCATAGGTTACGAAACATATACTTTACCGAAAATCAATGTTAAACTAAAATTCATGGCTATTACCTACAAAAAATGCATATTAACAGAAAAATATATGTTTTTAACGGAAGTAGTCTATGAAAGATGAGCATTATTCCAAGAATTTGTTTTTAATGAAAAAGAGAAGGTCATTGGTTAACAAAATTGCACTTATCGGAAATCATTTTTAAGTGAACATCTAATTCTATAGCAGACGAAAAATGCATATTAATAATAAATTTTGTTTTTAACGAAGAATACATGGCTATAGCATTTGAAAGATGATCATTAATCTAAGAAGTCGTTTTTAGTGAAAAGAGAATGTCATAGACTATGGAAATTGCATTTTACTAAAAACCATTTATGAACGAAAATACAAAGCTATAACTTATGAAAAATGCCTATTACAATAAAGTTTGATTTTATCGAAGAAGACATGGTTATATCCTGTGAAAGATGGTCATTACTCTAGAAAGTTGTATTTAGTGAAAAAGATAATGTCATAGGCTTTGGAAATTGCACTTTATTGAAAATCATTTTTAAATGAAAATCTTTATTTTTAATGATTTTAACTTCATCTGAAATTTCACTTTACGAAAAATCATTTTCAAACAAAAATAGATGGCTATATAGCCTACAAAAAATGCATATTAACGAAAAATTTTGTTTTTAATGTATAAGACAAGGCAATAGCCTATGAAAAATGGTCATTGATCCAAGAAGTCATTTTTAATAAAAAAGAGAAGGTCATAGGTTAAGAAAACTATATTTTACCAAATATCATTTTTGAGTGAAAATCCAAGACTATCTTATGAAAAATGCATACTAACAACAAAGTTTTTTTAATGAAGAAGACATGGTTATAGCCTATAAAGATGGTTGTTAATCTAAGAAGTCATTTTTAGTGAAAAAGAGAAGGTCATAAGCTACGAAAATTGCTTTTTATCAAAAATTATTTTTGAACAAAAATGCAAGGCTCCCAAAGAAAAATGCATATTAACGAAAATTTTGTTTTGAACAAATAAGGCCAGAATAGAGCCTATGAATGATGATCATTAATCCAAGAAGTCATTTTTAATAAAAAGAGAAGGTTATGGGCTACAAATATTAAACTTTACCAAAAATCACTTTTGAGTGAAAATCCAAGGCTAGTCAATGAAAAATGCCTATTTACGATAAAGGTTATTTTTAACGAAGAAAACATGGTTATAGACTATGAAAGATGGTCATTAATCTAAGAATTTTTAGTTAAAAATAGAAAGTCATAGGTTACGAAAATCGCACTTTACTAAAAATCAATTTTAAACGAAAATCCAATGCCACCTACAAAAATTGCATATTAACGAAAAACTTTATTTTTAACGAATAAAGATAAGGCAATGACTTATGAATGATGGTCACTAATCCAAGAAGTCATTTTTAATGAAAAAGATAAGGCCATAAGATACGAAAATTTCACTTTACCGAAAATTATTTTTGGTTTAAAATCCCTGGCTATAACCTACAAAAAATGTCTATTTACGATAAAGTTTGATTTTAGAGAAGAAAACATGGCTATAACTTATGAAAGACGGTCATTAATCTAAAAGTCAATTTTTGTTAAAAACAGAATGTCATAAGCTACGGAAATTGCACTTTACAAAAAATCAATTTTAAACGAAAATTCAAGGCGCCTACGAAAAATGCACATTAACGTAAAACTTTATTTTTAACGAATAAGACAAGGCAATAACCTATGAAAGATGATCATTTAACCAAGAAGTCATTTTTAATGAAAAAGAGAAGGTCATGGGCTAACAAAATAGCACTTTATCGAAGAAAAAAAATATTTTTGAGTAAAAATCTAAGGCAGCCTATGAAAATAGTCATTAATAAAAGAGTTTATTTATAACGAAAAAGACAAGGCTATAACGTCGGAAAGAAGTCCATTAATCCAAGAAATCATTGTTGATGAGAAATAGAATGTTTGTTGGCCATGGAAATTTCATATTACTAAAAATAATTTTTGAACAGAAATACAATGATATAACCCATGAAAATTGCTCATTAATAAAAATAAAAATAAAGGGATTGTTTTTTTAATTTAATGGATAAGGTTATAGTTTATGAAAAATGATTATTACTCGAAAAAATGAGTTTTGATGAGAAAAATAAGGTTGTAGACTATGGAAAATGCATATTTCCAAAAATCTTTTTTAAGCAAAAATACAAGGCTATAGTCAATGAAGAATTATCATTAATTAAAAAAGTTTGTTTTTAATGAAAAAAGACAATGTTATAACTTATGAAAGATGGTCATTAACCTTAAAAATCACTTTTGATGAGAAAGAGATAGTTGAAGGCTATGGAAAATGCATATTATCAAAAAATCATTTTTGAGAAAATTACGATGTTATATAACGTATGAAAATGGTCATTAATAAAAAAGTTTCGTTATAAAGAAAAAGACAATGTCATAACCTATGAAAGATGCACATTATTCCATTAAATCATTTATGATGAGAAAGAGAATATTGTAGGCTATGAAAAATGCATATTACCAAAAATTATTTTTTAGCAGAAATACAAAATTACAGGCAACAAAAAATGTTCATCGATAAAAAAGTTTGTATTTAACAAAAAAGACAAGGCTATGGTCTTTGAAAGATGATCATTACTCTAAGAAATCATTTTTGATGAGAAAAGGAATGTTGTAGGTTATGAAAAATTCATATTACCAAAAATCATTTTTTAGTAAAAAGGCAAGGTTATAGCTTATGAAAAATGTTCATTAATAAATAAATAAAAACTTGTTTTTAACGAAAAAGATAAGGCTATAGCCTATAAATGATGGTCGTTACTCCAAGAAATCATTTTTAATGAAAATAAGGTTGTAGTTTATGAAAAATGCATATTACAAAAAAGTCATTTTTGAACAAAAATACAATACAGTGATTAATCTAAACAATCATTTTTTAATGAAAAAGGAAATGTTATAAGGGCACCTATAAAAAATGATCATCAATCTAAAAAATCATTTTTATTGGAAAAGAGAAAGGTATAAACTATTAAAAAAATGCATATTATCAAAAATCATTTTTAAGCAAAATTACAAGGCTATATATGACCCATTTAAAATTACTATTAATTAAAAAAAATATTTTTGACAAAAAAGATACCACTATAAACCTAAAAATAAGTTAAATTTTTTTTAAAACCACTTGTTAAAGATTCAAAAGTAAAAATAATTTAAGTTTTTAATATATTCAATATATTAAAATGTTAAAATTTCTCTCTTTAAAATAAACTCTCCTTTTTCTAAGGCACTTGTTCGCAGAAAAATCTTTTAAGTTATGTATTTGAATAGTCAGACACACAAACGCTTATTTTTAGTTACAACTTGGTGTGTTTTGAAGTAACTACGTTCCCGAAGTTCCCATGTTCGTTTTCTTTTCAGGATTTTATATATCTTAACTAAATAAAAAAAAAACATGATGATTATTTAATAATAGATATTTGCAATTATTTAATGAGTGCTCAATATTCTACTTCAAAATTAATGTTTCGCTCACTATTAATAATTAATGTTTCGCTCACTATTAATAATGTCATCTACATCTAAGCTGAAATTTATGCATACAAAAGCGCGCTTGGAAAGAACACCGAGTATGCTTGTTTGAAAAAATAATATACATCAGGATCAGAAACAAATAATCAAATTAACATTTACAAACCAAATAACAAGTTGACAGTAAAAAAAAAAAAAAAAATCTTAGGAACACCTGACCAGACTATGGAAAACTGAAATCTACAGAAATGGGTTGTCCCCCATTAGAAAAATGAGAATGAGAGAATACAAAAAATGAAGGGGACACAGATTGAAGGACAGGGAGAGCATCAGGAAGAGCAATGAACAGATAAATCTTATGGAGTACAGAAACATGGCAGTAAACTCCATGATACATTAGTGTGTGTCCTAATATACAAGGATGAAACTTTAGCCTTACGTGCTACTATGTGATCTGACAGATGAAATCGATTGTGCAGAGACAGATGCGGTTGGGCTGTTAAGTTCTCGCTCCCCAGTTATTTCCTTTGGTTTTCCACTCAGTCTTTCCATAGCATCTTGGCATATTTCATTGAACCATTCGTCTTCAGGCAATTCTCTGGAAACAACAAATGGATATTAGACACCAAAAAAGAGCAAATGCCTTCAATGGCACAACAACGAATAGAAAAAGAAAAGGCAAAAACAGTCAAGAATTGAAACACAGCGGGATCCTCCTGGCCATCACATGATATAAACTCGAAAGACATTTTTTGAACGCCCAAAAACCTGAAATATTTACCCAAGAGAACCAAAAAGAATAACCTGCAAAAAAATTGCTATTATATCTTATGAATTTTTTACAAAAAATATTATCTTCAAAATCTTTTTGGATAAAAGATATATCTTAAGAATGAAAGTGTCTAAAAACAAGAAGGAAAGAAAACCCTAAAATAGTAGTAGTACTACTACTACTAGTTGTAACTTGTAATGAAGAAGTTCAACCACAAAAAGCCACAATAAACATGCATCCATTCAAGTCAATCTGTTAGCCTCTGATACCCTTCTGAAACATGTAACCCTCATAAATAGGAAATCATGACAGTCAGCATTTGATATGGGTAACATAGAAATAGACCTCTAATTTTCTTCTTCGAAGATGACAAGAACATAAAAAATGACGTGCAATTTTTGAATAATCATGAAAGAACTCTTATGTTGACACATGACTGAAATAGACTTGGAGAAGCCTACCTATACGGATCCATCCCTGTTGCCGAAAATGCTGCCATTGCTTTAGATATAATCTCATTGACTATTCGTTGCAAATTTCGTGACAAATACCGACCTTGGGAGGCAAAACATACGACAAACTTCATATCCAAGTAGAACTGCAAAAAGTACCCAAAATATATTACATTGATGTAACTAATGTTGTTCACAAGGTTCCTTCAACTTACATAACATTTATCTTCCTTGCGAGTAAATCATTATAACATATAAGGTAAAGTAGCATTCACTTTCGAAGACTCTAAGAACAATAAATTGAGCGACGTCAGAACATAATCATTTTAAATATAACAAAGTACATAGAAAGTTTCCTAATGAAGTGGGGAAAAGCATTCAAATGTCAATGTTTAAATAATGTGCTCGAACAATGCAGTCTTACATTTCTCCATGGGCTGGATAATTGTACAAGCCCATTGATAGTTAAATAAAGGAACAAAATAGATCTCATACAGAAGCAGCAGCATTTAATGAAAATACGCCACGATTGCATGAGAACCTTTCAATCAAAGAATATAGTAGTTTAAATGATTTTTCTGTTCGAAAAACTGGTTGTTAGAACAGAAGGTCAGTACTTTGATCTCTAGGTGATACAAGACTATCCTTACAAAGATCTACCCTAAAACAACTCTCCCATTCAGATTTGCTTATAAAGTAATCAATTCCTGTCCGTTTTGCAGTAAGGGTTTTAAATTATTACTACACCAACCAAAATTGGAATAAAATTGTAACTGAAATAAGAAATTAATTCCAATTTCATACCTGTTGAAGACCAAGAGGACCTAATGGCCTTGGCCCTTCCTCAATATCATCCCAAAAGCTCTGGTCTTCTGAAAGCCACAACATAACAGTTTCTGTAAGTCTCATCAAAAGCAATGTAGCAAATCTTTCCCTCCCAACAAACATATCTGCTGCTATGTTGGCCATTCTGTTCAGTTTTATGAAAAGTTCCTGGACAATAACAAAATAGTCTCATCAGATCTTGAATAATACTTGCAGTATAGATCTGCAGTGAAGCTAGAAGACAGTTTGTAAAGAAGAGCATTTGTATAACAAAAAGACGGGGAAAAAAAATCCAGTTAAAATATAGATGCAGCATGTGCCATTACAGTTATAAAGAATAATAGCACTCTAATCCTGAACACCATGGTTATAGCTTATAGGAGATGTGTGTCCATGAAATTCAAAAGTAGAAATTGATCTGAATTCTGTTTGATAAGTCAAATTCAGAAGTAAGTTAGCATTAATAATGGGAACATTGCATCAAAGTATGTGAAGATACAAAATAATCATATCTACCTAAGGAAATGGGAGGAGCTGAAATATTTCACGCTTCTACAACTTACATCTGAATATTAATTTATGATCAAGTGGATACAACGTTGACAAAATCATTATCTAAAAACCAGAAGATATAAATAGATATGCAGTCCCCATGTAAAACTCAACCACAATGTTCGTGGACAAAACCTACAGAACATGAACTTATGTGATGATAAGAAGTTGGGGATGAGACACAAAGGTAGTATCAGATTTAAATATTTACTTTTCAAAATACCTGAAAAATCAAAGATGGAAGCCATTCAATTTCATCTGCATTTCCATCCATGTTTATATACATGTCAGCTGTAAGATGACTATCACCATCCTCTGTAAAAATGAGGTCCAAAGCATGTTGACGACAGAATGAATCTTTCAATCTGTCAACCGAACTGACAAGTCGTCTCCTCCATTCTCTTTGTTCAGGATGACGATTTTGCCTGTCTGAGATTCTTCTTCGATTCTCATCCTTGTAGGCAGCCTGATTTATGGGGGACAGCTTCATGGCTGCACGCGGAAGTAGCTCATCTGCTAGTAATGAAGCATTAGCAAGCAATGCAATCTGCTGGGCTTCAGTCTCAGCCATCCGTACAATTTTGTTTCCAGATTCTTCAAAGTTTGCTTCTTCCTCCATTGATCCAGGTAATGCTTTTATGAGCATGCTCACATAAGAGTTAAATACTTGAAACAACCCGTCCAGAGCTTGGCCTCCCAACTGCATACTAAGCAGTGGTCCTACATCCTCAAAGAAGTCCTGTATAAGCATAAACATCCAGTTTAAAGTGAACTGATAATATATAACCATTAGAACTAGATACACAAGAAGCATGGAGGGATTTTTTGAAAATAAAAAATAAAAATGGAGAGAACATAAGAAAAGAGTAAAACAAGATTAATACTTGTGCGTTTGTGTGTTCTTCAGTAAGGCAATTTTTAACTCTATACAAGGTAAAAGTTCAAAAATATTAAGACAAAACTACAATTCTCACCTGGACCATAAAATTGAAGCGATGAGCACTACTTGTAAGTTTATGTTGAAATGCTGTTGTATTACTAATGGATATACTTGAAGGCCTACCACTCTGACGATTAGCCATAGGAGGATACATGAGCACCCAATCATCAGCAGCAGCCAAAGCAGCAGTACTCTCCTGAATTCGTTTCAAATTAGCATCTAATGCTTGTTCAACACTGGGCCTAAAAAGTTTCAAAAGGACAGGACAAAGAGCCAGTCCACGAGATTCTAACAATGAGCAATGACCCAATGCTATTTGAACACACTCAGCAGCAGCTCTTAAACCTCCAGCAGCTGCTGATGAAGCTAATGCATGCCTTTTCACCAGATAAGCAAATGCCTCTGTCTGCTTCGTAGCCCACATCACAAGCTCAGAAGTATAGGCTGGTTCCTCACCAAAAATAGCCAATGAATCACTTGCAGCTTGTGCAATTGCAGAAAATACCAGTTGTGCTAGAGCCGCAGTATATGCTCCCCCATATGATGTGCTTGATGGCCGAAGACTTTGCATGCTATACTGATATCGTTGCAGGTGGGCATTCAGTAGCAAGCTGTGAGCATGGGGACCGTCTCCAAGTCTTTTAAGGGCTGAAATTGATGCACGAAGTTCAGCGCCACGAGTGGAGGGCTGACAAGCAGCTTCAGCAAGCTGATCAGCTAATTTCTGCCTTCGTTCGGTAATGGAATTCTGTAGAGAGAAAAGTAAAGATGGGTTGAGAGATTTCATCTCTTTTGCCTCAGAATATACGCGTACCCCTTCATCAAGAGCAACCAAAGTTTCGTCCACTCGCCTTTCAGCCAAGAGAACATCCAAGAGATCAGGAAACTCAACAAGCCATTTGTCCAGGTCTGATGTCTCCCTATCTTCAGAATTTGGTATAGCATTTTCAGAAAAACCATCATAATTGGAGATAGACAGAGAGTCGATGTGAACTCCCTCTGCCAAACCATGTATCAAGGTAGCTTGGGTAGACAGCAGGTTTCTGATAGATGAAAGCTCCCCCTCCAAATCTGATATCTCCTTAGATGTTCTGTAACATATACATATTGCCAAAAGTTAAAGATGATCAAAAATAAATCAGCTACATATCATGAAAATGGTTTTGTAGTAAGAGACCACTTATATACAAAACACAAATCCATAATACATCATAATTGTCTCTGTAATTTCACTTTGTACCTAACATATTTTTAAGTATTGTCATACATACATACATAAATTGAAAAGTAGAACTAACCGTATGAAAGCTGCATAGTTAGCATAGACACTTCGGCGCATCTCCTCAGCAGAAGCTTTCTTCAAATCCACGAGATATGTACATAATTGCTTTATTTCCTGAATAACAAAGAAAGCACTGTCATAATTGATTTAGGAAATTTAACAACAGACAATATTGAAAGAACAAGAAAACCTTTCTCTGCACAGTGAGAACAAAAAACATCTACTAACAGGTTTTACCGCTAAATGAATAGATGGAAGTAAAATTGTGAGTAACAAACTAAGGGCCCGTTTGGGTACACAAGTTAAAAGGAGTTTATCACAAAAGGAACTTTTGAAAAGTAACTTATGAATAAGTTATTTTGTATTTAAAAACACAATGAAAGAAATTTTTGCTTTAAGTATTTTGAAAAATGCTTTTTGAGAAGTTAGATATTTCAACTTCTAAAAAAAACACTAAAATTGACTTTTTAAGAAGTAATAAGCTAAATAGCCAAACGGGACAGAAATTAAAAATATGACTTCTGACTACTAAAAAGTTTTTAATATAAAAGTCAAAAGTTGTGTTATCCAAATGGGCCCTAAGTGGTCATCATTGTAGGTGTTACTTCTGCTCTCTTATTATTTTGACCTGCTGTGAGCACATTAAAGACATTTCACAACTACACGAAGCATAGATATAAACTGAATAGTGTAAAGAAGGCATGTGTCTGGCCATATAGACCATTAAAGCGGCACAAAAGAAATTAATACAAAATTCCCTTTCCATTAGTAGAATGATTCAATTATCAATAACAAATAATAATATACTCTTATTTTTATGAATAACGGGATTGAATAATGACTGTGTCCCACGTCATCATAACTCAAAAGACTCAAAACGATTATATACCGTAGAGCTCTCCTGTCTTAACTAACTACTACATTTTAGGTGTGGGTGGTCCTCTAGGTTGATAATGCAGTTTAAAATGCCGTTATCAATATCATAAAGAGACAATAAACATTGAAGTATCTACGGCTAAACTTCATGTCTCTAACCGGTTGAACTATCATCATACTGTGTCATCACTAGTTCACCGGCATCATGCAGGTAAGCTTCTATTATTGAGGTATCATTTAATACCCACATATTGTAACATGCCAGTATGCCATACTAGAGAAATAATGGCGCCAACATTTTGGGGAGAAAGGGAAGGGAAAGTTAACTACAAACACGCCAACTTTTTTGTTGTTGGCACATTTTTATCCTGGCAAATACTGAAGTCCGTCTAAAAAACAGGCAGTTTGTTCATGTTAATATTGTCCACAACTTCAGTTCCCTCTCATTTTTTTCAAAACCTTCACTACTCAAACAACGAGAAAAAAACATATTCTTCTCATTTCACTCCGTCCAAGTCTAATCAATAATCATATCCAAACAAGGATCGAAAAAATATGCATTGCATCTTCCCACATTCATTCCTTCTTTAATTCTTTTATCAACCTCGTCAATTCATCCCCAAACAAAACACGAAAGACACACCAAAAATTTTAAAACCGGCGTTTGAACAAAAGAGTCAAATCACAACTACAATCAGTCAACCACAGCTACAAGTAAAATCGGAACTAAATAATCCCAAGCAAGATAAACAACAATTACAGTTTTGAGAGCCGAAAACTAAAAAATTCATCGACGCATCATATAAACACTAATTTGCATAGGAATCGGAGTAGGTAAAATCGAAACAACCAAAAGGAACCATTACCTTATCGCTGAGAGCGCACTTGGACTGAACGTAACCTTCGGCATCGAATTTATCAGACTTGAATGGATTGAGACCTTCCTCGAGCTTGGGTCCGTTCTCCTTCGCGCTCGCGGGCGTGCCTCTTGACCGAGAAGTCTTCCCCGTAGCCATAGTAACCACCGCAGAGAATTCGGAGACACGAAGAAGAGATCAGCGAAATTTAGGGTTCGAAATTCTCACGCAAACCCTGAAAATGTCTAGATCCACGCGCGAATCTAGAAACAGCGATTTCTAGCTAGCAAATACAACATGCAAGCTGAACACAAAGCTTCTCTGTGTGTATGTGCTGCGAAGCACAGAAGAGAGAGAAAAAGAAGAGAGAGGAGGAGAAAGTGGAGGTTGGTTAGAGAGAAGAAGAGGATCGCTACGAAAGCGGTGATGGGTAAGAGAGAGAAAGTGAAGCACACCTTCCTTCCCCCTCTCTCTCTCTCTCCAGTCCTCGCTTTTCTTAACTGTTTTCTTTCTTTCCTTTTCCTCCTTCTACTTTTTCGTTTTTTGGTTTTTTTATTTTTTATTTTTATTTTTTTGCTCCCTCCCAACTAATTCAACTAATAACTTGCTTGTGTTGTGGGAATGATTTTTTCTTGTTTGTTTTTACCTGACAATGATGCATCCTTTGCAACAAAAGTGGGTGCTAAAGTTTTTCTCTATTAATATTGTTATCATGTGAAAGCAGAATTTGGTAAACTAAAGCTTCATCAATCTAATTGATAGGTGTTACAGTGAGCGAAAGGAATTTAAATCTCTTGAGCATATAATCCTAAGTGTAATCTCAAGATTCATGGATATAAAAAAAAACACACACACACACAGAATTTTCACATACATTTGACCGTACCATAAAAAAAAAAGTTTATTAAGCCTATATCTATTTCCTTTAAGTAAAATTTTGGATTATTGTATAAGAATGAAAAATTATCACCAAAAATATTTATCTCTAATGGACTAACATTGCTTATCTAAAAATGAATTGTTCACATAAGGTGATACCTTAGTGAGTAAACTTTACGTTTATTGAGTTATCATAATAACATAAGTATTTCTTTAATTTTATTTTTCAGTCTTAAAATGTTGATACATTATTGTAACACATTATATTATAGTTGTCTAGCATTGTTGATTTGATAATAATATATTTGATAATGATGTGATCATTGTTTATTTGCTTGATGATTAAGAAATTGGCAAGCATGCAAACTTTGGGAATAATAACCTATGAAAAGTGGTTACTATTGAAAATGAAAAATGTCTATTAACCAAAAAAAAATCTTTTTAACCAAAAAGTCGGAAGGTTATATGCTATAAAAAATATCTATTAACTAAAAGTTCATTTTTAACTAAAAAAAAAACTAAAGTTATAGGCGGTAAAAAATGTTCGATAAGCAAAAAATCTTTTTTAATTGAAAAGATAAGGTTTTTTTTTTCATGCACAATCAAGATGTCCATTAGTGCAAGCCTGGTGAATAATCTCTTCACTGACTTGTAGACACCTTTAAAAATAGAACAATTAGCTTGAGAATTTAAAGTTATTTTATATTGAAAGTTAATGATCGAAATGCTCATTAATCAAAAAATGCTATGGCTTTTGAATATGTACATTAACCAAAAATTCTTTTTAAAATTTAAAAAGAAAGGCTATGGGCTTTCTATAACGTTCATTGAAAAAATACGAAGTTACAATACAAACTATAAAAAATGTCTATTAACTCGATAACCTGAACTAAACTAACTCGATCACTGGTTTAGTTAAGATTTGAAGGGCCAGCAACATGATAAGAAAAGAGAAGTATTGGTTGAAGGCAAAATTTTAAAATGTAATCACATTTTAAAAGTATTTTGCCTGATGCTTCACAACCATATTTATAAATAAGGTGCTTCAAAGCCTTTGCCCACGACCCGATAGTATGATTGAGAAAAACCTATTTCATTTATTTCCTACCATAAACAACCTTCAGTTTTAGCTTATCACATTTAAAAAGGTGCAAGTCCCTAATCAAACTCCAGACCTTAACCGACAAACCAATAAAGAATAGAGAGTAGGCTGAAGCTAATACTATAATTCCATTAGTAGATGAGTTAAAACGATAAACTGTAGTGACCATGGCAGAAGAAATTTAAGGCACTACATCATATATAGTCAACACGTATATCGGGTTTAAGCTTTAGTTTAATCAACAGACGCAAGCTCATCCTTCTCTTCCTTCCCTTAAGCAATGCAAACACCAAAAGCCAAAGCAGAATAATCTCGAGCTCATTCCAGTGAACTTCATGTTAGTACGCCATCACAAACCTGACGTCAATTGGCCATACAAGTACGTGCCAGATTACTCTCAATACGAAAACAAACTTAAAAGCACAACATTGATAGGTTTGCGGATTCTTGTAGGCACTAATTTCGTCCTGGTAACGTTTTTTAATCAGCATGAGCTTTAGCCTCTGCTGTTGCATTCAACAGGTAAAGTAATAAGAAACTTGGTCGCAACACCTGGTAAGCGTGACACTAAGAGAAGTGCATGATACAATTAATCAGCCATACCTGACATCCTTTTCCATTTCCTTCCTTCCTATCACTCTTCCCACATCGGTAAATGAAATTCCAGGATTAGTTTTCTTTAGATTCTGCCATCGAAAGAACAATAGTCACAACCAAGATAGCTATAGAAATTTTTTAGCTAAATGTCATATTTGCCCACAACATAAACAATAGAACAAGACATCCTAAATCTCACTTGCATTAATTACAGGTTTGCACAAGATCACAGATTATCTAGAACCAAGCCTCATAACATCATCTTTACAGACCCAGCAACATGAAAACTTCCTCCCCAAAATATCTAGTAGAGCAAAATCAACTATAGAAACCTACTTGAACGAACTACCAATGGTAAACCCAAACTCAGGAAGGCTAGGTAGCCATGCGGAAGGGAAGTTGAGATACTCCCACCCGCATCCCCCAAACCAAAATCCAAAAGCACCCTGCAGAATATGTATGACAGAACAAAGTACCTCTCTTTCTGTTTCAGAAAAGAACATGAAACCAGCATTTGGGTCCTTTTCCTTTTGTTTTTTTCCCTTTTCGATCTTCACCAGCAGCTTTTGCTTTCCTCTTAGAAGTTGATTCCTTGGAAGACAGTTCCTTCTTTGATTCCTTTTTGGTATGCTTCTGAAAATTGGCCATATCATTGAGGTGTCAAATACACTAAAGATTTAAGGAATAGAGAGAAGGAACTATATAATCAGATTATGCCACAAGACAACTAAGGCAAATGAAGACAAATCACTTGCCTCTTTCTCATCACCACTGTCACTGGCATCATCTTCTTTGTCAGCACTAATTAAGATATACAGAAGCAACCAATCCTGCCACTAGCATGTACATAACATGTGCCTCTAGCATACATAATAGTAAGCAAAATAGACAACAAAAGAAACCAAAAAGGATTTTAAAAAATTAAACAGGAATAGTGTACAATGCGATATATATAAAAAAAAAAAAAGAAGAAGATAATATTGTGTGTATGACCCAAATGCTGTAAACCATTATGTAAACCCATAATTTACATAATGAAACCAAATGCAGCATATACATACACAAATTTTATCTATATATATGCACAATTTTTTTTAAATATTAAACCAAATCAAATTAGATTTGTGACAGATTAAAAAAACAATAAGTAACTATCGCACACTCTCTCTATTCTCCCATTTATACTCTAAGCGTGTGGACACATTCTCTGTCATGCACAAACATTTTAAAGCATATTTGCAAACTTTTAAACTAACGTGTATAAACTTTTCAACATTCAGAAACAAGAAAATATGATGAAAATGTAAACGAAAACAAAGATGAATAAGAAAACTTTGTATCCAAAAACTCCTACTAATGCCATCTTCTCCCCTAAACCGTAAAAGAGATGAGAGAAATAAATGATGCGGAACAAAGGAAATGGCTCCTCAAATGTGCAAGTTGCAGTTTAGAAGTTAAAGTGCATGTATGGACACGAGTGATTGGTTATCAAATAGTAGTGACAGCTTTTTTTTTTAATTAAGATTGTTTAAAAAATAATTATGTGCATTTATCATCACTGTTGATTACTTTTTAACAATTAAGATGTGTATACTTTAGTCTCTAAAGTGCGAGCCCAACCTCAGAACAAAACCCTAAGATTCGCTCATGAAGGCTAGTTTGGATTATATATTTCTTTTAATATTTTTTATTTAATAAACGATAAAATTTTAATATTATACTATATTTAGTAGACATTAATTTGTATCCACTTATTGTCTTCTAATCATGTGTTGTTATTTGTAAGACTTTTGATTTAATGAAAGGGAAACTCAATTAATTTTGTTTATATATCAACATACAATTAAATAATTATGTAAAACATTTTTATACTGTCAATAGATACAAATTAATCTTTTTAGGATAACATTGTACAAAATCACATAAGATATAATATAATATAATATTAATCTAATTTTATAACTAATAATTTTAGTTAAAGAAAATATTTAAGGAAAGATAAAATAATTATAAAAGAGTTAATTATATTTATTACCAATATTTAATAAATTTTTTACTAAAAAATTTGACTTATACAAATAATAATATTTCCTAGTTATTCAAAATTAAATTTAATTAGAAATATTAATATATAAATAAAACAATTATTTTAATTATGGTGCAATATTATTTCTTATTTTAATGCAGGCATTTTTCTAAGTCTATAGTCTAACGAAGCACTTATTTGGTCTCCCAACTTTTTCTAATTGTCCTACTTAATCCTCCAACAAAATCAAGTCTCTCCTTAGTCTCCAAGCTTTACAATTGTTGCCCTCATTAGTTCTTCCAATCAAGTTACCCAATACCTATGTGACACGTAACTCCATTTGCGAGTTCATCTTTCTCCTAATCATTATCGACCACGCCTCTCTCCTCTCTCCTCTCTCCTCTCTCTTACGCATCAAGACTCCCCCATCCATTAAACTAAATGACGCCATTTTGCCCTAACCCCAAAATGCTTGTTTTCATCCACTGAGAAATAATAAACATCATCCATCATCTTCATATGATTTTTTTTTTTAAATTTCTGCAACACGCCACTCCACACCACTTTTTAGTCTCTACTAATTATATTAAAGTGTTTTAAATTCCTTAATAATTTGTTAAACTATTAAATGTTAAACTAATTCTCAAGTCCTCTTTTTGGTCATAATTAATTCAACATTTGTCAAACACGTCATAATTTGACCCAAAAAAAACATGCATGAAAATATTAAAAACATTTGACAAAAAAAATCTTAAAAACATATTATAATCAGTCACACAGACAAATCAACGTTAACTATTTCATCACTCGAAAGAATCTAGCTAACTCTCCCTCCTACTCTTTCATTTTAAATTTAGATTTCCTTATCCTTTAACCTAACTTTTTATGTACCTCATTATTGTGATGACATTAGGAAAAAAAAAAGAGGCGTCTCGGCGAGACGTATAATCATCTCGCGCGAGACGATAGTTAGGGAAGGCAAAAGTGGTTTATGGGGCTCATCTAGCGTGAGATGATGTTTGCACGGGGTCATCTCGCGTTAGATGAGGGTGAGAATTTGTCCCACTTCGGTTAGTGATGTAGAAGGGGGGTTTCCTCCTCCCGTATATATAAAGGCTTCTCGTGAGTGTTTACACTTGCTAATTCACTCTAAGAGCTTGAGAGGTCACACTTTTGTGAGACTTTTTACTTCAGTTATATTTTTATTCTTTTCTCCCTCTCGTCTTCCGTTCGTGGGGAAGCAGTGACTCCACGTAGGGTGTCTAAAGCTCTCAATGCTCCTTAGCGGTCAGCCATGTTAAGGTGAGTGACTTTCTTCACGGTCTATTTTAGACCATGTATTTTATTTAAAGTTATTTATTTATTTATTTATTTTAGCATTATTTTATTTATGCATGTTTTATAAAATCCTAAAAGGTAGAATTTATTATTTTATTTTAAGCATTTACGAAGTTAGTTATCATTATGAATTCTTTTATTTAATTAAGTTATTTTCTTAAGAATATTTATTTAGAAACTCTTTATTTAAGAAATAGACATTTACGAAGCTATTTTAGAAAATCATGAAACTATTTTAGAATTACATGGGACCACATGTTATATGCATTAAATAAATTCATATTGCATTAGCTCTACGAAACCTATTGTACCTGTACTTTTCTTTTTCATATAATGGAAAATCTCATAGGCAATCAAAGCATTATCAGTAATAAGTCATCCCGGTACAAATGCACTTTGGTAAGGCCCTACAATAATAGGTAAAATAAATGTCAACCTATTTATAATTTTTGTGATAATTTTAAATAAAATATTACATGGAGAAATAGGCCGAAATTCTTTTGTATACTTTGATTTTTTTTTACCTTTGGAATCAGGCAGAGATAGGTGTAGTTGACGTCTTCTAAGCTATCCCCATGGTTGAGGACATTCAACACCTTTCTTATGACTTCTTCCCCAATCATGTGCCAATATTGATGATAAAACAATGCTGAAATACCATTTGGCCCGGGTGTTTTTGTAAGGTGCATTTGAAACAATGTTGTTTTTACCTCTTCGTTCGTGAAAGGAGCTACCAAAAAAAGATAAAGGTCTTAAGACACCCAACCTTCCACCAGCCCTAGGATCTCCTCACCTTCAAACACCTTCCCTGCTTCAAAAAGATCCACAAAGAAAGTTGTTATCACATTTGCCACCTCTATCTCCTTATGGTACTGGATATCATTTTCATCCATAATATTATCTACCCAGCTTCTTCCTCTTCGTTGAGTCGCTTTTTGTTGAAAGAAATGGTTGTTTCTATCGCCATTAGAGAGCCAACTTGCTTGGGACCTCTCAAACCACCATGCTCTTCTCAAGCCAAGAGTTCATCAAGATCGTGAGATAATTTCCTGATCAGTGCTACGTTCTCTTCAGTCTTCTCTAATCCTTCATTAGCCTCCAATTCTGTTTGTTTTGATTTTATCTTGCACCCACTATTTCCAAAATGGACCCTTCCCCATTCATCTAGCTCTTCCAAGAATCAGCTCAATCTTGCTTATGCTTCCACTAGGTTACCTTCCCAAACATATTTCACAATTTCTTCACAATTGGACTCAGTGGCCCATATCTATTCAAACCAAACAAGACATTGGGGTTTTCGTTGTCTTACCATCTTCTTCTCCAATGATATCACCAGCAACTTATGATCAAAGTTGTACCTTGAGAGATATATGCACTCCCCATCAGGAAATGAGTTCACTCGTGATGATGTTCCGAGGCACCTATCTAACCTTAATATTGTGCTCCGCAACTTGACCATTCCACCAGGACATGGTGTTACCCACAACTTGTAAATCTACCGGCCTACAACACTCCATCGCTTCTCTAAAAGCATCTGTGTGAGCTTGTGGTGGTGGATTTCCTCTTTTTCTCTCCTCAACCATCAACATTAAATTAAAATACCCAAAAATAACCCAACACTCCACCTAGCTACCAGCTAACCGTCGAATGAGCCTTCGTGTTTGTGTTTTATTTGCATTTTTCGTGTAACTATATATATTTGTAGCCCTCCATGAGAAATCATAGTCCTTCTCCTTTACCTAAACATCCATATGGTTGAGCGAAAAGAACACAACGTGATAGCGATAAAGTTTTCCCACAGTAACACTAGATCACCCGCCCTCTCTTTCCCTTCTCTTCCACAGTCCACTGCTACAATGTTTGATTCCTCTAATATTACATGGAAAATTAATCTTAGAGACTTTTCTTCTTGTTTCCATCAAGAAAACAAGATTGGGAACTTGTCTTTGGATGAACTTCTTCAAAGCTCGTACTGCTCCTAGGTTCCCAAGCCCATGACAGTTCTAACTTAGGATCTTCATGGCTCTCAGCAGGGCTGGTTGTAACACTCTAGTTAGCTACTTACGCTTAAGTCGTAAGTAATACTTATTAGTTTGTTACTTCTCGGTTGAATTACTTTTAAACTTACTTTTGAAAGTAAAATTGTTATAAAAATATGAATCAATTTAAAACTTTTCTTTATTTTACAAAATCTTAGTTATGAAAACATGAGCCATACTAGTGTCACAATGAATCATACTAACTAAGGAAATTTGTACACTAGAGAGGGACATTTCAAAGACTTAATTAACATACATTCATTATCATTCATACACACCAAGTGGTCCAGGGTTTACATGCGTCACAAATAATTATATACACATATATACTTCAAGTATAGCTATGCGCGGGACCTGTGGTGTAGCTAGCCCTACTATCCCATGCAGCGAAAGAAAATAACATATACAAATATGTGGGCCTAGTTCTAATGGTCCATCTAATCACCACGATAGTTGTCCACCATGCATAAGGTTCAAAACTTGGAAGTAATGCTCCCCATTTCTACTGTTGTCAAAGGTTGACTTTGTAGTCGCGTCTGCTCAGTGACTTCCCGTCCTACGATCTTTAGCATCCTCATCTGAGGCCCTTGAAAAAGGAGTCATCTCTCACATTCGCGTGTAGGTTTCGGACTCTGCGGCTCCTCCACAACATTCCATGTTGTCCTAGAACCATAAGTAAATGGGGGTGAGAACTTATGTCCTCAATGGGAATCCTATAGGAACGACCTTTTATTTATATTCACTTATAATTCCGCCGCTCAGGTGGTCTCTAAGTTATAAATAAATGAAAAACTAAGACGCCCTACTTCATTTTAGTCCATACTATCACGTCTACTCGTACTTTACAGAAACTTGAATGGAATAACCGTGATACCGAATCACATTGTGTTTGTCCTATGGTATAAACATATATCTTTATTGAACTTATACTTTTCACATCTGAAATTCATGAATACCAAGCATGCGGGGGCTAATGGGGGTCCTCTTATGCGCCCGTCAGGGTTTCCATCGAGGTACATCCTCCTTTTCCTCCATGTACCCATCAGGTGACCGTCGCAACCATCATAATGCATCCTTCTTTTCCTTAGATTGAGCTCAGACCAGATATGGTTGCGACCCACTGACGCATTTAGCATAAAACATGTAACCACCCCCTGTGAGGTGGTGAGGGGATGCCCTATGACATGCCGGAGGTGTTAATCTTGTTTTCTTAACGTAACCATCCCCTGTGAGATGGTAAAGGGCTATCGAATGACGTGTCAAAAGGAAAATTTCCTAATCAACTTCTAATTATCCATCCCATATCAGATGTTGAAGGGACTGCCCTTACATAACCGCTTCCCGTGTCATATCGGACGTTGTAGGAATTCGCCACCATGTGACTGCCTTGCCGCCACATATCGGACATTGAATGGATCTGCCACCATGTGCCCGCCTTACTGCCAGATATTGGACGTTGAAAGGGTTACAGAGAAGGGGATTTTCAGACCATCCTCTATGTAAACATTTCCTAGGGTACGTCGAACCAATTTGGCCGAAACCCACCTAAAGTCTCATTCAATTCTAAGGTTCATTTATTATCTTTTTAACTTTAGCGTTTGACATTCTAGCAATTTAATCCAAGGTCACCCTAACTCTCCTAGTTGACAACCCTTAGTTCCTCATGATGCATGTTAACATACAAATAAAGCATATAACAAGTACACAGTCATATAATTCAAACATAAAATCTTACAAATTTCTACAACTGCATACACAAACATACAACAGGGAAGGTTTGTAAGTTTCACTTGATCGTCTCTTTTACGACGAGGAAACTCCTAATTTGGAATACTTTGATTTACTTTATTTCTCCTTAACTTGGTTGTCATAACCATCTTTTGAAATTCCTAATTACCCCTCAAAATTTACATAATCTTCTCGTTCCCCAAAGTTCTCGATTTCTTGAAAATTTTAGTTATCAAAAATCCAAAGGGCCCAAGACTCCACCTCAAGGTTTTTGATAGCCCTGAACTCATTTTTCATAGTAATAAATCCAAATTTTTAACCCAATTTCTCAAAATTTCAATTTCACCCTTTTTACACCCAAAACGCCGTTTTACCAGAAATTTCTGATTTTCTTCGAATTTGTAGTTATCAAAAACACAAAGGGCCCAAGACTCCACCCCAAAGTTTTTGATAGCTTTAAAATCATTTTTCATATATACAAACCCAGATTTTCAATCCAAAACTCCAAAATTCCAGTTTTTCCCTTTTTGCCCAAAAACGTCATTTTACTCAGTTTACTCGAAAAATTTGTCGAGGGCTCTAAAAATTTTAAAACTTAACACCCCCACTCAATTTTTTGTGTAGATTTTAAAAACGAGGTTAGTTTTTCATATTGAAAACCCCTTCATACAAAGTACCCCAAAAACCGAACAGCTCCCACAAATTTCCCAAAATTTCTCTAACACTCCTAGCATGCATTTCTCTAATCAATTTCCTCAACCAAGACCAAATCAAAGCATTCAAACACAGCCTTCAAAAATGAATACAGTTCAGATTTCAATAACAAACAATTTAGAGAAAAAGATCATGGAAACTTAGCCTTCCTCCTGAAGGCGAAACCGGTTGCTTGCGGCCTGCGGGGACAGGAAACCCACCTAAAGCTCACAAACTTCCTTGCTTTCCCCTTTCCTTTAAGACCCCTCTTAGCTTGCTGAATTCCAAAGATAATCTACAGGAATGATGATGAAGGAGATGAAGGAGAATTTGTCCTTGCTAGGGGATGAGTCGAATGGAGAGGCAATGGTGGCCGTTGGTGCATGCATGACGGTTTTGCCCTCAACGGCGCCGACGACTTGGATAAAGATGATGGCAGCTTGGATGATGAAAACTATGGTGAGGAAAGAATGATTATGATGAGGATGAAGAGGATGAGTTGGTGATGAAGAGATGATGATGAAAATGGGAACGATGGTTGCGTTGGGGAGCTAGATGTGGTGGCTATGGAGGATGGCAAAGCTTTAAAGATGATGGCCCCCATGGTGGCGGTCATGGGTGATGAATGGGGCAGGGTGGAGCGGTGCATTTCAGCTGAAGGAGAGGAGAATAAAAGGAGCTGAATGAGTTTAGAGAGAAAGTGGTTTAATAATGTTTGTGTTTTTGCAATATTTCCTTGTTTGCTTTTGTAAGTGATTGCTTTGGTAATTAAGGCAAATTGCCTTCAGATTTTGTAACCTGGTCGTGTGGCCATGTGGAATGTGGCTCACATGTGTGATGTCACGTGTCATGCCATGTGTCGTCATGCATGTGTAATGATCGATGGGGTGTCCCATAAGTTTTCAGGAGCAATTTGGGTCATTTTGGGGTCCAAAAAAAAGGCATTTTGATCCCAAAAAATTAAAATTAATTTAAAGTAGGTAAAATTATTTATTTTCCTTCAAAAAGGGATTAAAAACTCATATTTGGAATTAAAAAGACCTCATATGAAAAAGGAAATGATCATCGGGCTCTAAAGACCACGCGCAACACTACAACGGTTACCCGCGTGAGAAAAGAACACAATTTTTTCTGGAATGACTCTAAGGTGAAATAAGGGTGTTGAAGAATCTTGGAATGACATGTGAATCTACTCCAAGGCATTCCTTGGTAATTTAGGCACAAATGTATGGTTACTAAGGCCATCGATTGGCCAACGAGGCTCACAAGGGTTTATCTAGCAACTAGAGTCTCAAGGAAATATTTTTCGCCTTTACTAAATACCCGGTTGACCTCTTAGTAACTTGAATAAGCCTCCCAAGATATAATTTTGATGACGTGAGAGGTGTCGAATGAATTCATGAATGTTTCTCAATTCAGCGGATTTTCGTTCCAATAACAGGGAAATTGCGACGTAAGTTTTCGGATGCGTGGGCATCACTAAATAAAAGGAAAGTAGGCAAACTGTGGTTTCATTTATTACAAGGACTATGACCGTATGTGTGTTTTCTTTCAAATCTCTGATTTTTGAGAGAGTTGGAGTTTGTCACCGTGTGGTGAAGAAGTGATGATGACACGTCACACACGTGGGTTCGGTACGTGATTCGTCAAGGAAAAGAAGAGTTCTCTTGAGGATTTTCTTCAAAAGAAAGGAAGTGACAGTGGGAGCTAGAAGGATAAGAAAGTGAGGGATGGATGGTGAATACGTGGATGGAGTTGTGAACGTGTCAGTGAAGGAAATACAAGATTTCCATTGAGAATTTGGCTTGTAGTCGACGTAAGGAAAAGTTCTCAGTTAAGTTTGGTGAGGCTTAGAGAATTAGTTCCTTTAGTGATCTTCACACCATTTCAACATAGAATGATGAATGAGAAATGAATAAGGTGGTGACTTGGAGGCGTGAGCTAAAGAAAGAATAAGAAGGTTTTCAAGAGACGACTTGGAAACTTAAAGAATTTTCAGAGGACAACTTAAGGGGAAACTTGTTTCCTTTCATGGTAATTGTCTTTGAATGGCTGAGTCTAGGGCTTCTAACTTTCAAGGGAAACTAAAATGTATTTGAGGGAAAGAGCTTGTAGAGGCATTCATATTTTTCTCTCGATGGGTTTTGCCTTTACAGAGGTGAGAGAGAATCAATGTGTGAATGGAAGGAAAGAAAAGAAAATCACTTGGATTCGTGAATGAAAAGGTCTTAACTTTCCAAGTGAAATATGGAAAATTACTAGGCATGATTACTCTTTTAAAAAAGGTGGCGACACACACATAGCCGAATAGCCAAGTGTCTTGGGAAAAAAGCATTCTTAGACAATGCTCAGAATAGCGAGAAAAAGTGGAGTATTACACTGGTCACTATGGCTGTCAAAACGGGCGGCCCCGCCCATTTAGGCCCGGCCCGTGGGCCTAAACGGGTCGGGCCAAAAATATGCATATTTTTAGGGTTCGGCTCGTTTATGGTCAATCCGCGGGCCTAAACGGGCCGCCCGCTAGCCCGTTTATTTTTTTTAATCAAAAAATTCAAAAAAAGTTCAAATTTTTTTTTTAAATTAAAAAAAATTTCACGGGCTTACGGGCCGGGCTTAAACGGGCCGGTCCAATTTTTTTTCAAATTTTTACAGGCTTATTTTTTACATGTAAAGTTCATCCATTTAATCAGGTAAATGGACCGGACCCATTTTGACAGCCCTACTGGTCACTAGCCTCTGCCAATTTTTCTTCAACTTCCATGCAAATCTTCTCCCCCGTCATCCCCTCTATAGTCAATATCCATTATGCCACTGACTATTCTCTTCTTCCCTGTCCACTCTTCCTCCCCTTCCTCTCCCACCTTCGCCCTCTCTCTATCTGCATTCCCCAAACACCTCAATTTTCTAGCTTTTAGGGAGCTTGTTGAGAGTTTTTCAGTAGTGATGTCTCCTTAACTCAATCATCATCCAGCACCTTTTCTCCTTCCTCTTTCTTCTTCTCCCGTTCCCCTTTTCCTTCTCCACTTTCCTCGCTCTTGTCCTCCCGTGCTTCACTTCCAACATCATTCTTTCAATGTCATTCTTGATTGGGATTCATTTTCGTCATATATATTAACCTTCTGGATCTCTACCATTTGATGTTCATTGGGCATAATATCGTTCTGGGTGATTGTCTCTTGCACCCCATTCTCCACAGTAGCCACCGAGAGGGTCGTCGTCTTTTTCCTCATGGTCATACGTTCGAACTTCTTTAGAACTTCGTTAGTGATATGTTTGTTCCCCTTCTCTCTCCTTTTATACCTAACCTAGTTCCTCCTTATTTCCCCCACCCCTCATTTCTTCTCTTTGTAATAATTCTTCGGCTGATGGTCCTTGCTCTAATATCCGAACCAAGAAGCATCTTCTTCCCCTCTTCCTCTCCCTCCCCCTCCTTAGCAACCCTACAAAACACCTCATCATGTCCAACTACTCAACACTGATAACACACTTGGGGAAGCCTCTCATATTTGAAATCTATCCAGAAAACACCATCACTCGGACTTCCAGCTAGTGTTCTTTTTTTCATTGGTTTCATGATGGGATGTCAGAATAGGATTTTTAGGGTTTGGCCTCCTGCCACCCCTAGGATCAAACAATGCGACATCTACCACCTCTCCCAGGTAGACTCCACTTTCTGTCCCATTGTTGGTATTGTTTTTCAGTGACTTGGAAGCCCTGCCAGTTATGCCCAAATCTCCATCGATTCAAATTTCAAGTCTTGGGGCTCCCACTCTACACCACTGTTGAAACATCACCCAAGAATTGTGAAACATTTATGGGCTCCTCTTCAGCACCCGTGTTAGCTCTTCTTCCTTTTTGAAATAAATCTGGTAGAGTTTATCTCCCAAATCCTCGAATCGGATCTCCTTGGCAAAATTCTAGATGCTTGTCATGGCCATCTAGAAGCTCGACAGATTGATTGGTTTCTCCATTATGATCCTCGCGACCAAGCTCCTCTCGTACTGTTCAATTTCCTGGACTACGTCTTCATCATAGTAAATGACAATCTAATCATCTTCTTCCTCCGCAAACACCTCCTCCTCCTCCTCATGGACCTGGACTGGTTCCTCAACGTTTTCCATCTCCACTGATCTCTTCTCACACGAAAAAGAGAGGGGCGGGGGGGGAGGGGGA
This sequence comes from Nissolia schottii, assembly GCA_003254905.1. Classification (NCBI taxonomy): domain Eukaryota; kingdom Viridiplantae; phylum Streptophyta; class Magnoliopsida; order Fabales; family Fabaceae; genus Nissolia; species Nissolia schottii. The sequence continues at coordinate 341,112 of QANU01074319.1, read as the reverse complement.
CACAACCAGAAAATACAAAACTTTGATCCGATGGCTCTAGCTACGACAAGACACGGACTAAAACACTACGCACACCTAAAAAACTCTAACACGGCATTTTCGGCGCACGAGGACCTTTTTATATTCATTTCAACATATTCTCAAATCAAAAAGGATGATAAATATTTTTATTAAAGTAAATAACCGAAAAGCTATAAAATACAAACACTTGAAATAATGGACATTATCTACACGCCATTTTTTTCAATCTAAGTTATTTTCTTTAGTATTTTACCAGCCACCAATGCTTATTTTGTAAGCTATTGTTTTGACAATTGACCATATAAAAAGCATTTGTTTAGAAACAACAACAATCAAAAAGAAGCTAGAAACACGACATTAGCACTTGGGAAGCATGTCATTGCAATTACTCCTAATCCGAAAGTTGTTCTGTTATTTGACTTGGTGAATTTACGTTAGAAATTTATTCAAGAAAGGAACACCTTTCCAAATGGCAATTCCGTAGCTGTAAGTTGCTACATATGATTTGGCCGTTGGTGAATAAGCAACAAGCTGGATGCACCAGGAAAATCTACCATTAGCCATAGAAATTATTTTGCCTGCTATTAAAATTTGACATGCCAACCAACAATGTGGCTACATGACTACTGACAGCTTCACTGGATTTAGGGTACTTTCGCTGTGATCCCTCACTATATCACATTGGATTAAGATCCTCAAGTTCATTTTGAACATAACCCTATCATGTTACTAGATAAACTCATAAACACAAATACTTTAAATAAGGGAAGTCCTCTTACAATTTTAAGGTTTAGGGTTTAAGAGTGTTTTAACATGAGGTACCAAGTTTTAACACGCGAATCCTAATCCATATCATGTTTTCCCTTCTTCCCGAATTACACAAGTGAAATTCCCACCAGCTTTCATAATCCAACAAGTCATAAACAATTTCCAACTTTTCATGAGGGACCAAGTTTTATCTTTGAATATGTGCCGGTGCTTCATCAAACATCATCCACAGGACAAATGTGCTTATAACCTTGCATATATTTAAGAGTGGTCATAGACAAAACATACATGCTTTTAAACCCATGCTTTCAATATAAAGTCCAAGCAACAAACTAAGAAAGGGGCATTGTTATTTACCGTATACCTTGAAGCAGAAGAAAGTCACACAGCCACTCGTCATCAAGTTTAAAATCAAAAGTTTACACTTGAATTATTACAAGATTAACCATACAAATCCAAAACTCAGTTCATGAACTATGTCATGGACAGAAAAATAAACAGAGGAGTTGTTAAACATAGGAAAGCACAGGAAGTTTCAACATGACAAATAACTTCCAGCTCTAAAGATTTATGCATGAATAGCTTCTCCGATATTTCCGGATCAATGATCTGGGGTATCTGAACGAATAGCTGATTAAAAAAAAAAAAAACAATAGAACACTTTGATCAGAATACAGCCAATACAAAACCACATAAACTTCACATTAACTGCAAATTATTTTTGAAAACTAATATAAAAAAGCAATTTACTCGAACAACTATTGTGAACAGGCAAAATATGTTTCACACCCATCCACCCTCTTCAAAAATCAAATCAATTAAGAGGCACATGTAGACACTCTTGTTACATCAAAGTAGAGGCTATCATTCATGAGCAATGCACATAGAATTCAGCACAAAATTAGTGACAAAAGCCAGAAAACCATATCAAAATAGTTTACAGTTAAATAAAAATGCAAAAGCAGAAGGGACTACATAAATGAAACAATCGCTTTTGCATGATTGATGCTCCATGGCCAATAACACTCGTATTACCCTAATAATAACATTGCAACATAAGATAACGCTTCATCATAGACAAGTTTTGTGAGGAACCTAAAAACCCTAAAATTCGGAATTAGGGACCGAAACACAGAGTTGAAATCAAAATTGCCGATTAGCAAAGCAATAATAGAATCGCGCGAGGCTTAGCAGCGTGCAACATTCCAATCGTGAACAGATCTAATCATATTCGGTATCACCCTAAATAAATGGATCACTAAACAGAAAGAGAGAGAGAGAGAGAGAGAGAGAGAGAGAGATCTCAGAACGATAAGCACAACGAAAGAGAAGAAAAGAATAGAAGAGAGAGAGAGAGAGAGAGAGAGAGGGAAATCGCATACTAGGTTTTTCAGGCTTGCCGTCGATCCATTTGGAGACGGAGAAATGGACCTTCTCGCGAGAGACGGCTTCGGCCTTGAAGGGTTCCTTGAGGCAGTTCCTGACGAGGTTCGCGCATATGTTGGAGTACGTTATGTAGGTCATCCCCGCCGCCCTCCAAAACGGCACCGCTCCTCCTGCTCCGCTCATTCTTCCCTTCTCCCTTACTCTCTCCCCAATTACAAACGAGACTGATGATGATGATGATGATTCTTACGGCTTCTGCTACACAAATCTCAACCCCTCCTCTCTTCACCCTATCACAGTATGGACTATGGACTATTCTGTTTGGGCTCTAAGCCCATTGGGCCTCTTTCCTGTCTTTTCTTTATTAAGTGTATGGATGGGTTGGGCTGGGCATAGGCAGAGCCCATTCTCCAATACGAAAAAAATGTATGTATGTATTATTTGATGCAATTGTTTGACAAAATCACAGCGGAGATAATTGCGTACACAAGGTCTCGATCCTGAGAGTCGCTTACCACTTGGATCAACTCCCGTTGGTTCTTCTCATTGTTTCTGATTCTATCAAAAGCAATACGGACATGCTTATTATAAATTTTTTTTTAAAAATGATTATTTTCTAATTTTACTTCTTTTAATAAGCACAAACAAATAACACAAAATGTAAAAGAAATACTATTTGTATTAAAAAAAAGATGTGTTTTCCATGTTTCAAAAGAACAAACAAATGCGCATTATATATTAACTTGTGCCCTTTTTTATGCTTTTCTTCACTTTTTAACTATATGTTTAAACATGTGTTCATGTGTGTTTTAACAGAACATATTAAATAATAAAAATAAGAGTAAAACCTTATTTTAGCACTAAAAATACACACATCATCATATTAGTTTTTCAAAGATTATTATCACTATATAAGATTATCACTATATAAGTCTTCTAACAATTCAGAATAGTTATAAAGCTGGTGCCACTACTTTAATTTTCCAAAAGGATGAATATATAAGAGATTTATGTGCCAAAGATGATCTCTTTAGAGGACTAATATAGTGATATGTGTATCTTTTAAGAACTAAAATAAGATTTTACTCTAAAAGAAAAACTTGGTTGGTTTAACTTATAATACCTTTAAAGCAAGATCTAAATTTCAAGTTTAGTGGAAGAAGAAAAATAATTAGTGTTAGGAAAATAATATGTCACCAGTGATTTGACCTAGAGTACAAAGATCTTCATATACTAGTCATCTAGATCAAATATCTTTTAGAAATTTAATATTTTATAAATTTAAAATCATAATATTATAGTCATGGTCCTTGCCTAGATGCTATTAAATTATGTATCCTCAACTTCAATGCAGGGCTCCAGCACCCAAGAACAATTCCTACCATCTATTTCAAGGCTGTGTAAGGCCAATTCTCACATGGCCTACTATTTTCTGTTGAGAGAGGTTTTAATTAATGTCTAATCATGCCCATTAATTTATCTTTCCATCATAAAAAAATGAAAAGTTCAATATACTATTTTATTGCCTTTGATTGCTGGTGAATATATAGATTATAGAATTTGTTGCATCCAATCCGACCCATGGTACTAGTGGAAAGTTAAAATTTTCTTTGTTTATATATTTGCAGTAGCTTGTTCACTAATCATGGCCACATGGATTATGCCTTCAAGGTGGAGACTAACCCATCTTGGTAATTATAATATCTGGTCTCTTCAACCTGAAATTGTTCAATGATTTTAGAGTAAGAAAAGTTTTATTCTCTATTATCACATCACCTTATGTTGTGATTTTAAGTGTGATGATTAAAAGTTTTACATTGGTTAACACTAAACTAGAGAAGAATATAAAAGTGAGGACACATGAGTTTAATTATTACACAATTTTGTCACATAAACAAAACACTTATTATCTTAGTCCCTGATTGAAAAGTCACACTTGATTAAATAATAATTCATTACATAACAAATAAATTTTAAATTTATTATTATCTTAAAATTTTAGTTCAAGATGTATTATATAATCAAATATTGTCTTTCTCACTTAGTCATAATTTTGATAAAAAAATGACCCATAAACCTGATGATTTGTGAACATGAGTAATACAATACAAAACTTTTCTCGTACTTCACATAGCACCTAAGCATCTAAGATCTGCTACTCTCCAAACTCCAATATAGAAAAGAATGAAAGCAAAGACAAAGAACAACCCCACACACACTCACTCACTCACAAACATATTTACATATACTAGTGCTTCTCTCTACCTTTTCAAGCCTTTTGTTTGATGCATTGTACTACTACTGCCTTTGATCATCATAGGATTCTAAAGGTGGTGGATCTGACACAAATATTAGTTTGTGAAAATCTTCCCCCTATTTCACTTGAGAGGGAGCTTCTTCAGTGTCGGCCCAAAGTTGATTTTTGAACTCTTTTATCAAAATAATGGGTTCATGCTTACCAAGTGCTTGAAAATTTGTTTGTGTTAACTGTTTTTTTAAGTGTGTATTGTTTTGGGAAACTTTCCTCTTTGTGCACTTCCCTCATTTTTTTCTGTTAGTTAGTGCAAAGCTGAAATGGCTCCAAGCATAGATTTTTCAAAGTGGTGGGTTAAGGAAAGCTCAAATTCAAGGATAAGTGGAAACCCTGTTGTGGTGACCATGGAGAACCCCAATTACTCGTTGCTTGAAATAGATTCCCCCGACACTGCATTCCAACAAGTTGACAAAGGAAGAGGCAAGAAGAATGCCAAGCAGTTCACATGGCTTCTGCTCCTCAAGGCACACAGAGCCTTTGGCTGTGTTGCTTGGGTTTGGAACACCCTTTGGTCACTGCTTGTTGCTGTCAAGAAAAGACTGATTTTTGGGTCTGTGGAGAGTGAGAAATCTGGCAGGGGGAAATTGCTTTTCAGGGTGATCGTCACATTTTTGGTGATGGCTTTGGCATTCTTGTCATTTGAAGTGGTTGCTCACTTCAAAGGGTGGCACTATTTTCCAGGCCATGGCAACACCTTGCACATTCCTCAAACTTTGGAGATCAAAGGGTGGTTCCACAGTGCTTATGTTGGGTGGCTGGAGTTCAGGGCAGATTATATTGCACCCTTGATTCAGTCCCTCTCGAGGTTCTGTATTGTTCTCTTTCTGATTCAGTCTGTGGACAGAATGGTGCTATGCCTGGGATGCTTCTGGATCAAGCTCAAGAAGATTAGGCCAAGGATTGAAGGAGATGGTGCCCTTAAGTTAGATGGTTTGGATTTGGAAGGATCAAATTGTGGATATCCCATGGTACTGGTTCAAATTCCTATGTGTAATGAGAAAGAGGTAACAAACAGTCTTCTCTTTGTTCCTATGTGCTTACCACTTTACTGTGCCTTCTATCTTTTCTTTCATTAAAAGAAAAAGAAAAAAAAAATAAAAAAACTGTCGGTGCAGTTAATTCAAAATCAATCAATCATGAAGTGGCTCCTTTGAACGCATTAAGGTTTGGTTTAAGTGCTCCTAAAGCAAGAAGAAAAGAAAAGAATGTCTTATTCTGTTAAATTCACAATTTGATGCCTCAATCACTTTTATTGAAAAATGTGGTGAAAGTGACCTACAAAGTAGAAGTGTTAAATTGTGAATGAAATAGAACTAGATTTTTTTTTTTTTTTTTTTTTTTTCTCGTCTGGGAGCACGTGAGAATTTCTCTGGTTGATAATTTGCTCATGGAAATTGTTGGTTATAGCTTAGCAATCTTGAGTTACAATGTCCTCTCATTAACTATCTCGAAGGAAATAAATAGAGTAGCAGTTGACTACATGATGATGCCACATGGGCTAGTGTTTGGACTTTATCGATTGCTACCTTTTTTTTTCTTATTGATGATCGTGAATGATGATTTTGGCATTAACTGCAGGTATATGAACAATCGATTTCTGCTGTCTGCCAACTCGATTGGCCGAAAGATCACCTGCTGATTCAAGTTCTGGATGACTCTGATGATGAGGGCATACAGTGGTTGATCAAAGGAGAAGTCTCCAAGTGGAGCCAGAGAGGTGTCAACATCATCTACCGCCACAGGATGTTTAGAACCGGCTACAAAGCTGGCAATCTCAAGTCTGCGATGAGCTGTGATTACGTGAAGGATTACGAGTTTGTTGCAATCTTCGATGCTGATTTCCAACCAAATCCAGATTTCCTCAAGCAAACTGTTCCATATTTTAAGGTGGCTTAATGTTACTTTTTTACTTATTCTTCTGTGTCATTTTGTAGTTTGTCCATAAGTTTCCCTGTTCTCCTGATTAAGTGCCTCTTTTGGTTTACATTCCTCTCACAGTAAAAGAAGAAGAAAAAACGTTTCCCAATGCACTTTATTTTCCAAAGGAAAGAAACAGTTACCTATCCTAAATTAAAGTACTTTTGACGCCTCTAAAAGTCAAAACAAACCGGCTTTTCAATTTGCTTCGCAGGGCGATCCTGAGCTGGCGTTGGTTCAGGCGAGGTGGTCTTTTGTGAACAAGGATGAGAACTTACTGACAAGGCTCCAAAACATTAATTTGTGCTTCCACTTCGAGGTTGAGCAGCAGGTTAATGGGGTCTTCCTTAACTTCTTTGGTTTTAATGGAACCGCTGGTGTTTGGAGAATAAAAGCACTTGAAGAATCTGGTGGCTGGCTTGAGAGGACCACTGTAGAAGACATGGATATAGCAGTCAGGGCCCATCTCAGTGGTTGGAAATTTATCTTTCTAAATGATGTGAAGGTAACCTTTTATTATGTTTTTTTTTGTCCGAGTCCAAGTTAGTGCTTTCTTAACTGCTTTACATTTCTATGTGCCTGCAGCCAACAATGAGAGCTTTAGTATATTTTGCTTTGGAAAGTAATTATCTGCAATAATGAGAGAGGGTTTGTTGGGTTTGAAATGGATTTCTATTTAAAAATGAAAAAGAAAAAAAAAATCACAAAACGATGTAGTTTCACGGCAATGTTGCTATGTTTCGTTCACCATTTGGCAGCTCATTCATTTCATAAAAAATGTAGGGAAAGTGAAAATATCAATAAGCTACAAAATGATGAATGAAACATAGTAAAACATTTGTTTTCTTCTTGGGAGCACATAATAATTTTTCTTCACTAAATTTTGGGATTAAATACCAGTAAAAAACTGTTAATATAAAAGTTGCAGTTAGTCTAAACTCTAAAAAACACTTTTTCCCAGGTTCTTTGTGAGCTTCCTGAATCCTATGAAGCTTATAGGAAACAACAACATAGATGGCATTCTGGTCCTATGCAGCTCTTTCGTTTGTGCCTTCCCGCCATCATAACCTCTAAGGTATATCTTGTGTTTTTTCTGTGTGTATTGTGCATTGCACTGTTTTGGAAGATATCACAATCTAAGCATGTTCTGATGTCATGTTGTTGCAGATAGCATTCTGGAAGAAAACAAACCTAATATTTCTATTCTTTCTGCTTAGGAAACTAATCCTCCCATTCTATTCTTTCACATTGTTCTGCATCATCCTTCCCTTGACAATGTTTGTCCCCGAAGCTGAGCTTCCTATCTGGGTTATTTGTTACATTCCTGTATTCATGTCATTCCTTAACATTCTTCCTGCCCCAAAATCCTTTCCCTTCATTGTCCCTTACCTCCTTTTTGAGAACACTATGTCAGTAACCAAGTTCAACGCCATGGTATCCGGATTGTTCCAGTTGGGGAGTTCATATGAATGGATTGTTACCAAGAAAGCAGGCCGGGCTTCAGAGCCGGACCTGTTAGCCGTCGAAGAGAGGGAATCGAAGGCCATGAGTCTCCAACTTCACAGAGGGAATTCTGATAGTGGACTCTCTGAGCTCAACAAAATAAAGGAATGCCAAGAAGCTGTTCCAACAAACACTGTAAAGAAAATGAACAAGATATATAAGAAAGAGCTTGCCCTTGCATTCTTGCTGCTAACTGCTGCAGTTAGAAGCCTCTTATCAGCACAAGGGATGCACTTTTACTACTTACTATTCCAAGGTGTGTCATTCCTCCTTGTAGGCCTGGATTTAATTGGAGAACAAATGAGTTAGAGGATCAGAAAAAGGGTGGCCCGGTGCACGAGGCTCCCACCTGATGGGGCTAGGGAGGCCAGATGCACACAACCTTACCCCAGAATAGACGATCAGAAAAGGACGGTAAAAAGAAAAATAGAAAAATTGATTATTAGAAAGCTAAATAATTGAAGAAGCCAACCAACATTGGATTACTGCATGAAAGTTGGTTTTGGCAGTTATATGCAAGGTGCCCGGCTCAGGTAAAAATGCTGAAAGCTACCATGAGTCAAATCATAAATAAGTTTGTTATTCTTGAAGTGCCTTTATAGAATTTTTTTCTATTTTTCTTTTAGAATTTTTCCCGGTGTTTACTTGTCCATTGATTGTTCTCCACAGTGCAAGCATTTTTTTTTCCTTTTCAATTTTCTGTAATATAAGCTTATTCATTTTATCATAGTATTACCCTGTTGCTCAAATCACTTTTGGTTTATATATGTATATGTTGTTGAATGAATGACATTGATATGTTACAACTCCCAACAAAAACCTGTTCACTTCAGATGTGAAGATTCTGATGTTTGTGGCTCCAAATTTCACTTACATGCAAATATGTTCTGGTAAATGGTTGTCTTAGTATGCGTATTTTTTTTACTTAAAACGTTGAGAACTGTTTAGAGGAGAAGTGTCGGCAAGAAATTAGATTTTTTATATTATATAGTATCACTAGGACAGAATTGATACATTAATGTGGATTTTAGGCCTTTGATTTGGCAAGAGGATGAAGGATAGTGCAAGTGACCCACATTTGGGACCCATTTGTTTTTAATTCAAGCTTTAAGCATATAGCCAAAGATGTTCTTTATTTTAGGGTATATGCTGCCCATGCCAATTGCTGTTCCATTAATGGTAGGGCACATGAATACATACCCCTAAATCAAAGTCTTTTGGACCCTGCTGCCTCAACAAAGTGTTCCCTTTTCTGCTTTTGAATAAACTTGGGTCCTGAATCCATCATAACAAAGATATAGCACATTAGTTAGGGATTATGACCAAATTTTTACACCAATTTTAACTAGCAAATCTTTCTTCTGAATAAAAAAATATTAAATAGTCCCATGGGTTTACATGATAAGCCCACTTAACCAACCAACAATGAGTTTGCTTTTACTTTTTTGGAGGGACATAAAAAAGTACATTTCTAATTTGTTTGCATGCCGTTCCGTCTTATTCATACTTTGGATGTCAAAAACTATAAACAAGTGTATAATGACTCCATTCCTTCCCTCTTCCCCACCCCCTTTATTTTTAAGAACAAGGCTTTAAGGTCAAAAGGACCCTATTTAAAATTACTCCATTTTGTGGATGCTAGTTGGTTAATCTGATCAATATTTTGTTTATGTATTGTCATGACTTAATTTTGATTCTTAAATTCTTCAATTAGCCAAAAATATGTAAATATTTTTATAAATATTCAATTATGTTAGAAAAATACCTTGACCTTGGACTGAGACAAGTCTTTACCTTCCCATAAACTTTTGCACCAAAACAACAAAAGAAAAAATTACCCCATTTTTTAACCAAAAGAACAATTACACCATGTAGTGTTCAAATAAAGAATCCATGGTCTTAATTCAATGCTGTTGAAGATTAGCAAAATTTTTAGTTTGTCTCTATTTACCAAAAGCTACACGAGACACTTGTTAGCTTGATAGTTCGTCCGCATCATTAAATATCTACATTTTTCCATGTGGAAATGTAAGTATGACTATCAGGTGAAGGGTGTGTCCTATCCTGAAGGCTGAAGTGAGGGAAGGATCCAGCTGTCAGATAAAGCCTTCATGACCTATCCTTCTCTCTCTATATCTTAAGGACAATCTGATCAAAATGTATGTGAATTTACTTTGCTTTTGGCCTTGCTTAACATTCATTCATGCCACTAATATATGTCATAGGAAACCAGTGTAAAATGAACCTTTGACAGGACATTCACCTATAAGTTAACTACTTTTGTCTTTCTGTTATGTTATCTGCTATTGGATATGTTCACCTTTCTCGCGTGAAGCCGTGATTATCCAAGCAAAGGGTTAATGCTTCTGTTCTTGCTTCAACTAAATGCATTTTGAATAATGCAAACCTCAACATTAGTAATTGCAAAGGAAAAGGGGATGCCGTACAAAAATAAGTAGTATGGACGCATAGAAACAGTGACCTAACACTGGCAAAGTATTTAATGTTAGGGTATGTTTGGGACAAGCGTATAAAGCTTCCTACTTTTACCCTCATATCAAACATATCCTTAGTATTTAAGGCGAGTACAACAACAATTAAGTCATATTTTACTAAGCACTACATAGATCAAACATCGTTAGTTTTGTATCATAAATCATGCAACATCTATAAGTAAACCCTGTTAAAAGTTATGATGGGCTTAATGTTGACCTACATAGTAGTAATAACAAAGTAGGTTGAGGATTGGTTATGGAGAAGAATGCTTAAATCTAGTAAGAACGTGTTTTTTCAATTAAAAATGTCGTTTTGGGATTGGGAATTTGAGAGTGGAACAGTCAGTCAGCTATACCAAACGAAAGCTTGGATGTTTACTTGCCAAAGCTGCCTAACCGTGCAATGCAATCCTTTGGACAAGAAGAAATACTTGCATGTTCATAGACTAATCAAACGTGTACTTCATAAACATTATCAACTATTAATTTTTAATTTTTTATATATTTTTTAAACACTATATATTTAAATTAATAGTTGATAATGCTCTTGAAGCACGCATATGCTAATGCAAGTATTCCTCTTGGTTTGGACACTTCTTTCTTTAAAGGTAACAACACACTACACTTGGCCCCTGTTGCTAACAACAGCACTATCCTTCTCACTAACTCAACTGGTATAGTATCCCATTATGATTGAAAATGCAATGACTCTTCACCGACAAATCTCACCAATGCCCACCAAATATAAATATTATACATTTCAATAATAAGACAACAAGAGGAAAAAGACATCTCACCCATACCCACTGTATCTGTGACAGATTCATGTGCATCACGTATGACACTAATAAAGCAGACATTAATTATCTCTTAATTTATATTACAATGCACATATTGGCTTATTTCAATTATAGGCTCCAATGGACTGCAAAGCATGCATAAACAATTGTACTATGGGCTGTAACTACATTGTTATTTTAGTGAAGAAAATGTGAATTGCTCCTATTGAACATCACACGTGATTCATAACTCAGTGAGGCCCAACTACCTAGCCTGGTGCGAAGTTTATTTGGCTAAGTTGCAAGATGTGATTTGCTACCATTTTTGGTCAGGTTCAAATTACACCTCAGGTTGTCTTAACCTAACCTAAAATCAAATACATTTTTAAAAGTTGCGATTTTTAAACCATTGATTATAAATTATAAGACTTTTACGCTTCAATTAATATATTTTACTTAACATTATATTATTTTTGTAATGATATAATATGTTTGAAATGTGTGATAAAATATCTTTTTTTATATATGTATGACTTTATTATATATAACATCTAAATCTTCATATAAATTCTATATCAAATTAACCCAATTTTAAACCTATTATTAATTGGGTCATTATCAGGTTGATATTTTTTTTATTCCACATTAAGTCAAATCTTAAATCAACAAAATGACCTAATACAAATATTGGACCAGTTTTGGGTCTTGTTTGACCTAGCCCAACCTATGTACACCCAATACATGAGGTTAAACTACAGTTGGATTTCACTTATTTGGTGACAAATTTTAATGCCCAAATAACACAACTCTTCTAGAATTCAATCAAAATATTTAATGACTACAAAGTACAAATTACCTTTGAGTTTGAATGAAGATATAAAACAGCTCATCGTGTAACATTTCATTTCCCCCATATTTTACTGGCTACCGTGTAATATCTCATCACTTGCTATTCTCTCAACTAGCTATACACTCAGTTTGTCTGTACCCAAAAAGCACAAACATGGTACGGAGTCATATTTGCCTCATGTATGCCTATGAATTGAAACTTCCACATATTTATCACTTGGTATACACATTGATGTGTGCACAACTGTTAACAGAATAGTCTTTCAACTTGATCTAAGGAGGCTGAACAACTTTCTTCACTAATCGTCATACAATGATGCGTATTCCTTCACCATTAAAATTTCACCACATAATTTTTGTGGTACTTGCTCTAACTTTGTCCCCTCTTGCCATGCTTGCCCTACTAAAACCCCTGGTCCTATATGGCGAATGTATATAACAATTTGGTCGTTGAAAGGATACAGATGTTTAACTGCAAAATCAAACGACAACTGAAATTAAATAAAGTGGGGTATGCCAGGACTTGAAACAATAACTTGACCACCCAGCTTGCTATGTGGTGTATTACAGAATAAGAAACCTATACCGAGAAAATGACACAAGAAAATAATATACTTACATCAATCGATGACAAGTTTTGAGTAAATTATAATATCTAAAGGGCGGCTCAGCGCATGAGACTCCCACCTAGTAGGATTTGGGGGAGGGTAGACATACATAGCCTTACAGGATTTGAACACGTAACCTCCATGTTACAAAGCAGCAAGGCAACCTTACGGTTACACCAAGGCTCACCCTCTTAAATTTTAAAATCTAAAATCAATATAATTCTTACAAAATTTACACGTCATTGACTCCAAAAACATGATGGTTACTTGAGAGCTAAGGTAATCATAGAATAATAAGATACATAAATATTAGGATTAGTGCTGCATGAAAGAAATAAAATGGCCCCTACCTGGTTTGGGAAAGCCTTGCGGGGGTTCTTTGATATCATATAGTCCATCACCAAATTCATATGCTACATCACAAGGTTGCTCAGTTGACATAACTTCCTTAATTTCTCTCACCATAAAATACAAAGGAGTGAAAGAGTCAGCAAACGAGGCCAAAATTGATCTACCTGGGTCATTGAGAAATTCATTAAACATGTTAAGGACAATCAAATTCAAGCTTGGAAAAGTGAACAACAATACAGCCATAACTCATAAGAGCCGGAAAGAAAGGGGGGGGAAAAGTCCAAGCAGCACAAATGAATTATTCAAAGATCTGTAATTAAATCACAATTACATCAGCATATTGAAGGAAAACAAACATTGATATACAACCCCCAACTTTAGTCCTATAGTGATTATTTAGCATTAGAACCAAGAAACCGTGATTTAAAGAATTGAAGATTGACTATACATGGTCTATATTATCATGGAGCAATTTTAAATCTTGTATATGAGAAAATAAGAAGTTTCTTTCACTGTAACTCCTTTCCTAGAGTGTGTGTTTGTGCGTTCTGTACCTAAAAGTTACTATTCTTCCAATATTATAATCAATATGAACAGGGCTGACTAGTGATTGCAAACTTAAGTTGTCACAAGGGCATGCAGTGGAGATATAAGGAGCAGTGGTTTTTAAATGAATAATTGAGCAAGGACATGCATACTTCTCTCTGCCAAAAATTAAGAAATTTACCTATGAGTCGTCCATAGGCTGTCCCATCCTTCCAAGAAAATATTGCCTTAAAAAGTAGTAAAAAAGTCAACCAGAGGTTTCAAATAAGCTTTACAAGAGCAAAAAGCAGAAAGGAAATAGCAAGTTTACCTTTCTGAAGGAATTTATCCAGGAAATTGGTATTGGTCCTATTAAACAAAGTCCAATATTGATAACATTAGCTTCTAAAGTTTAAGACATGCTAAAAAAGAAAGGAGAATATACAAGAAACCATTACAATTTTTTTCAACTAAAAATGACAATTGAGGTCCAATACAATACCATGAGAAGTTTTGGAATAGGAGGCTATCAAAGAAGGCAGGCCAAAGTTGCAGGAAAAGAAACAGTTATTAATTCAACTTAAAGAATTTTATAATTCTAGTAAAATCAAATTAGAAAAATCTTTTGATTAATGGCTGGCAAAACACATGTTGACCACTGATTCAAGTCTGCAAGGTATTAGGGGACAAACTAGCCCATAAATTGCTGGTCCATTCATGTAAACTGCCTCTTTATATTCATTTTCCAGTCTGCCTGATGTCTGAACACCATGGGGTAGTAGGGAACAGAATGCATTCGTTGCATTAACATAACTATAATTACATACCAACAACAATAATAAATCATTTCACCTCACTAACCTCCACTTGTTCGGCAGTTATAATACTCAAGCATGACACCATCTTGGTTGGATTTGGACAACAATGCAGATGAACTTTTCTTTACTAGCTTGGAATCCTCATATCGCGTACCAGCTATCTGCCAAGCCATTGATATAAGTCTGCAAAAATCTCCCAAATATATCATTACATCAATATTCCTACACTTGGATAAGATCAATCTGGAATATAAATTTTATCCAAAGAAGTCTGGAATATAAATTCCAGTCTCGCATATATTGGCACTTCCAAAAAGGTGTGATGAAAATACCTAGGTTTTAACAATCGCAGTAGCCGATGACGCCTTTCCTCAGGAATATCTTCAATTTTTTTCCTAAACATACAGATGAAGAAAGTAAGAGACTATGGGATAGAGCAAGAGAACAGTTTCAGAGTAGGCGCTTGTTTTTTTGAGGCCAAGTCCTGTTGCAGTGGATAAAATTGATTTGCAAAGGTGTGCATTTGTTTGGTTTGGTTTGCTTTTTTTGCTGCAGGGAGAAGTGGTGGCATGCTTCGGTCAAAAATCAATTTTAACCAAAGCTGAAAATATTAGCTTTTCTGTATATATCTCACATTAATTCTCTTAACAACTCACTTTTTAACATCATTCCTACACATAAATCAATTCTTTCAACTTTAATTATTTTAAAGCAATTCTACCAAAATCTAAACCAAACAGATAGATGACCTGGCACCACAAAATCACAATCCAAGTCATATCAATGTTATAAACTATGAATTCGTCGGAACTACTGAACAGTTGGAGAAAATAAGTTACAACTCTTTATCTACAAAAGAAGTCCTGTGGTGTATAAGTTAAGTGGTAACCTTCCAAGTCTAGTCTTTCAATAAGAAACAAAGAAAATGAACTGTTTGGTTCCCAAACAAATTCAAAACCCTAGAATTGACCACATGAGCAATAATCAATCAACAAAATTCCATCTTCAATGAAAGCAAAAGGAAAATCAGTGAGTAACTAACCAAAGATATGCAGCAGGGTTATAAGAAGAAGGATCCAAAGGGATCAAATCCTTAGGAGGATCAAGGAACGTAACCACATCCTGTTCATCCAAGTAACCCTTTTTCCCACTCGGAAGCATTTCAAAGGGTTTGTCATCCCAAGGCAACGCAAAAACCTGGTTGCTTCTACTTCGAGACACAGCTCCCAAACCTGTGAAACAGTTAACAACAAATAAAGAATCAAACTTCGAACTTTCTATTTTTTTTATTTTGGGGGAAGAAGAAGGAGCGTGACGAAGTAGCATTTCTCACTCGCCTTTCAACTGTGGGAAGCGTGGGTGGAGGTGGAGCGAACTAGTTTGGCGGGAAAAGGAAGGACGAGTTGAATGGTAGTGGTGGAGGTGCTGCTGCAGCTGCACGCGCCACCGCCAGTAACAACTTGGTGAGGCTGTTACTGTTGCTATCGCCATCCGTGCAGGTCGCGGTGAGCTGAGTCGGAGACTGAGATTGAGGTCAACGGCGCGTATAATTAAACAAGCACGAAACGTATTGTCGTTTAAGTACAAAAAGGCTAATGATAATAGTTTTCTTTTTCTTACCAATTTTCCTTTACTCTTTAATTTGAAATATTGTTTTATTATTTAGTTACAATCTTCTCTAACATTTTGCAAACACTTGAAGATTTCTCTTATTAAAGTGCTATAGCATAAAAACTTATCTTTAATGAATAATTGTATCATATGTAACATTTTTTTTATACAATCGGATAAAAGTGAATTAAGATAATTCAAACTCAATAAAGTCCATACTAATAAGTTTACATCAACTTGACCTTAATAAGAAATTAACTTAATTTTAAGGTTTGAGTTCAAAATAACTTACGAGTAATTCAATTCAAGCTTAATGAACTAACATAACTTGATAGTTTAATGGTTATAAATTTATTGTATAAATATTTTTACACCAGTATCAAATTAAATCATTATATATATGTGTGTGTGACTTTTAAGTAATAAGTGAAAGAATGTAACGGACCTAAGTAAATAAAGGCCCACATTAAGAATTAATCCAATTAGGGAGCTCAATTTTATTATAAATAAGGGGAATAGGAGAATTGGAAGGTATGAAAAATTTGTCTGGGCTTATCCTACCTTTCCCTCTCTTAGGATTTCTTCTCTAGTTTTCCATCACTACCATTTTCTCTCGTAATTCAAATACCAAAAATGCTGAAATTATCACAATTCTATCATTACTCTCCATAACTCATCAATTACACAATTCACTTTATTACAAATGGTGCTTTCATTGGCCACCATGCCTATCATCCATGGTGGTGAAAACAACTCAACCTCAACACCAGAAAATTCAGAAAAATTGGCAGAAAAACTTCCGATATTCAGCGGAGGAGATGCCTACTGGTGGATCCTCTGTGCTGGAAGGTTCTGGGATGCACGCCGGACTCCGGATCCGTTGCGATTGGTGGAGGCAGCAGAGGGACTGACTGGCAGGGCCTTGGCGTGGTTCCGAGTATGGCGAAGACGCAATCCAGCCACTACGATGTTCACATTCAAGCTGGCGATTTTGCAGCGTTTCAGTGAGTTTACTCAATGAGGTTTCAGAGTGGGAAGTTGAGTGGGAAGAATTAGTGTTGCAGGACAAAAAATCAACAGCAAAAAATTCAGCACAAGCAGAGCGAGCACCGGTGGTGGTGGTAGCCGTCGCCGCGTTGGTCTTGACGGGGAGGGCAGCGGTGTTGGCCATGAAGGTAATGGGAAGAATGGAAGCTTATAGGGAGCAGCCACCAAGGAATTGGGGGGAATGGGAGAAGATGGAAGAGATTAGGGTTGCCCATGGTCTCTTGGGTCAACCACACTCAAGGTTCGACCATGTGGGCCAAGCCCATTCCGATTTTTGGACCCTCATGTTTGGGGGTTACAGATGGGCTGCGGCAAAAAAGCAAATTTTTATGAAATTTTCACAAAATGACCCAGGTGATGAAGCCAATTTCAGCAAGTTACAATTTATGCAATGGGATCCGGGTGGAAATTTTTATTTTGGGACCTTAAGGACAAGGTCCATTTTTAAAAGGGGAGTATTGTAACGGACCTAAGTAAATAAAGGCTCACATTAAGAATTGGTCCAATTAGGGAGCCCAATTTTATTATAAATAAGGGGAATAGGAGAATTGGAAGGTATGGAAAATTTGTCTAGGCTTATCCTACCTCTTCCTCTCTTAGGATTTCTTCTCTAGTTTTCCATCACTACCATTTTCTCTTGTAATTCAAATACCAAAAATGCAGAAATTATCACAATTCTATCATTACTCTCCATAACTCATCAATTACACAATTCACTTCATTACAAAGAATTAATTATTTTTGTTTATGTAAGATTTAATTAGATAACTGGTATATGTTAAGGGTATTCATCGGTTCAGATCTAATGACTAATTTCTCGTGTTGATTTGTAGGCATCTGTAAGAATATGACAGTTGACTCAAATATTTAAAATTGTTCCATACTCAAAATTCAAAATCAAATATCTAATATTTAGTTAAGAGATGATCAATTTCTTCTATTCAACCACACCACAAATTATTAAACTTTATATCTTAATTACAACTTAAACTTTTGAAACTTAATAAAAATAGAGTATTACAAATTATTGAGTAAAACATAATAAACCCAAATTCAATTTGTTTATTATTACACAAGTTCATACTCTAAATTATGGTCTATTTATTTATTTATTTATTTTTTTGCTATGTGCCTCACTCGTAAACGACATAGTTTAGCTTAGCGTATCAAGTCCTACGTATATTCTTTGGGTTCCTTTTATCGCAAAACATTATCATCGTCCTTCTCCCGTACCCTCCCTTCACTGTGATCTCTCTCTGATACTCGGATTGAAACCGTAAAACCAAATGCTTCTTCAGACTCAGACTCAGCACTTCGCTGCTGCACCTCGCTACTTCACGCCACTTTCAAACCCAAAGACCAATAGGACCCATTTGCAATTCACTAAATTCTCTTCCTTTAGGCCTCCAAAATGCTCCCTTTCGACGCTATCAGAGGCAACCCCTTCGGAGTTGAGGACCGAGACCAAGAAGAAGCCGTTGCCCGCAGAAGTTTCTAGAACCATTATGGAATTGGCCACGGTGGGGACCCTATCCGCGTTGACCGGAGATGGTTCTTCTTCCCCTTTGGGAATTGGCGTGAGGTTCGCCGTTGACCCTGATGATGGGACCCCTTTGTTCTGCCTGAACCCTAACGTGCCCTTCTCCCCTAACAACCCCTCTTCCCTCCATGTTCAGGTGTGCTCTGCTTCCTTGTTTGTTACTTACATTGTGTTTCAAAGTTCTTTTTGTCAATGGAATGGAAATGGTTTGGCTGGAATAAAGTAGAGAGGGAAGGGAAATGATTGAATGAAATAAAATTATCTTTTTTTTTTTTTTCATGTTTGAGAAATTGGTTTGAACAACTTGCTTGATGAGGAATATGACCAAGATGACCTCTATGATTGTGTGGGTGACCCTTCCCTAGGAGCTTGGCATTTTAGCTTGAGTTAGACTCGCTCAGTCTTAAGATGGCATCGAAGCTTATTTTGTGTTTGGTATTCTGGTGCCGCAAACTCCATACTCTAGATGTACAGTCCTTTACATGGGGGGACAAGCTAGTTTCTCGGGATCGAGTTAGACCCGCTCAATTCTTTCTAGGGTTGAGTTAAGTTCACTTAATTCTAAGAATTAAAATATAGCTTTATTAGTCTCGTTTGAAAATCATATTTTGAAGGAGTAGAACTGAAATAATTATACTGTTTTTAAGTTATAATTCCATTGAAATGTTAAAAATGTGCCTTTGATAGCAAAATGAGACTAGTTAAACTCAACAAAAAAAAATGATTTGCTTTTCCCATCCTTTTCTTTGCTTTCCCCTTATTATCTTTCATTCCAACATGGTGTTAGTTAGGACACAAGTTAGTTGGAGGAATTTGTATGCAAGAGATTCATTTTCAGTTTGTGTTTGTTAGTTAAACCAGTCTGGGTTGCGCACTCCTCAATGTACCATTCAAGGCAGACTTACCAAACCAGACGATGAAAGCACAATCAAGGTTGGTCCTTTTTATTTTTTCCTCTCCTATCTAATCATATACTTGCCACTTTTGCTTATTGTATGTGTCACGAGAGCAGCATATACTCATAACTATTTCCAAGAAAAAATGTACCTACTTTATTTGAGAATATGATGGAATATATATAAAGAAGTCTAAACAAGTTTTGTATTGTTACTGTACTGAAATATATTCTGTTTATGTACTTAAATCTCTAGTCACTGTTGTGTATCATTCACTACCACTGTGCAGAGTCTTGTTTCTTTGTGGAGGAAGAGGTTTGGAGAAGAAGCTGATCAAGATCTTATGTACATTGTTTCCATAGATAGAGTTCTGCAGTTGGAAGACTTCCAGGAGGTGTGTTTACTTTTTATTTTTTTATTTTGCATTTTTATATGAAAATTATCTCCTTAGTAGTGCTGCTAGTTTTTTTTTTTGTTATCAATCCTGCAAGTTAGCTTGTTATATAAGGCCAAAACTTGTTCCCATGTGTTCCAGGATGGCAAATGGATCACCTCTTTAGATTACAAAAATGCCCAACCTGATCCCCTTCGAGAGTGTGCAGAAAAGTTAGTCAATGATATTAATGCAAACAATGTTGAAGATATTACTCGCTTTTGCAACATATATGTTGATTTGGATTTCCAGGTTTGCACCTAAACTAAATGCTGTTCTACTTTCATGCTGCAATTTACTCGCATGGATCATATATAGGGTTGATTAGAATTTGAGACTTCCCAGGCCCCCACCTATTAGGGAGTTACATGCATATAAGCTACCATGCTTATCCTTTATATTTTTTTGACTATCTATTGATTTAAATATTGCACCCGATGTATCTATTTGAGATTTGAGTTATTTTTTCTAGTCTTGTGGTGATTGTATATGTAAGATTGTACAGAATTCACTTGCTGAACATGTGATCAAATGGCATTGCTAAACAGGATCCTAAGTTCAACACATGATTGATGATCACTAAATTAGTTCTGCTAACTTTCAATGTATATGACTTCCCATTGAAGGTCTTAGAAGCAAAGATGATATGGGTTGATCGCTTGGGCTTTGATATGCGTTTGTTCTCTACCCAGAAAGGCATATTTGAGGTCCGCATTCCTTTCCCTAGAGAAGTTGCGGACGAAAAAAGTGCAAAGTCAACATTTAATTGTATGTCGCAATTGGCTTGGGAGGTTGAAAGGAACTTCCAACTTCCAGACTTTCAGAAGGTTAAACAATTGAAGTGCATAAAGTCCTAATGCTTGAGTTGCATTTTGTGTGTGTAGCCACTTGCCAATTCTTCAATCTTCAGCGTATATGAATCATTGTTAAGGTTTGAAGCTATGTAATTTTTGCAATTATATGATGGCGTCTATTGTATTCATACTTCATGATGGTTCATTTAGGGCTTGATGTTGAGATCATCATAGATCCTAAGCTTGGTTTAGTTTTTCCCTCTAATTATTTTACTTTTATCAAGTCTATTGCAGCCATCCTATGGATTGAACATTTTATGAATGGAGTGAGATAGTACATTCAACTGCCCTTAGTTATCTAAAAGAAACAAAAATATATAATTATAAACAAAACTGTTGATGCAGTGTTTGGTGTACTTAGTTGTTTTGTCACAAAAACAGAAATAATTCAACTCATTTAGCACCTTTTCCATTTTGAGTTTCAGAATTCTGGTACTTAACAATTCATTTTGAGATCCAATGGGGTTGAATTAGATTCAAAGTGGTTTTTGCAGAACTTCTGCATCTTTGCTTTCATTCTTGTTATTTGGACTTGTAAACTTTAAAAATCAAAAGATATAAATCTTAAAAGAAGGAAATTATCAATTATAGTATCAACATAAATTTACTATTTGGTAATAAGTTATATATACAAATTAAAGCTGACTGATGCAATTATATATTTATACATCATCCTACTTGCCAATGTTGTGTATCTTTCTATTATCTTTTCTTTCTTAAACATAATATGCAGATTACATTCACATTGATTTTGCTAAGTAAGAAGACGGAAATGGCATACCCAAATCATATAGCAGCTAGAGTCAAGCGAAACCTATTGCTCACTTCTTTTATTTTACTAGTCCAGTCTGAATGTTTGATGCTCCTACTATGCTTCCTCAGCTTTGGCTGAAACATAGACCAAATCTTGTTCTCCAAACCCTGTGCTGTGTATTTAACATGCTTTGCAACCTTAGCTTCATTTTCAATTGCCAAACTATAGTTCTTCACATAGGCCCGATAGATTGGTATGATACTTTCCACCAAATACTTGCACACATTTTCCCTCAATATCTCATCAGAAATCACCCAATTGGATTGCTTCTTGTACCTTTCATCAAAAGCTAGAATGAAAGAATCTAGTTTCTTAGCCAAATCTTGGCTAGTCACTCTTCCACTAGAGGACGAAAGCAAGTCCTTTTGAACCACAAGGATATGTAGAAGCTTTCCCCAGCTATTCCTCAAATAAAGTGCTGCATAATAGTCCTTGTATTGTTCATGTGCTACTAACCAAGATTCTCCCATCATGTTTCCAAGCATGGTGTCCTTCAAATTGCAGAAGTGACAGTGATTGTTCATCATGAAAAGGTAGGACAAAGTGATGTCTTCATAGGCCTTTGACCAAGCATCCAGATTAACTGCAACTTCCTTGATTGTGTCATATATTTGGGTGAAAACAATACCCTCTTCATATGCTTCATTTCTCCATTTAAGATGTATTTCCAGGACCTTTGTCAAATGTGGTCTATACGCGTCACCTAGCAGCCGATTGCAGTAATCGGTTACAAAGCTTACTAGCCGAGGGACGCTGCCATCCGGGGGCGGAGAACTTGGCCTCTGCTGCTTCACTTGTGCCGGAAGCTGCCAGAATATTTCACTGGCACCATTGACAACTTTGCTAACAAGATCTTTTGTGACATTTCTAATTTCTTCGCAGGCTTTCCCTCCAAAAAGCCGGTTGAATGTTAGTCTTAGATCATCCAAGACTCTGAATAAGTCCAGCAGGTTCAACAACTTGAAGGGGTCATTCTTACTCTCAGTAACGACCCTTCCGAATCGAATGAAAGAAAGAATTCCTGATTCAATGGCAATCTTTGCAAAACACTCCATGAAAACTTCTCTACTGATTTTCTTAAAGACATTACTAGAGAGCCTGTGTTCAATCTCTAGCAGGTGCTTCACAACCAACTCCAAATGAATGCCCCATTGATCTATGCAACTCTCAATACTGCACACATCCTCGAACTTAGCGGCCAGAACCTCAAGGTAACTCAAATCCAAAGTCTTCAAACTTCTTTGAGCATTCATGCCTCGAACTTCAACATACATAGATTTACACTTTTCTAGCCTGTTGTTAGCATGCAATCTCTCAATGATGGCCTGCAACTTCCTTATAACAGAACCTCGAAAAGCTTGTGTTGCTGCAGTGTTTGATCCTAATGAAACCAATGGAAGGGGCATGGTGTTTGCCATCAGAAGCCTGTGGAACTCGATCTCCAGTTTGTCTAAGGCAGCGCCAAGAAAGCCTCCATCGACGCGAGCACGCTCTTCCAAGGCCTGCAATTCTTGTAATATCCTCAGAGGCTTCTTCACATTCAACAGGTTAAGCTCATCAGCAGTTGCTGTGCCCTGCAAGCAATCAAAAACACCCTGCAACCAGCCAACCGCTAACCTGCAATTATCGGTAAGAAGCTTCAGCGCTTCTTCGAGCTTCTTTGTGTCTGAGACATAAGTGCATACATCAGAACTGGGGTCTGCCAAGAGAGAATCCTCCAACTGATGAACAGATTCATAGACCTTAAGGACCGCAGCAGCCGAAAACAGAACACTGTCTATACCATTTCCAATGTCAACAAACGAGCAATTTCGCGTTGATACGGGTCTGAGTGCAGCTTGCAAGGATTGAAATCTCTTGTCTAGAAGCTCCAACCTTGATCCGGATTCATCTAAAGCCGAAGCGATGGCGCTCGACTTTTCCAAGCTAATTGACAAGCACTTTCTGGCAGGTTCAAGATTCTCCTTGCTTTTTTCCATCTCAAATACCATTTGGCAATCAAGTGCTAATCTCAAAAGAATGATTACTTAGTTTGGCTTTTTAGATTGTATTATGATTTTCACACATTTAGACATGAAGTTTGGTCCAAGGAAAAAGGGATATAACCTTTGTTGGTTTCTTCTGAACTCCCCTATTCACTTTCTTTCACCAAACTCAACTAAAAAAGTAAAGAAATGAGGCAAACTTCACTTGCAAAATAAAACAAACATCTCATAAGCCTCAACAACCAAGCGGTGGTAGAACTTCCTTGAATTCGGGTACCATTTAGCACAACTAACTTTCTTGTTGGATTTGAAGACCAAAATATGATAGTCTTGCTTCAATTACCTCAACAATTGCCCAACCAAACACGCTTCCATTATTTTTCCGCTATTTTATCTGCAACTATCTATCAACTATTGTCATTTTCTTTCAAACTGCTGTTATCAATGAAAAGTAACATTATTCCCACTTTTCATTCATCCTGATTTAATCACCCCAAACAAGTGAAAAGCTACGTTCTACCTTCCTACTTTCTTTCCTTCTGAGTTTGTTCCCAAACAATGAAACAACATAAGGATTGTACGCGTGGAGATTTTTGCCATGACAAGCTACATGCATCAAAACGAAACTTCACACATGTTAGGACCAAGTGATACATACAGCCTCAGTCACTCGAACCATTGCTTCATTAAAGTCATTGTTGCATATGAAATGTGATTGTGGGGTTGATGCGAAATTGAATTGTAGTGTCTACTATGGTCCATTCCTATCATGTCCCAAGGTAGAATTCTGATAAATTTATGAACGTTGTCCTATATGACTGATCATGATATATAAACACAACTTTTATTAAAAAAATATATATATATATCGAGTTACCGGTAAGAGGAATCTTGCACGTCAAAATATGATTTACTAATGACGACGAAAGCACTACCATTACCATGTCATTAATCTAAGACAAACGGAAAGATGCAAGGCCAGCCATTACAAATAGTTATTTGATTGGATTCTCATATCAATATATGGTGTCCACCCCTTGTGTAGAAAAAAAGAAAGATGGGTAACAAAGATTTCTTCTCTCAAGTAACATCCAAGTAAAGAATTACGGACAAAAATTGGAACTCCGAAAGGGTAAAAATTAATACTAACGATTCGGCTGCCACCACAAGCCGCAAGAATTTTTGATTGAAGCAGGAACCAAGCTTTGAGGTAAGCTGCCAACAGAGGCTACACAAAGTTGACATAGACATACAAGCAGAGAAGCATCGGAGGAAAAAAATAAAAAGGGCATCTGATCCAATCAAGCAGCTCCCTTCTGTTTCAAAGTTATCTTATCCCCCAGACTGAGCGCGATTCCCTGAGTTTTACTTCTTATTCTGATGTATCCACTCAACTTACCGTCTAATTGCTTCTCAATGCTCACATTCACCAAAGCATCTTCTCCAAAAACACTCTTAGCATAAAGGTTTGCAGCTAGAAAACCACAATCCCCTTCCAGTGCCGACCTGAACAAGAGACAATGAGCAGCATAAAGGAAAATCAGTTAAAGGCAAGGCAGGGTCGCCATCTAATCATAAGATAGAACATTGTCCATACATCAGATTTAAATGAAATGATGAGATATTAATGAACCCCACAACTATTTACTGGAATGATTTGTATTATTTGTTAACAAAAGTACTTATCAAAATAAATCTCATGTGACAAAAAATACAATACCTAAGTTTTCCTAACTTAACAAAGCAATGTTAACATTTGGCTAAACAAAATATTGATTGGAACATAAGAAATTGAGCCACGGGGTACAGATGAAGAAAAGATTGACATTTTTAATCCAAAAAAAGCGAAGATTGACATTTGAAAAAACTTTTCCTATCAATCTAAACCATTTATGCAGGTAGTTTGGACTATTGTCTATAGATTGCCTCATGTGCCTTTAAATCAAGAACATGTCAGACAGTATTCGCATGTTTGAGGGTGTTACAAAGAATCTTTCATGGTATAAAAGTTAGTGTCAACAATAGGAATTGAGCAAAGTAGGAGAACATACGGTGGAGTCAGGCACTTCATATTTGTAGACTTGATAATGTGGTTCAGAAATTCCCTCTCATCTTGTAGTACTGTATTTACAGCAACCTAAAAACAGACATCATGATAACAAAATAGAATCAGATACATAATCAAGTTACTGAAGCAACAAATTGCCTGAGTACACGTATCCCTATCTAGTAGAGAAAGACGTGTAGCATAATGCATCCTTATGTGTGGTGTTTTAAGCATGCAAGTGATTCTTATATGTTATGTTCACTTCAGATATAATGTTTCTAAAATTTACTTCTGCTTCAATTGCATTACAGCATGTTTGTCTTTGAGAAAATACTTTGGATGTCATGGTGTATACCACATACTTTTGTATTAGATATGTTTCATAATGATAATCATTGAGATTGATATATCTGATATATGTGTATAGTTCTAAAAATGTTTTGATACACTTTCCATATCAGCATATCACATTATCAGATGCAATGCACGTACCTACATCTATTCAACATAGACGATAACCCAAACAGCAGCCATCATAATTTAAAGCAGATATACAAACTAAGAAAGAAGCAGAAGATTATGTATGTGGTGCCTAACTCAAATGAAATACAAAACATAGTAAAATCTACCTGCCACCCCCAGAGAGATATGATAAAATAGGAGCAGCAGTATATAAATTACCTCATTTGTTGATGTGGCTTCCCAAGCTAATTCATATTAATTGGGAAATATAATGGAAAGGACAAACATATATCAGAGACAAT
Organism: Nissolia schottii; assembly: GCA_003254905.1. Taxonomy (NCBI): domain Eukaryota; kingdom Viridiplantae; phylum Streptophyta; class Magnoliopsida; order Fabales; family Fabaceae; genus Nissolia; species Nissolia schottii. The sequence continues at coordinate 314,787 of QANU01074319.1, read as the reverse complement.
GTGATGTAACAACTCAGTGACGAGATGGAGAGGACCAAACCTACAAACTCTTGCAACCCAAATCCCTCACAAATAGTCTATTCCTAGGGGCTTAATCAATCAGCATGTTTCCCTATCAGGAATCACCTTATTTTAACCAAGCTAGAAAGCCAACATACAAAAAGTTAACATCAACACAACTACAACAACACTAACTATGACGATATAACCAGTAAGAGTCTAACAGAATTCATATACGACGATGATAACAGCACTATCTCAACCATGAAGAAAGGTACACCAATGCACATATCATAGACAGAATGATGTCCAAAAATAAACTCAAATCATATTTTTTAAGTGCACATACTAAAACAGCAAGGACTCATTAAAAGCGCAGACTGTGATTCTAAAGTACCTATAAGTTTTTTTTGCTGCAATTTTGTAATGAAAGGAGGTTGTTATGGGCAATAAAAAGGTCGAACCACAACTTTTTTCGCCTTGGTTTCAAAGACAATACCTAAGAAGAGAAAGAGGGGAGAGAGATACCTTGTTTTCCCACTCAAACTCAGCCCACATAGTTCTAAAGGCCCCATCAGCACAGGATGCAGGAGAGATGTAGTCCATGATATCAATATGGATATCATTTAGAACAATAACTGTTCTCTCAAGAACATTTGAAGATGTCTCATAGACTATGTTACCAAATATAACTCCTGTTTCAGTTGAAGAAACTTTAATATTGGCCTTAATCTGTTTGCTTGATTCTGGAGCAAGGGTATAGTTTTGTGGACGCTCAACAAGTTTGAGATCACCCATGGTTGCCAACTCCAAACACAAATTCTGAAGAGTCTCCTTGGTTCGGTTTATGACAGTAACATCGAGGACAATGTCGTAGTGATGCACTGTAACATATGCTTCAGCATAGACAGGATCACTGAAACCAGTGAGCTGGAGAATGCGATTGAGCTTATTCGCATCATCTGCATCCTTTGTAAACTCTCCAGTAGCACGTTTGAGATCATCTTGAACCTCATCTTCCAGCTCAAGTTGACTCATACCCTGAAGAAGTCAGAACATAAGAATACACGGGTTGAACATTTGAAGTACAAGAAGAGTTGGTCTATTGAGAACATAACAAATGCTGCTACAAAATCCATTGAATCATAACCCACTAACATGAATTACAGCCAGGTGACAAAAGCCAATGTAAAATCATGACTTCAAGAAACCATAACATATCACAACTATATATCAGTACAAAATGCATCAAAGTTCAATCACCGTCAATGTCATAAATTCACAATGATGATAGCATGCAAAATGAACATCTCCAGGACCATAATCAAATATCAATTCAGTTATATACTTCTTAAAAAGGGAGCAAATAAATATGATGCCACCATACCTTCCTGCTCTTCAGATGGTAGAAGTCAATAAGATCATCAGGCTGTGCATTGGATATTTGAGCCTTTGCCTTAATCTCCTCTGTCTCGCGGCGCTGCTTATCCGCGAGCATCTTCACAAAGCTCTGTCTGCAAGATTGCAGCCATATCTTCCTTATCTCGTCACCCGTGTTGCACAGCAATCTAATGCAGAGGACAATCCTGTCATGAGAATCATTATCAATTGGGTGTGGGAGAACCGAAGACTGGCCCAGCTGCAGCATGGAGACCATGATCAACAAGGCCTGTGAAGTTGTTTTGTTAACTTCCACCTTCGAAGTCTGAACTTCTTCCAACCTCAACACAAGCTTTGTCAGCGTGCAAGCAACTACAGCACCAAGAAAGAAATCGCCTGAAAGGATCAGCGACCTCAAGTTCCCAACAGAGGAAAGTGACCCCTGAACAAGGGTAGGCGGCGACATGGCAGTCTCCAGAGCAGCACTTTGAGTGGCATAGGTCCCGTCAGCGAGAATTGCGGGCCTCCTTGATGACACAGTGGTTGAGTTAACCTGCTGAATGGTCTTCGACGAGTCCTGGCCCTCTCCTTCCTCACTAACAGTGTAAAACGGGAGGTCACCAAGACACTGCTTAATGGTGGCAATTCCACTCTCAACCTCCGAGAGCGACAAACAATACTCGCCAATTATCCACAATGCACACGAACACACCCTCGCAGCACGTATCTGGTAGAAGGTATCCAGCAGCCTAGTGATTATAGATATGCGCAGCTTCGGGTTTGTCTCGATGATCTCACGAACAAAGACAACCACGTCCATCGCAGAAGCCACATTGGTATCCCCCAAGAAGTCCATCAACAGGTGCACCACAGTGCTCGCCACCTCCGGGAACTTAATGGCGCAGGAATGAATGGCCTGCACCAGCATCTGCCTATACTCGCCATTCTTCTCGTGCTCCCCACTCTGTGTCTTAACCACCTCCTTCTTCAGCATCATAACAACCTCATCAATGTTCCTCGGAGTAATAAGCTCCAATGCAATATCAATAGTCTTCCTTCTGATATCTAGATTAGGGCTCGATAGCGCCCTGAGCACATCCATCACCATCTCCACCATAATCTCCCTGTTCGAGCTCTTCAGCTCATTGAGCCTATCAAGCACAATGAGCTTCACATTGTTATCGCTCTGCGATAGCAACAAGCTGCAGTAAGTGCTAGCCGCGGCTCGAATCGCCGTTGGAGCCGAGGAAAGCGACACTAGAGTACTAGCACATTCGTAAATAACAGCAGTGGAAGTAGCACTCAAAAGAGCAATAATGATCTTAATGTACTTCCCTTTCTCGCCCTTGTTGGTCCTGCAAACCTTCCTAATCAGCTCCAGCACGATCATCTGCAGCTGCTCCCCCCAGTCGATGATCCTCTCGATGTTGGAGAAGAGGTAGCCGATGGCGCGGTCCTGCGCGCAGGAAAACAGCATGAGGAACGCGTTCCGCTTGCTGGAAGGGTCCTGCTCGGAACTGAGGAACTTCTCCACGATCTCCGGCGCCGAGTCGAGGAGCTGCTCCCCCTGGGGGAGCTTGTAGACCGACATGACGGCGAGGACGGCGTTCCGGCGGACGAAAGGGTGGCGGTGCTCGAGATTGGATAGGATCGAAGGGATCAGCGGCTCCACGATCTCGGACTCGTTGAGGCGGCAGAGGAAGCGGAGCGTGACGCCGCGGATGTACTCGTTGGGGTGCTGGAGGTTGTTGCGGAGGTTCTGGCAGATGAGGATCATCTCCGGGAGCACCTTCCCGCGCGAATCGGTCTTGTCGATGATCTCGAGGTAGAGGAGCAGAAGCTTCTGGATGGTGTGGTCCTCGGAGGGGAGGACGTAGCGGATGATGGTGATGAAGAGCTGCGGGATGGTCTCGCCGTTGAGGAGGAGCATGATGGCTTTCTTCAGCGCGTCGATCTTCGATGCGACGTCGTTTCCTTCTAGGGATTCCTTGATCTCGTTCGCCAGAGCCGGCGTGCCCTTGTCGAAGTGCACCAACAAACTGCACGACTTCTCCATCTTTTTTCGTGAATTTGGATCGAGATTCAGATCTTCGGCTTCAGATCTGAGATTTCAGAAGAGCCAATGCGGAATTCGCTGGTTCTGATTATGCTGCTACTTCTGAAATTCTGCAGCAATGGAAGTACAATTGGGGTTTGGATCAGAGAGAGAGAGAGAGAGAGAGAGAGAGAGAGAGAGAGAGAGAGAGAGAATGGAAGGAGAGAGGAGCAAGATGCAGATCTGTGTGTTGTGTGTGAGTGTGATTTGAGTCTGGGGACTATGAGCTTAAGAAATGGAAATGGAAACGGGAAAAAAATGTACGCGATACGGGCCGCGATCTACTTCTATTTTGCTTTTTGGTCGTGAGATCCTACTTCTATTTGGGCCTTTCTGAGGTGTAAGATGGATTCCTTTAATGGGCCTTGTTGGGCCCCCTATTCATCTCTGCGCTGTAGTGAAACTTGTAGTGATTGGGCCTCCATTGCATAACCCATTATAAGCCGAAAATTTATTGTGGGCCGACTTAAACAAACTGCTTGCATTGCTTAGCTCTTTCCTTTTTGATCCTACGTATAATAATGATCATTTTAGTCATTGAAAATGTAAGTGTAAGTCACATTAGTTTCTGAAATTAAAAATTAAATGTTTAATTCCTGAAATTGTAAGTTATAAGTCAAATTAATTCTTTGATTGATTATTATTTATGTTTATGTTGATTTGTTGTCACATTTAAATAAGGTTGTGACAAAAACTAAGGTTGTAACATCATTTGGGGTTGAAAATGTGGTCGTGAACGCATTTAAGAATGTAAATCTTAATTGATATCGCAACTTCATCTGCAACTATGGATGCTGCCACGACCTCATTTGTGGTATTAGATGTTGCCATAATTCTTTTATAGCTCGAATTGTTGTCACAATCTCATTTTATATGATAAATCAGTGAAAATGCAATGACACAATAATGATAATTATTCAAATGACTAATTTAACCTATGACATACCGTTTCAAGAACTAAAATGTCAACTTTTAAATTTTAATAATTAAAGTGACTCAAACTTTTACTTTTAATAACCAAAAATATCAATCATCATTCTATTCTCCCTCCCCAATATCCCTCTTTCCCAAACAACCCCCCCCCCCCC